>JAUMHE010000072.1:7561915-7649396 GCA_032359235.1 Enteromius mattozi
TTTTTTACTTAAAATTTGGCTTAATTTTCTAAAGGGGCACATTTTCATCAGGTATGATTTTTCTGGTTCTTCAGTTTTGATGTCAAGTGCTTTCTTTAACCTTTTCAACAAATTTTGTGGGGGGTTTTCTTGCTGCACAGAGACGCTGTTCTGACTTGTTTGGAGGGCAGCACTTATTTCCCTGATGAACTCACCTCAAGCTCCTTCGTAGCCTGGTGTGGAGCGCTTTTATCAAAACCTTTTTGCCTTTGTAGCCCTGGTGACTTATATGAATTTGATGTGTATTTCATGGTAATGGGGATGTATTGTCTGGCAGCTGTTTGAGGTCTTGTAGACTGTGGCTTGCTGAAACAGTCTGATTGGAAGTGTATGATCAAAGCTTGGAGCGTGTCCTCCGAGGCCAGGGAAGCATAAGGCACAATCCTCGTTATTCTTTTCCACTCTTTCTGTCTCTTGCACTGTATAACTGACAAAGCGACCGGATCCTACAAGCGCTCTTCCTTCCCAAGATCCTTCTTCTGTGATCAGTGTCATCCTGAGTGGAAGAACTAACGTCCAAATAAACACAGAGCTCTAATGAATGTCTTTAATGGCCTAAACACGTACAGACTGATGGATGTGCGCACAATAAACCTTAAAAAAAATTAGACACAGTTGTATCATGCAAACGAGCTTATATTTATGCATGTATACGCAAGAAACATCACGTACAAATGAAAATATCCACATGCATACAGCAACACATATGTAAAGAGATTCAATATCATTAATAACTAGTTCACTTTAGAGGATGTGAGCCTCTGATTAACACACATGCAAAATGTATCACATCATTTAGACTTCATTTAATGTAAGTGAAAGCAATTATTTTGGCTTGAAGTCAAATTGAAATGAAATTGACTAAATTTGCTCACTAATACTTGTGGGCTTATTTTGAGCAATTTATCAGCTGATGTTAACCTCCCCACAAGATGTAGTGCAGAGAGTATTTTTCACTTTTTTGGTAAATTCTGTTTCATCTTTTTTTTTAATTCATCGAACAATAACAGATTCAACTACCATTTAAAGTTGTTTAGAGTTGGAAAATAATAATTTTTTTAATGCATTTAATGCATTAATAATGCATTTATTTAATCAAAATACTGTAAAGCAGCAAAAAATTAATTTTATTTAAAATGTAATTTATTTTTGTATACTGAAAATTCATTTAATTTACAAATGTTTTTAAGGTAAATGGTTGCAATCAGTTTATTTTTAACTAGCCTACATTTAAATAAACAAGTTTAGTTGACTAACTGATAAAAAAAAAATTAATGTAGCTAAAATAAAAGGTTTGCAACCACTGTTACACTTTATTTTAAGGTGTCCTTGTTACAATTATTAATTTAAGTACTGAGTAATATTATTTGATTGCATGCACTTAACTATATGGTTAGGTTTAGGATTTAATTATGCATAATCTATTGTTATTATAATTGTAAGATTGTATCATGTAACAAAGACACCTTAAAATAAAATGTTACCAAAATGAAGTGTCATATTTTTCAGTGTAATTGCAAAATTATTTTTCAGCATTATTACTCTGGTCTTCAGTGTCACTTGATCCTTCAAAAATCATTCTGATTTACTGCTCAAGAAACATTTCTTATTATCAATAATATTATTAACCATGTGCATTTTTTCCAAGAGTCTTTAATACATAGAATATCATTTGATTTAAAGAGTTCAAGAATCACATTTAGAAGAATCATGTTCAAGAATCATATTTAATAGGTTGGTAAAAAAAAATTGGTAAATGTTCACTCGTGTTTCAGACAGCCAGGTATGTTTATATATTGCACAGTACAAAAGAATGCTCT
This sequence comes from Enteromius mattozi, assembly GCA_032359235.1. Classification (NCBI taxonomy): domain Eukaryota; kingdom Metazoa; phylum Chordata; class Actinopteri; order Cypriniformes; family Cyprinidae; genus Enteromius; species Enteromius mattozi. The sequence continues at coordinate 7,563,775 of JAUMHE010000072.1, forward strand.
GTATGTGTTTGTTTTGAGTTTATGTGTACATATTGTGTGTGTGTGTGAGTGTGTGTGATAGTGCTGTCCAGACTGTGTCCACTCTCCACTTGTTTGCCCAGCATCCACAGGTGGTACAAATGACCTTTCATCTGTTTCCCTTTTCGTTTTTCTATTTTCCACTCCCACTCTTCATAATACCATTAACCTGTCTGTCCTCAAAAGGATCACTGTAATTTACTTTCTATTATTAAATTCTTCTAATGCTAAGCAAGGCGAATAAGCAGTGATTTTAATGCGGAAGCTGTTGTGAATGTGTCCGTTAATATATAAATATATATCTTATGTGTTTTTCTTCCCCTCTCAAGGCTGTTGCGTATTAAAAGAAGGGTCTTTTAGAGTAGATAATTGTGTTCACGGAGGAGGAAAATGTGAAGTATGAAGCTTTGAAATCATTTAACATCACCGGCACAAAAGCAAAGTGACAAAGTTCTGCCACACTAAGTATCTAGAAACCCAGCTGAAGGCCAAATATCACGGCACATTTAGCCATGTGTGAAGTTAAAAAAAAAAGGTATAGCCTTGAAATACTTAAAAGTACCTTTCAGGTAAATAAAATCCTTTCTTGGTAGATAAACCACATTTAAAAAAGTGTTTTAATTTAAGAAAGTTAAATAAGCAGAGTTTTAATGTACTTTAATCACCAAATGGAATATTTAAAACTAATGATAGATAGTAAAAACAAGGTTTGTAAATCTTTATATGTTGTCCTCCTTTAAACACGGCTTTCTTGTCAGGCACATCTTATACAAAGAAAAAGAAACATTTTCTGCTGTTTCTCCAGTGACACTAATAAAAACCACACACTTCTATCCATGTACTTGCCAAGAAAGGGAGAAACTTCGAGATTATTTATTTGTTTTCCAAAGGAAACCAGCACTCACCAGTGTGAGGCCTGAGTCATGCTGCCTGTTTATTTGTAATGGGATCCTTTCTCAACACTGTATTATATTTCATCTCTCTCAGCACAGAGCTCATCTGAGAAGTTGCCTCATTGGAGAACATCACTAACCATATGCAACATTCGTAGCTGATACTGCTTTTAGAACAGATCAGAGGCAAAAACAAACAAAAGGTGCTTCACGATGCAAATAGAACATTTTTGTCTAAATGGTTCTTTCACATCTAAAGAACCTTTCTGTTTCACAAAAGGATCTTTGTGGCAAAAGAAGGTTCTTCAGATTATAAAATGGTTGGTGGAACCAAATATGGTTTTTCTACTGCATCGCCTGAAGAACATTTTTAAGCACCTTTACTTTTAAGAGTGTATAGCCAAACTGATCCTTTAAATTCAATGATATAGATTTTATTGTGAACAGTTCATGCTTCATTTTTTTTTTAAATGGTTTTGACTTTGTAATGTTAAATTAAACATGATCTTCTGGTGAAACATCAAACTGGTGACCTACGCAGGTCTTCTCCAATCATTTAGTCCTTATAAACTTGCTTCTGCAAGCTAATGCTCATCTGCCTCCACTTTTAACGCTCACATCGCAAAATCCAATCAACAACGAATGAATAGAACTTGCCCCGTCCTACATTTCTTCTTCTCTGAATAAAGCATTATGCATCACAATACTAAAGAAATGATCTATTTTAACCCCCAAAAAGATCTGGTTTGTGTTGCTTTTACTGGGAACGGCAAAGAAAGAGTGTTATCTACTTACGCAGAGATTCAAATCTCTGAAGCGCAGCTGTTTTCCCTCGCAGATTCGGAAAACATCTTGATCCGTTTTAGTCTTCTGGTATCCGTGGATGTTTCTTGCTCACTTCTATTGTGTTTTCTTGAGGGAGAGAGAGACGCAAATAACTGATTCTGGTACTGGCTCTTACAATACAGTAAGCTCATTGTATTAAAACACACTGTCATAGACATCTCTGCCATGTAGGGTTCCTTTCAGGTAATTGCTCCCCTATTAGTTTCTGCCCAGTGCATCTGACAGATATGAATTGGATCTTGCCATGCAACCCGCTGATTAATGACATTTAAAGTGGGGTCTTAATTGTTGGGGAAAAGTGTGAGGTGAAGGAGAGAAGTGATGTTCCTATCCTCACACCTGTGATTAGAGAGCGTGAGGTGCGTTTGTGTCTGCCCTCCTCCACACATATAGGACGGGTCACCCGGGGGGAGGCGCGGAGCTCCATGTGGCTTTGGTTGGGCTGAGAGGACGAAAGAGCAGAATTAATACCGTGTGTGATTTAGTGCGCACATCTGTGGTGTGCAGCAATAGAGGAATTCTATTAGCGCGTGCACGCGGTCATAATTAACCTGATGCTACGCACAGCTGGCCACCTCTGCTCCGAGAGTGGGTGGCATGGTGGCAGCGCTAAATCAATCTGCGTTAATTGCGGTGGCCTTCTGCGTTCCGCTGCGACAGGGCCGAACCGCCAGCATCCACGGTCAGTGGGCCTATTTCTCCTTCTCAAATCCTTTGAATTAAAGTGGACCACCAGAACATGAGATGACTGACGTGTTTCCATCTGAAATCAGTTTTTCTGGAAGGCCATGGCACTTCGTCGTATTGTTTAATGATTAATTGTGCTTGTTCAATCCACGAAATGACTAGGATGGTTGGTTAGGTTTTATTTCAGTAGTGCACTTTAGACATTCTACTAACTATAAGTAATTTTTCAGCCACATGTCAAGTAATTCTCATCAATGTCCCACTATATGTCAATTAACTATTGAGATTATGAATTGCACTGTTAATAATTTCACTGACATTTTTGTAGAAAGTTTGTAACCAGCTAGTCTAAAAGTAAGAGGAGAGGCATAAATATTTTGTACATGTGATACATTTGAAATACGTAAACTACGAATCAATGAGTCAAATAATTCCTGATACCTTACTGTCTGAATTGTTTTAATAAAATTTGAGAGCTTTCTTATCCTGCATAGACAACAGTGCAACTGGAACGTTTCAGCCAAGAATCCTAGTAAAGACACCATTAAAATAGTCTATAAGAATATCAGTGATTCAACTGTAATATTATGAAGCTACGAGAATATTTTTGTGTGCAAAGAAAATAAAATAATGACATTATTTAACAGTTATTTTCCTCTGCATCACTGTCTGCTGCCATTAATGAGAATACTATGAATATTAAGTATACTTTTATGAAATAAATGTATTTAAATGAAATTATGGCATAGTTGTTGTTTATTTACTTTGACTAATAATTGACATGCAGTTGCAAAGTTTCTTAAAGTTAGTACAATGACTTAAAAAATGACTAATTTCCTCAAATGCAGTACCTGTGATTTCTCCAGCTTTTGTCAACAATATTTGTATGTTTCAAAATGAAACAAAACAGGAAATATGAAAATGTGAACAGATGATCATGCCATACCTTGCTGTGTGAATCATTGGCGAAAATTGACTAAACGTTTCTTCAACCTCTGAACATGATTCTTCGAATCTGTGCAGTTTGATAAACATCACATAGGTGACCGTGATTCATTCATTTTGCGCATCCTTTTACGTCTGAGCGTAATCAAAGGAAATGCTCCTTGAGACATTATAGCGCTCATAAAACCTCTCATCTCATTAGCTCGCCTCACTAACGGCACAGAATATTCATATGTGATTTTACAGAGCACACGTGGATGGAAAGCGAATGACGTGATGTGAGGCGCACCTCTATCAATCACTCACCTTCCTAACATGGCAACAGCGGCCCTGACCTTCCTGTGAGAGTTTCTGCTCCGAATGAGTCTTTCAACGTTATTACTGAAAGGGCCTCGTTAGCCATTATCCCGAGGGGGGAGGAAGATATGGGGAGGAATGAAGACATTTGGTGGAGGTCAACCCCATCCTCACGCGCTTGTGATGGAGCTATGGATTAAACAGCTTGAGGGGGATCCCAGGGGGCCTCTGAGAGAGACATTCTGCACTACAGCAGTAAAAATCCATCACACATATTTCAATTGCCCTGGCAGCATTAATAGACACTGCTGTTCTTTAATATTTGATGAACTGTTTGGTTGGACCGTATAACGGTGAGAAGAAAAGGGTAATCAAGAAAAAGGTAATAGAGAAGTGAGAGTGGTCTTTTCATCCATTTTTAATCCTGACAGGAGAGAGGGGTAAATAACTCTAAAGCTACATGTACAAATACATGCACAGATGCTTGCGTGTATGTGAATATACATACAGAGAAATAAGAGTATGTGTGTTATCACAGGGAATAAAAATAAACGATATGGGACCATTTCTATTTTTCCAGAGTCTAATAATTTCCATGTTTCTGTCATTACATTCAGCCTGCCAGGCTTTTTTTTTTTCTTACATGTAACTGCTGCAATTAGGGAAAGAGCAAACAAGGTGCTGGCGAGGACACGTGTCTACATATGGAACCCATTCTATCCCCGTACGGCCGTGCCTGTATGCTTCACAAACGCTTACGTCCATTTGCTGAAATTTGTCAAAAGTAATATGGAGTCAGATTGATTAAAACGTTAACACATGTTCAAAAGGTCCAAGCGGCTAATTCACACGTAAACGGTGGCTAGTAATTGTAGACGGGACAGCAGAGCGCACTTTGGAGTTGTTCGTTCTTGACATTGAAGGATGAAAGCCGTGTGACACTTTGAACCACACACGTATCATCCTCTGGGTTATAAATGGAAGTGTGCAGTACTTGAAGAATGTAAAGCAAGAAGCACTTGTGTAGGAGTTTTGCAGCTTTCACTGATAGTCTGTTAGCTTTAAGGCTATGCTAGTATACCACTTATAAAGTCGTATGTGCACATATAAAATTTACACTTGATTAGGACCGAAAAGATTGACTTGCTGGTTTATGCTGGTCATGTGCTGGCAAAAGACCAGCATAAACCAGCAAAAGGACCAGCATAAACCAGCGAAGAAATAGCATAAACCAACAAATGACCAGCATAAACCAACAACAAGCAAAGGACCAGCATAAATTAGCTTAAACCAGCAGCCCAGCTTCAAAACATGCCTAACCAGCATATGCTGGTTTTTTCAACAGGGATATGATTAGTTCACATCTTTGGCACAAACAAAAAGCAGTTACGCACAAATGACACCTCAATAGGAAATCTATTAAAAACAGAAATAAAAATGGTATTCATCATGGGATTTTTACGAGAAGAAAGAGATTTTTCGCATGCTAACTGTGCTTCAGTTTTACATTAGTCATATTTTTACCATGTTAGCCATCACAAACAGGTCTCTCGAGTGCCTATTGTGTCTCCAGTTGATCAGTGCATCCAGAACCATGGAGTTTTATAACAGTTGAAACTAAATTCTGAACAGGCTCTTTTTACTTCATCCGTAATGTTCCTTGAAGACCATTACACCATGTGTGCTGATGGACACAGTTGTTATTGCATCAGTCTGAGTATCGGTATATCACTGGAGGCCTGGAGTCTCGCTCACTCTCCCACAGCACATATCCATGATGCAGCTCAGCCTCCGGGAGAGCTCCACAGAATCACCTTTCAGGGAGTGTTTATGTAAACCAGGGCAAATTATTCCACCAATTACAGGGTCACCAGGGTCAGCGCAGTTTGGAAGGGAGCACGGAATCCAGGCTGGAACGCGCATAGAGTTCTTCAAAACATCTGCTGTGAGGGTAAGGAGTGGAATAGGAGCTGGAAGCTTTCCCTGGCTAAACAGCCAACCCACATGAAGATGCTTTACTTCTTATCTGATAAATCATAGTCGAGGAAGATTTGCCAAAGTAATGACAAAACGGACTGATTTCGATTCCAGGTGAGCTTGGGAAGGGACACAAAGAGAGTGAGAGGGAAATGGGGTAAGTGTGGGAACTGGGAAAGAAATACTAAAGGGGAATTCACTAAGAATGAGTTACACACTGATAGTGTTGTTTGCGTCATTTTAGAGGTTGGTTTACTCAATATAATTGTGCAAAACAGGTGCCCCAAAAAATGCAATTTGCATGGCACAATTCCCAGTCTTGTACTGTAGTTAAGTTCTTAGTCCTGAGGTATAGCTTGTCTACACTGAATATGAAAAAAACAATGATTGAAATGATCTGTATAAAATAAGGAATTCTGTTTATAGCCTGTTTTCTGTGGGTGATTATAGCGCAACGTTAATTGCGGCAGGCAAATAGTGCCTAATTTACATAGAAATGAGACATGTTTGTGCTGAAAAGAACGGCAGCGACTTTTTAATTGTAGTACTCTGTTTAAATCAGTGTTGTTTTTGTGTGCAATTTAACAAAAGGAAAACAAAAATCTAAATTTGAACAAATTTTAAGTAAAAAAACAACAAAAAAACTACCATAACTGGTACTTCAAAACTAAGTAAAATAAAATAAAATTGGCTATTACCACATGCATTAAACATTGAACATGACAGTAACACTATAGACTGTGAACGTCAACATTGTTGAATATTTTAAAATCATGGCCATTAGCATATTTACTACAAATGCTAAAACTAAATTAAAAAGGCAATTCCAGGGTTAAACTAAATTGTGGTTGCTTTGCGAATACGCGAAAGAGAGACAACTGAATTTGCCCCTCTGTTCAAGTGTAATGATTGGTTTCTCACTGCTTCAGTGCTTATCTCCGTCTCTCTTTTACTCTTTTCTCTTTTGCTCCTCTCAGCAGCGCAGGGGGAAAATGTGAGAACCAGATGTGAAGCCTTGACTGCAGATGTGATCGCTTAGAGGCCAAGAAAAAGCTAATCTCAGGACCTCGGAAACACACACTCACAAACCCTCACCAACACAGATGCAGAGGCAAGGAGCATCTCCGAGGCAATACTTCATTTTGAATAATTCATTTAGAAAATGATAATAGCACTGCACTGCTGTCTAATAAAGAGCGTCAGTCTCTCTTTAAAACCAGATCCTGCTCGCCACATTTTAGCCGCTTCCAGGAATCACAGGAATGAGAGATACTGTGTGCTCCTTTATTTACTTAGCAGATGATAGCCTCTTACCACACACTCTCTCAACAGAGTTAAAAACATGCTCTCCTCTCTCCCGCAAACAGCCTAATGGGTTTAAATGCTCTCAAATATTAATGTCTGTCCTTCAGACGCTACAAGCCAAGCCCATTATTATAACAAGCAGTGGTTTGGCGGACTGGGACAATGCAGAGAGAGAACTCAGTTTTAATGAAATGAGTGTGAACGGTAAAGTTATGATGGGTGTAGAGCCCTGCCATTTTTCACATGACAGTAGCTGGACTCTCAGAAAAAGATACAAAGCTATGGTACTTGGGCAGTACCTTAACTTTCAAAAGCTATACCGAATGACGCGTAATGCTAAAGTTAGTTATTACTGTAGTATATAAACAGTGCATATTAGTGACTTCAGAAAGCATTATATTATGACTTTATAAATAAAAATCCATTGCAGTTCCCTAAAAATAAAAGATAATGATTAATTCAAAAAGTGCTATTTTGTGGTTTAATATTTTAGTAATGAAACAAAACAATATCATTGTCCCACTGCAACCAGTTTTCTAAAACATTTGTGTATTTTTCATGACAGTGGCAACGTTTAAGTGCTTTGATATGCCATATAAAAGATGCCAAGCCCTAAAGTACTGGGTTTCCGTACAAAAATGAGATTTTCAGCCATACATTATCGAAAAAAATAAACCCCACAAATTTATAGTGGAAAGAATATTTAAAAAGAGGGGGATGTTTTGATTTATTTATCTACCATAAACAGGCTTGAAATCTAGAAAATGCTCGGAGAGAGAAAGAGAGAGAGAGAGAGAGAAATGAGCCTTCCACCCAATTCTTCTCCCTCATTACTGTTCTATTCATCCTCTCTCTTCCAATGAGTATTGATTGGGCCACATTTGCTATGGAGTGTGCACCTTATGCTGACAGACTGCCTGGTGTGTGTGTGTATCAGTGTGTGCATGTTTATGTGGTTTATGAGGACACAAATGTGTATAATGACATGGGTATGACATAGGTATTACAATATGAAGGTGATTTATGAGGACATTTTCGGTGTCCCCGTAATTCAAAAGGCTTAAAAAACATACTAAATGGTGTTTTTTTTTTTAAATCTAAAAATTCACACAGTTTCCTATAAGAGGTAGGTTTAGGTGTAGGGTCAGTGTAGAGCAATAGCACATACAGTTTCTACAGTATAAAAACAATTATGCCTATGGAGAGTCCCCATAAATCACAAAAACCGACGTGTGTGTGTTGGTGCGTGAATGTTTGTGTGTGTCAGATTTGTGGCAGCTGTCAGCTGGTGTCTCCCCAGGATGAGCTCAACACAGCACAACCCATCTCCAGGACCCTTTGACCCCTGCTTTCTCACCGGGGACCAATAACACATCCCTTGATTTAGTGCAGAGAGGTTACATGGTACTTATGTTTAATAAGCAGCACACAGAGCTGGGCCTCCCCAGCAGGACTTTGGGGGTAATCACCTCATATCCATCTTAGGCTGATTTGGGAAGGGAGGAGACAGCCAATGAGAGCTCCTGTGGTGGAGGAAACAAGCTCTTTAGGTTATTGGATATTTTATGATTTTAGTAGAGGAAAGTAATTTATGGTCAATTATGGAAATGTGATTAATCAGATTTCACCATACATTTCCAAGTCTCTTGGAAAGAAGTGAGCATGTCATTGCCTTTAAAAATTGTGTTTGGCTTTTATAGAATTGTTTTATGGATCTGGAATTTGTTGTGTCCTTATGGACACTAGGATTCATGGAAAGCCTGACTCAGATTTCTTATGACAAAAACTGTCAAACACAATCAATACGTCACACTTTTACCCTGTACCTCCCAATCAACTCTGCGCTTGTTGTCCTCGATATGACCCTACTCTTTGTACGCCACTGCTTGTCGACCAGAAACAATGTAATTTCTCTTAAATGTGACCCTTATTTCAATAGTCTTTGTGGATGCTTTTTCCTATCATTGGTACAGTTTTTCTATAGGAAAATTGTTTTATGTATCTCTGTGTGTGTACTCTATATGAATATATTCTGTGTGCAGAGAAGATGGGCTGGCTGGACCAATGTGTTGAGATATGCATACACCTCATACTGTCAACATTGTCCAAGTGTTGCATTGTTTCCTGCAAAACTGTCCTGGCTAAGAGATATTTGGCATGATTTATTACATTGTCTCATGTTTCCTCCATTTATTGAGCACATCATAAACCTCATCAGACTACTCAATCTCAAACATTATCACATAAATAGAATACAGATGGGAGCGATCGGAAAGAAAGAAAGAGATGTAGTGTTGTTTAGTGCTAGAATGATATCATTCCCTGTCTAAGGTAGACATTCAGAGTTAACAAGGGAATGTCATCTTTAACTATTTATTGAATTTTGTGCTATTACAGTGCAAGTTTTCATTTTAATCATTTTGTTTTCTATAATCAAATGATACATATCAATATTATATTGGCCACCCTGCTCTCTGGATTTCAGTGTAACCCATATTGTCCAACCATTAGCTTTTATTAAGCCTTACCACACAATTGCATAAGATGCAAATCATCTGCATCGATTGTCTCTGGTTTGTCAGTGCTAAGCATTTTTTCTTTTTAGCTATATATTAACTCCATACAACACTAAATCTGGCTTATGAGATGCTGGTGACATGTGTGTAAACACATGGCTGAGACAAGACAAAAGGCATATGCAGTCTTATTAAATGCCTCTTCTAATCCTGACAGGGTGCTAATGTTAAGAAACACCTGCTATCTGCTAAAACACATTACTAAACTCCAATTTACAGTGCATCATTACGAAGACTCTGATTCCGATTATCAGATGCAAAACCCAGTAATATCATTAATGAACAAGATTTAATTGTGGTACAAAAGGATTTCTTTGAAGAAATGCCTTAAGACACTAATAATTTTCATGTTGTCTCAAAACCTTTGTTTTTGCCTCTGCATTTGCAAGACACACATTATATATATACACTCATACCTCAGGCCATCCATGATGTAGATGAGTTTGTTTCTTCATTTGAACAGATTCTGAGAAATGTAGCATTACATCACTTACTCACCAATGGATGCTCTGCAGTGAATGGGTGCTGTCAGAATGAAAGTCTAAATAGCTGATAAAACATCAAAATAATCGACAAGTAATCCACACAACTCCGGTCCATCTTGTAAAGAGAAAAGCTGTGTTTGTAAGAAACAAATTCACCATTAAGACATTTTAAAATTGTGGCTTCTGTATAAAATATCTCTATAATAATCGAGAGTCCTCTATTATTGCTTGTTCTGTGAAAAAGTCATTTTGTCTGAAAAAGGAGAGAAAATCCAAGCAAAAACAGTTCTAAACAAATATGCTGGTAGATTTTGATTTGAGAGGACAACAGGGGGTGGACTTTTTCACTCTAAGAAGCGTTGTTATGTATTATAGACTGGTATTTTGGCCAAAAGTGATGATCTTAAACATGGGGTAACATGGACTTTCATGCATTCAGAGTTGTTTACACTGCTAAAAAGTTTGATTCCATAAGTTTCCAAAACATATAGGGACATATAACCAAGTATTTACTGTATGTGCCAAAAATATTTCTTCCGGGTTTGTACAAGTTTCCGATGCTGCGTCCGAAATCGGATACTACCCTACTATATAGTGTGTGAAAAACAGTATGTGAGGGAAGTAGTATGTCCGAATAGGCGAGAAGTACCTGGATGACCTACTGCTTCCGGCTGAGTTCTGCAGTATGCATATGATGGACAGTTTACTATCCCATGAGACCACAGGAGAGGAGGCATCAATATTCGAAAAATTGCGGAAAACGGAGACGCGGCTCTTTTCAAGCGTAAGTTAACGTTACCTCAGAGAAAAACGTTAAACTGTGGGTAAACTGCACTTGTTTAAAATAATCAAAGTGAATGACTGACCTATTAAGTTTAAACATTGTAAATCGATGAGATGATTTCGTGAACCGGCTGTTGTTTAATCATTACTGAGCACATCAAGCTAAGGAACAGATCCAGCTAACATCAATGCTGTACATCAGACGCATGACACGTGACAACATCATGGCGGGTGTAGTACATCCGAATTCCATTCATACTATATAGAACCTCTTGTTTTAACGGTCGGGCAGTACGCTCAAATTCAAATGTAGTACCTACTCAAGTAATATGTGATTTCGGACGCACAAGAAGTTTTCTTCGATGATTTGTCTTATGCTGCATTCCAGGCAACCCATAACCCATGTTCTTCCAACCTTCTACCCAAAGTGCACTGGAACTGCAGTCAAACCCGTGACTTTCCACCCATGAACTCGTACTAGATCGATGTACTCCCAGTTCTGAGTTCTGACATCACATAGCCCGCGAAACAATGGCAGGCCCTACAGATGAAGTGTTTAAGCAAGTAGTACACTAAAATAAAAGGTATGACAGCTTCTCTTGCCTTTTGTGCCATTTGTCCTCCTCCGTTTCCCTCAAATAAGCAAGGAAAGCACCTTTGGCGATAGAAATGATTGTAAATAAACATAAGCCCCATACGGTCTGCCATGCTGGTTTGTCTACATCTAGTTACCACAATTCATTGTGCTCGGGCATTTTGGCGTAACTATAGGCTGGAACGCTACAAAGTCGTGAGTTGTGGTTTGAAGTCCTATGGGCTCAAAAACCTGCCTGGAACGCAGCTTTAATGACGTAGTCGAGGATGGAACTCCTTATATGGGTATTTTTCATCGTTTGATACTAAAAGATGGAGCAGTCTCAGCTATAAAACATTACGGTTATGATTCAGAACTGCAGATGGTAAGTGAAACGGCATCATGTCTGTCTTCTTCTTCTTCAATTTTTTTGGCGGTTGGCATATAACTTTAAGATGCATTACCGCCATCTGCTGGTTAGGAGTGTGGGCCAAGTTCACAAGATTGTATCCTAATATCTATATCCTATTATCTAAATCAGTCCTATTAAGAATAAAAATGTATACAATCTTCATAAGAATTCCTCTGTAATATGTCTATCAAGTTAAATTTCACCCTAATTCTTGGCATCATGTCTGTGTTCATAGATCGCGCACAAGTGCTTGTCAATCTTTAGTTCCGCCCGCACAGCACGCCTCCAGGAACTCGGCTTTTTTCGAGAGAAGCGTAAAGCTGTATCTTTCTTTTTTAAATATGATAAGACTTTTTGGAGATATGAAGGATACAGTACAACTCAAGATTAACATGAGATTGACTAAACCTGCCTGTTTAAATGCTTTAATGATGGAGTTGTTTCTTAATGATGGAAAGAAGCAGCTTTTAGTTTCTGGACTGTATTTATATGAATTACCCAAATATTAATGTGATGTTTTTATCAGCTGTTTGAATTATAATTCTGACGGCACCCATTCACTGCAGAGGGTCTATTGGTGAGCAAGGGATGTGATGCGATGTATTGCAAAATTTCTCTAATTTGCTCCAATGAAGAAATAAAAAGTTATATCTTGGATGATCTGGGTGTTAACTATAATTATTTCACTGTCCCCACCTCCATTGTTAATAGGCTGCATACTGTTTTGGATCATTATTTCTACCTTTGTGTACATATATATATATAAAAAAAAACTAAAATTTTTGTGAGATGCACAGACAGGCCTGTGTATCAGCTCTGCTGCCCCTTGAATGTCACCTTTCGCTGAAGCCCATAACAGAGGGGTGGTCTCTGGTATGAGGGGCTGTCATGCACAGGACAGTTTTGTACCAGTCACCTTGTCTTTTCTTTCAGGAGCTAGTGAGCATTTCCTTTCTCCATGAGTGGCTGTGCTTGGCCTGAGGGAAACCTAATGATCCTCTGTCTCTTCTGGTTTGTCATGTTGTCTACACCCCTCCCTAGCTTCACCAGAAACCAAAGCCTTCCCTGCACCATTTCCAGCTGTAATGCTGCAAACTCACCTGCCCTCCCTGTGCCCTTGAAAAACAGGGCAGTTCAGTTCACTAGCAGATAACAGCACATTGCATTAGCAACACTGTTTCTTTATCCTTCAAAAAGAATCAAACTTTCTGTTGCAGTGTTTTTTTGTAATACATCCTGAGGACAAAATGCCCTAATTTCACTTTATTCCAAGTGAGAGACACTTTTTTAGTTTTCTTTCTTTTTTTTTTCTTTTTCATCTGGAGACAAAAGAATGGTAAATGCATAAGTGCCTCGAATTGGCGTTGTTAGTCGAGCTCAGATATGCAGATTTAAATGTGCTTATTACTTCCATTCTGCTCATTTCAACTGTCTGACTGCACTTAATTAAATCAGATTGATTAGACCTTTCCTAGACGTCCCCCACAATCAAGTAATTATGACAAATAGTGGAGTTGATACAAACTCAGGGTTTGAGGACTTCTCTTCTACTAACAGAATAGTCCTGGTGTCAACTTGTGCCAATGCAGAAGACAAGCACGTCACATTATGGAAATCTTGCGGTCGTTCGGTGCAGAGAGAAAAAGCACCAGCTTCACTGCAGGTCTAAGAGGACATTCACACAGAATGCATTTTAGCATTTTACTCTGCTGCGTTTCCATCATTTGTCTGTAAACATGCATTAGACAGACGCCTTTTACTGCTGCACTCATGTCTTTTGCAGCCCATCTCTCACATGACACAGTGTTCTAAAAATGCAGCACTCAAGTATAACTGTTATAAAACATGTCTTATACATTGTTCAAAACCAGAGCATGTTTTGTGTGAATGGCTGCTTATGGTTGTGAAATCAAATGTACATTTCCGCTGCACTATTTCCTAATCGTTTAAAACATATATGCTGAATGGACGTCTCTGACGCTGCTATTTTTTAAGAAAAAACACTAGCTTCATTGCAGGCCTAAAGGTTTGACATTTACACCTTTACTGCAATGTTTTGTAATTGTTTTTTATGTAAACATATTTTGGTTATGCTAATCTCTCATGGCAAAAGACGGTTGTGTTAAAGTCATCACACTAAGCTATTAGCGAGCACAGTTTTGTCAGACATTGCAGCATTGTAACTGTAAAATATCATAAAAACACTACAGGAAAAAAAACTGTTAACAGTAAGTTCCCATACTATATACAGCGAAAAAAACCTTAAAATATCTAACAACATATTTCATGTAATTTTACAGTAAAATGCTGTGGATTGTACAGTTTTTATAAGAAAAAATAACAAATCAATGTATAATTTACAGTCAAAGCACCTTATGTATTTTAGTATATATTTCAGTTTGTGGAAAAGCTGCTTGTGATGAAATTTGATTCTTCATGTGGCTTCCTGCAATATTATAATGGTTATCATATGTTTTTTTATCTGTATAATTTACAGTTTGTTCTGTAAATGTGTTTACTGTATTGTTCTGTATTTGTTTTTTTACAAAATTATTTTGGAAGCCACATTTTTTTTTACAGGGTTCTAAGTCTTCGTAATACAAATACACAGGTCAAAATGTTCACCAAACCTGAACTTTTTCAACACAGGCTGCATGAAAGACTTCAAAACATGAGCTTATTTTTCCCATCTCTTACTGTACATACATATTCATATGCGTATAAACTGAAGTCTGTGTTGTGTAGTGGAGATTAAATGGGAAGCAAAATCTTAGAAATGTTTCACAATCCAATTTACCCATAAACTAAAGTCAAATGCTTCAGTAATTTAGCAAAAAATGAAAAGAAAGCATAACTGAGAGCTCCTGAAAGTCTCACGAGCCATGAAAGAGTAACACTTGAACCTCACAGATCCTAAAAGTCTAGACAAAGATTCAGTTATTTTTATAATAACCGATACAAAATGTAAAATTTCTCTTTTCATTAATGTACAGCTTTTCTGTAATCAGAATAAGGATTCAAGAGTCTGCTCAATACTTCTGCCTGAGCACTTTTGATGCACGCTGTTATTTTTTTGTGTTAAGAGGCTTTGAAGGACGTTTATTGTTCCCAAAATGAAAAACGCCCTCTGTTCAGCATCCTTCAAATTTATGATTAAACGTTAATGTTGAGGATATTGACAGGGCATTTTGCATGACAGAATAAAAGAAAGGATGGGTTGGCAAAAACCAGAGGGATAAAAAGTTCCCCCCTAGGAGCCGTTGAGTTAATATTGTTGCTGAAGTGTTTCGGCAGCTTTGATTGCAATTTTGAGAGGAAATTATCTCACTGGGGGGGTGGCATTGTCCAACTGTGAGTACTGTTCACATTAATACAATCTCTCTCTCTCTCTCCTCGCTCTACGTTCGCTCTTTCATTCTCGTGTTTTGTCCTAGTCAGACTCTGATAACATCCAGCTGGAGAAGCATGATGATGTGACTAAGTGTTGCATGCCTCGGATATTGACCGCATTCATAAATTGAGCTCTTTGTAGAAGCTCTCTCCTTATCTCCCCACTACACAGCTCTTGCTGCATGAAACGGTGCGATCCACCAGACCAGAGAATAAAAGCTATCTGATAAGAGGCCGAATGCTTCTCTATCAATTCATTCATCCTTTGCAGTGATGTTTGCCTTCATTGTTTCACACACTCCACGTGTGGCTGCATGCGTATGGTCAGATGCGAGTTATGTTTGCAGCTGCATCTTAACCTTGGCCCCTTTACAAACCCGAAAGGCTGCGCACTCGATGGTGTGAAGAGTTCATTTTTTTAGTCTTTTCTGCCCTCCCCCAATTGATTGGACAATAAGCGAATGATCTCTTTGTGAAAATGACTCTCTCAAAAGTGGCACGGACACTTGGCATTCATATTCATTTAATTACCGAGTGCATTATTACCTTCAAAGCATTTTCCACCCCTCTAATGTAATGGCTTTTCACCGATTCTGATGACATTTCCTTTCATAGGCGGCTGCACCTCCAGAAATTGCTCAGGCTGTCTTTGACAGCTCCAGTCTCTCTGCTCACATGCCTGATCAGACAAATCAGCCTTGCCTTAATTGCAACACCATCGTAATGACACAACCTGAGCACACCACACTACCAGTAACTCACCTTTTTTTATAGCATTATCACTCCATCTCTTGCTGTTGTCTAGATCTTTCTCTTTTTTTATTTGGAAGAATGTAGTTTGATTTTTAAAGCAACCTTGAGCATTATAAATTTAACTAGTAGTTGTCACAGTCCAGCTACATAAACAGCTCCACACATGTAAATGATTTATAATAGTATTTATAATATGCTGTGATAGCAGACAAGGGTTTTTTTGTGCCATACACTGTATGTTTTTAAAGCTGGAAAAGAGAAAGCATTATGGCACAATAATATATTATTATTTCATATTTTTATCAAATGACCTCTGTTGAAAACTGTATATCTAAGTAAAAATATATTACATATTTCAATCAACTTACATGCATTAATTTATGTCAACACCATTAATTATTATGGGTTAAATAATCTTCAAAGTAACAATTACAGATTGCTACTTTTTATATGATATTTGGTTAATTCAGTACATAGCAGTTTTTGATTTATTGATTGATTGTTTTCCCATTTTCATTGAAAGTAAATAAAATTATTATTATTTATTTTTTTTTTTTTTCTGTATTTTCAGTTAATGTGTATTTTATTTGGAAATAAAAAC
Source organism: Enteromius mattozi (assembly GCA_032359235.1). Lineage (NCBI taxonomy): Eukaryota > Metazoa > Chordata > Actinopteri > Cypriniformes > Cyprinidae > Enteromius > Enteromius mattozi. The sequence continues at coordinate 7,580,317 of JAUMHE010000072.1, forward strand.
TATTTAGCACTTTTAATAACATTTTATTAGTAGCAGTCTGAACAAATATGTTAGGATAAGAAAAAAAAAAAAAGAATTCATGACTGATATTATTTCTGTTTCTGTCAGATTGAATGCATTGCACTGTAGGATACAGTATTCCATGCAAAAACGTACAATTTCCATATACACTTTCACAGAAGCAAGAAAGTATGCTTTTCTGAACATAGCCATCATGTGCTTTTTGGAAGCATTTTGTTGACCATCATATATAAACAACACCCAGAGGTCACAATATGACTACTGCTGTTCGTAGCATACAGTATCTTACCTGCAGCCCATCTGCGCTCTTCTGCACATGCTTTCAAACGCATTTCCTACAAGTGGGGGGAAGGTAGAGAGTCCTCAAATGTAAGCCATTTCCTCCACCAGACAGCAGATAGACGACGAAGGTCTGTGATGAGGATGAGATGAAGCATTTGTAAAAGGTTAAGCAGTGATCCGTGACAAAAAAGCTCTTTTCTACATAGTTAAAGCCTGACATTGGATAATGGAGGGACAAGGACAGTGATGTACATGCAGCTTTGGGAAGTGTCCTCGTTTCTGAGAGCAAAATTAGCTTTTAATGTTAAAATGAAGAAAAAAAAAAGTTATTAAAAACAGGGTATCTGTACAATTACACAGGCTGAACCCAATTTGCCCGTCGCTGTAATTAATGCACTATTGATCAACTTCAATTGGCACTTTGATGTTAGATGAGTTTCTTAGCTAATAGATTAAAACCCTAATGATATTGTGTTCAAAGAAGCAGACCAAAGCTGATCAAATATGCTATTATTCGAAGCAATTCACATTTACTAAAAAGGTTGCTGTGCATGTAAGCATACACATGCTTTTAATTGGAGTTTTTAATTAACAGTAGTTACTAATTGTAGTTAAGACGCTCATTTGATATATAGACATTGCTGCTCTCAGAATAATTGAAGCAATGCCAAGCTTAACTGGGTAAAGACATTCCCATTCAAATCAAACAAAAGTTAGAATCCTCCATGGTTACCATAGCTACAGCAACCACTGTCTCTATTAGATATCCACTAAGGCCTCGCCAAGGTCATAAAAATAAACAAAGCTCTCACATAAAATGTTTGTGATTACTCAGTGATGAAAAACTGCAGATAGACTCTTTTATTAGCAGAATCTATTGCTGAAATGTTGTCTTTATATGAACACTTAGACATGCGTGTTCATGCTGTGTTTAAGTATTGAATACGGTTGACATAAGCAGTTGTGATATGGGTGTGTGGGTGGGTGGGTGTGTGGCTGGGTATCTGAGTGGTGCCGTGATGACCTTTCCGTTGTCACTTTTAGTGTTGTGACCTGACTGTACTCATTAAAACCAGTGTAACGGATCATTTCCCCTAATTGTTTTTGTTGACAAATTAGTCCTCAGACTCAAGGCTTTCACAGAGCCTGCAGCAGAGCTGTGTGTGAGGATATACTGCAGTCTGTCTGTGTGTGTGAGAGAGATACAGAAAAAGCTCTGATCCAAAACCTAGAAAGCTGACTTACTGCCTATATAGTAGACCAAGACTTGTTGCCTTGCTGCCTTATCTGGCAATGACTTGAGTTTGCGCACTGAGGAACTTTACACAACTGATTTGGGACATGCTTCTGAGGCAGCGTAATGGTTTAATGATCTACAAATAAATAGAATGAGCTTTAGTGCTAATTAAGCAAATATTTAATTACTAAACTGATTTCTTGCTATAAATAATATCAAAAAATGCAAAAAAGTTGACCAGAAACATACATTTACACAACAACAAACACAACTTTCAGACACCATCTTTATTTTTTTTTTCACAACCATCACAGAATGAAATGCACAGGATTGTGAGATATCAAAGGTAGTGAAGGATACATCTACGCTGCCTTCAGAGATCTCAGGAGGCAGGAAGTGAAGCTAACATTGGATTTGAACGTGCCTTGATGTCATCCTACCTTGAAATGTGTCCCCCAAAGGCAGTATTTTGCAGTTTTAGGATGCACCCAGTGTCTACAGGACACAACAATTGTTGTGTCGCAACAGCTAAAGTCAGCTCACACCAGCTCACACTAAAAGCAATGACTATAAAGATAAATATAAGATAATTATATTAACATCCATACCAGCGGATGGTTTTGTCTGTTTATGTTAAGCTCTACCACTTTAAATTTTCCAGCTCTTTATAGCATGATTGATTCTGATTGGCTGTAGATATTTTTAGCGTTCATCAGCTCTGAAAGTGATTCCAACAATATTGTTCATCTTTTCCCTTATCATTATAGCTGTGATGTGGACTCTGCTATTATTTATTTTTATTTATTTATTTATTTTTATTTTTGCAAGTGTAGACAGTATCGGTGATTATATTGGGTTCTATAGTACTTTGTCACGTAGCGCTGAGCTGTTCTCATCCGGTGTAGGAGACATGGTGTAAGGAAGCATCCTAACTGTGATGGAATATCTTACGTGAGAGTTTGGGATCACTCTTTATGGTAGGTTAAATTTAAAATGGATTTCAATAGAATTTGCCATCAGCATGTTGCTAAACTAATCACACAATACATAATACAATACATTTTTAGTTAAGAGTTGACCAAAATGTACAAAAGATTTTCATTTAAAAGAACGGCATTTCCTTTCCATTTTTTTATTAATTAAAAAAAATCCTGAAAAATATTTAATAATTAAAATATTAATTACATTTATAATAATAACAACACATTTTTCTTGAGCAAATCCGCATTAAAATGATTTCTGAAGGATCACGTGACATTGAAGAATCGAGTAATGGTGTTGAAAATTCAGCTTTGCAATCTCAGGTAAAAAGGCTTGAGTTTTTGAACAGTAGTGTTTTTGTGATTTTGCTTTAGTATTTGGGTAAAACAAGGTATCTTAGTAGGTTGCATGATTAAGTTTCCTACCTTTTGGAACAGCTTTTACATATGTTGCCTTAAAATGGTGCCTCAGTAGGCGGCTAACTAGGTTTTGGCACAGAGCATCTGTGCCTGGTTTATTTTGCTGAAATAAACTGCACCTTTTCTGTGCTTGTCTACAGGACAGTAATGATTATTTATTTGTGTGGGGTTGGTGTACAGCTCTTGGGGTTTTGAAATCATTGGTATTCAACACAGGAAGCTGTGTGCATTTTTCTATCCTCTGCTCTGCTTCAACCTTGCCCCCACTCCACTACGCATGAAGTCACTCCATCTTTCCCTCTCTCTCTCTCTCTTGCATCCACCTGTTCCATGGTCCAGTGGAGGGCTGTGAATGCTATCAGGGGAGAGCGTGGTGCGGTGCAGCCTGCCTGGCTCTAGTCCATCACGGGTGCACTCAGGCTACTTTCCAAGCCCGCCAAAGCCGTGCCGCACCGTATCGGGGGCCCAGCTGCAGACCCAACTGCCGCATTACAGCATGACGGATGGCTTCATATCAGGTGTTTAAACCGAGTGGCCGCTCCATCTGCTGAAGGATTTGGGAAGTCTGGAGTTCCCGTGTGATGAATGGTGAGAAGTGATGCTGCCAATCAGGCCTACCTTTGGCAGTGTCGCTCCTCTGCTGTCTGTCTTTTCTCTTCTCTTTTCCTCAGCCAGAGACAGCTCTCTTCTCCCATACAAAGTCTCTGTTTTCTTTTCTTCTCTTATTCTGTTTCTCCTGTCTACTAGTGGGAAAAAAAAAAAAATCCATGGTGAGTTTAAAGGTATGGTTCACCACGAAACGATTCTGTCATCATTTTCTCACCCTCATGTTGACCCAGATTAGAATAACTTTCTTCCATGGAACAATTTTTTATGAATATCCTGGACAATCTTTACAATTTAATAAAAATTGAAAAAAAAAAAAAAAAACACACACACCAAAAAAATTATAATTGTTTGATCCATTTTGCTAAATCTATTTGAATGATTTGATTTGTTCACTCACTAGCTCACTCAATAGCTCAGAAGCAACAGTTAACAGCCAACTGAAGGGAAAAATGATCTGAGAATAATGACTTTTAGTCTGTTCTTCACACAAAGCTATTGTGTGACTTCAGAAAACTTGAAATATAGTACACAATTTGTTTGGGCTACTTTTATGAAACTTTAATCATACTTTTATGGTGCCTTTTGAAGTTTGACAGTCCCAGTCCTCGTTTACCTTCATTATACTGAGTGGCCAGGAGTGGCTATTCTTCAAAAATTCACTTCGTGTTCCATGGAAGAAAAGAAAGTTATATAGTTTTGGAGGGTGAATATGGATGGGGTTTTGGTTCCTTGCCGCTGTCGCCTTGCTTGCTTAGTTGAGGGCACCTAATTTCTAGTGATTATTGTCATTTTGATTACAGAGACCGTCTCTGCATTTAATAAATAAATTGTTTAATCTCGTCATTATACATTTGATACTGTTCAGTGCTTTGCTACAGTCTGTATTGTTAAAAGCTCTATATAAATAAAAGTGATTGATTGATTGATTGAATAAATAATAACAGTATTTTCAGTTTTGGGTGAACTCTTCCATTAATTGTAGAGTGTGGGAAGTCTCTAGACTCGAGCAGTCAGCTTGAGAGTCAGATGTGCTTTGCACATGAATTGTCTGCAGAGCTCATTTGGTTCCGATGGCTACTGTGTAGCCACCATCATGTTAGAGTCAGCCAAGTCTAGTTCCACCTAAAAACTTGTATTAAATTACCATTTATGTTCTTAGCAGACACTTTCTCAGCAAAGTAGCTTACAAGTACTGCACTCAGAATCAGATTCACAGAGCCTTTAAACACAGAGGTCTAAGTCTAAGAAGTGTAATAAAACTGGTGATATTTTATATAAAAATATATACATTTACATATACATTTTATTTAGACAAAATACACACATTTTAATTGGCCATGATGTTTTTGTACACGTAATGATTCATTATTCTATAGCAGGTCAGTTCTAATCATTGGACTGTGACAAACCTTTACAACTTCACTTCAACTCTCAAAATGTAATAACTCTATAATAAAGTTATATAATGACTATATACTTTTCAGCTGTTGTTACCAATTCCCCTTACTTTTCAAACCCCTCTACTCCAATGCCTGAAGACATTTTTTTCTCAATCAATCGATCAATCAATTAATGGATGAAATCAAGTCCTGCAATTTTCTACTTTAAATATCTAATTTCATTCTCAAATACATCAGATTACAGAATCAAAATATGACTAATAATGCTGTTTAATGTTAAGTTTTGTGTCCGTTAAGAACCTCATAACATTTTGCTTCATTTAGTTTATGTGAATTGAGGTAGGCCAAGCCTGTAAACACAAGCTGAAAATACTCCCTTGTTAAATACGTATTTGTTGATATCCCTTTCCACTATGGTGATTCATTTATGTTGATGTCTTCTCCTGGTGCAAACAAACACGTCTGTGCCAACAGTGGGCCTTGGCTACCTTAAATCATATTTGTCTAATGCGTTTGTGTGTGTGTAGAGGGTGTCCTCATATGTACTGTATGCCAGAGTGTGTTTATGCTTCCTCTTTCTGGCTTCTTAATTTGTGTGCTTCACAGACAGTAGGCTTCTCCTGATGTGTGGGAAATCCATTTGACTGAGAGCACTTTCAGTTGTTGAAACAAGGCAGGTCTTGGCAAATCAATACACTGTCTTCCATTCTCATGGCACGGCGATGGGGACATATTTCAAGGAGCGCGGTTCAGAAAGACTGTGTGAGTGTGTATGTGTGTTTATACATCTGTGACTGACAGGCAGGGCAACGTTACACTTCATATATCTTGTCTGTCAACTTTTATTGCCGATGGGAGCTGGGCTGGTTGAAGGCACTGAGATGTGTTTTTCACATGTGTGCACTTCAAAAAGAACTGTACAGATCCCAGCACCCAGAGGACGCTCCCAGATCCACAAACTTCAGGACTGCAGAGACTTATATATCTGCCACTTTGGCCTGATCTGTCTTATGAGAGACCCAAGGGCGGGACTGTGCTCTATTGCTTCCCTCCATATTTTCATTTACACAAAGAGAGGTCTGTTGGTTGATTTATCTGAGGAATTGTCTGAGGGAGTTTTTTAAATAAAACCAAGAAGCAAATGTAAAGGCAAGTGTGATTTGCTAATTTAAGGAGAAAATAGAAGGTGTGAAAAATCATCCAGGAATATATGGCCTTCTGACAAGAACATGGTTGGAGAATTAGGTGAAGCTCTGGAGAACGGCCCGCTAATTATATTATCACATAGGTAGAAGCGCTTGTCAATTTCTTCCCACTTAGATTCTCCCCTTCACTCTCAGGAAGTGGGAGCTGCCAGACGGAATTTGAATTCAATAATATGCCAAGTGAACCATGAGCCTGTCGTACAGATGCTGCGGTGGAAAGAAAAATCTCTTATACAGTAAGTCATGACTTTGGCAGAAACAATTTTGTAACCATATAGAGTTAACTTGTGCATCCTTGTCAATAATAAATCCATTTCATTTGCTTAGCAAAAGATTGGACAGTGCAAATCAGAACTTTAAATGAGCAAAACAGGACACAATGGCAAAGTGCACACTTTCAGCTGATATTGACGTTATTTTCCATTAAGGATAATAGCAACTCTGATGGAGGATTAAACTGCACTAGGCACTCTGGAGTTTTAAAGGTTTGAAAAATCCAATATTTCATTGAGTTTACTCTGCTTTTATTCTGTTATTTTGTTTTGTGCTCTTTATTGACTAAGAAGATGTCTATGTTTTTTTGGAAAAATATATTTTTTTCCAAGAGTTCATAGCAGAAATACTACACAGAGAAAATTATTTTAAATGCCAGGTTTTGCAGGTTGTCTGAAATTCATTTATTAAAGAAATAGTTCACACAAACATGAAAACTGTCATCACTCACTCACCGCCAAACCAAAAACTTGTTACATTCCTTTCTTCTGATAAACACAGAAGAAAATATTTTGAAAAATGTGGGAAACTGAACAGTTGTAGCCATTGACTTCAATTGTGTGTTTTTGTTTGTTTTTTTTTTTTTACTATGAAACTTAAAAGGGACATGCAACTGTTTGCTCCATCATTCCGAACCTCTAGTATTTAGCTCTTAATTATCTTGCTGTAAAGGATGTGCTTTATGAATGTGTATTGCAAGTATAACTTTACATGAGTTACTTCCTTCATAAGAGCTTTATTTTGTTCCATAAAACACCAGCTAAATTAATAAATCAGTGTCACATTATTGACTTTTGCTGTTGTTTTAGAGCTCCCAGACAGTGGCTTGATTGCATGTATGCTACAGGTGGCTGACCGGTAGGTGGGGAAATGCAGGAAGTCTGTGTGGCCGTTTGTGTGTGTCAGGCCCAGCATGTTTTTCCCTCAGCAGAGGCGAGGTATCCTGTATGTGTGCGGCCCGTCGCCCAGGGCGGCTAACTTTCAGGAACCCCAGCGGCAAAAACAGCACTGTGTGTTTCCTGGTCTCTTGAGCTGTTATCAGTGGACACGGCACCCGTTTGTGCCCCTGCAGGTTTCCTAAACCACCATCCTTTTCGCCTCCGGTGTCAAGATGTTGCCCTGTGATTGCCACAAGAAGCTTTTCTCTAACGCACGCTGTGCACAAAAGAGATCGGATTGAGTCCTTGTGATAACAGAGGGTAGGGTCTGTTTGTGCTGATCTGACACGAGCGTGTTTCATTCAGCTAGCGGCTCGCAGGCTCCCAAATTGAGAGGCATCTTAGCGAGTTGTCTTTGTCTGAGAGGAACAAAGAGTCAAACCTGCACATCACGAACTAGTGAGAGAAGTTTTGTCAGAGTTCCAGACTTTTTATGATCTCTGAGAAAACATAACTTGTCAAATGAGAAAATAAATAACAAGAATTAAGCTCAGTCTTTGCATGAATTGCGTGAATACATCCTCATTTGAGCTCAGCTGTAACAAAAGGAAAACATTATTAACATGAGTACAAGACATCACATTTTGAGCTCCGGCCAAGTTAATGGTAGTTGCCAGAATGATTTCATAATCTTGTTGCAGTCCCTTATTGTAAAAGAAACCCCTCAAGAATATACATCTTACTTGCAACGCATGGGTCGAGTTGGGGTTAAAAGCGAGATTTGGGAGAGGGAGTCTGCGACGCATTAACTTCATGAACGGCGTCTGTTTGAAAGAGGCTGTTATCAACGGGCTGTAAACGACGCTTCTGCTTTTCCTGGCTCGGCGGGCCGAGATGAAGTCCAGATGGTCGGGGAAGTGTTTGCCCAAGGATGTAACCAAATATTCCAGATTGAATTACATTACCAAATGTAAAAGTTGAAGAAGGGGTCATTGAAAAACTCATATTGATTGACTACAAATCTGTTTTTTTGGCTTGGGGGTGTTGGGGATATCTATGGCTCTGTTTACACCTGGTATTAAGGTCTTGGGTGATCCGATCACAAGTGATCAGCTGAGAAACATCGCCATTTGCACTTGTACCTACCCTGTCTTCTTTGTACATTTTCTTTACAGCTTGCTGTGGGGAGGTGTACCTGTACTACCTGAAGAACATTTATTATTTAAGTCTGAAGTACTTTAGTTTTTCAAAGTATGCAGTGAAACGCATGGCCTATATTTAATAGCATATGCAAATTTAGGCAGTCAGCACATGCACACTCTCCAAAAATTGAGTGATTAAAAAAATGTCCTTGTACTCATTTAAACTAAACTTGCATGCACCACTTAAACAATTTGCACACTTGTCAGCACAGGGATCTATTGTTTTTGCCAGCTCCAGTATTTTGTTGTTTTGATTTGTCTCTTCTTTTTTTTTTATTTTGAAACAACAGCTAGGACCAATTATTTCAAAAAATAAAAGTTAAAGGCGCATATGCGAGCTAAGCATATAAAACATGCACTGTTAGAATCAGGCTTTATGCTACAGTGCTGATGACAAAATTTTTGTTGTTCGTACCCTATGCGTTACATTTCTCTTGCATGTAACATGCATCAAAACCAAAGTATGCTTTTTTTTTATTTAATTTGTTTTTGAGAAACTAGTTTCCATCGCAGAGTGAAAAAACAACAATTGCAAATTTTATTTCTATATTCTTCTTAATATCGCACTTGCAGCTTAATAGGCCTATCTCACAGTGTGATTTATTTTTTCTTTTAAATTTTCTCACAATTACCTTTTTTTCAGCTTTTACTTTTAGGTGGAAACAGCTTCCATAACAGACGTAGCACTCTCCAAACAGATGTTTACACAAGGTGTAAATGGGGCCTTTGGGTCAGTGTTTGCTTTAAGTTAAAACAAGCTGTGTGTGACACAGAGAGAGAGAGAGAGAGAGAGAGAGAGCGTATCACAACAAACACTATCGCTATCAACACCTTCGTTTCTCGTACAATCTCTTTTATTCCGCTCTATTTGGAGTTTATCCCATAAACCTGTACACATTTATGTCCAGATGCCTGTTGTGTCAGGCTCCGCCCACCGCTAGAGAAAGCCCCGCCCACTCTGCACCTGGGTTTCCCGCCGAAGCTCGCCGACTAGAGGCAAAGGACCACAGCTTCTCCACGCAGCCGGGCAGGCGTTAGAGGCTCTTCGGAAGAAACCGTTTTCCTCAGTACTTCGCTATTCTCCAAATATTTCTGACTCTTGTCGCACACTAGGATCAAACGTTTTTGTGTTTCGTTGTTCACGTAGTCGGACATTTGAAGGAGCACGGCGCATTAAATGAGTTGATCTCAAGACACACACAGCATCATCCTCTCGTCAGGTTGAGCTTCATCCGAGCCCCGAGCTCACCCAAGTACACACTGGAGCGTCTCTAGAGCTGTGCACTGGAGTTTGACGGACACATTTTCTTCTTCATCTTGGAAGTACACGTTTAAGACTGAGAAACATATCTAATATATCGACCGGAGTCGAGGACAGGAAATTAATTTTTCTCTCACAACGCCGTTACGCATGGTGGGAATTTCTACCTCTTTTCAGTGTAAGTCGCTCAGTTACTGGCTTTATCTCTATTTCCCGTCATCTCAGATGAATACTTAGCTACTGTAGCCACGTATACAATTATTACGATGCTTTATTTTACATTTGGGTAAATGACAAACACTTTATATTGTCTTTCTGTGGCAGAATAACGTTACTGTTAATGTTATATGTATGTTACATCCCCGGTTTGCTTAATGCAGTATTATTTACAACGCAAAGCGGATATCTCCTACAATACACAATAATGCATAGATTTGTCATATTTACCCGTATGATTTTACATGGCCACTTACATTTATTTAACGGTTCGCTGCTATAGATCTTAACAAAATTAACATTAGGCAACGTTAGGCATTTACCTCAAATTGTAAACAATGAAAAACATCGCTCATACAAGCTTTCACGTTACGCTTATTAATCTTCTCTTCATCTTTATCGCTTTAAAATATATTTTATCGGGGTTTTCCCCCGCAACTAAAGAAAAATACTGTGTAACAGAATTCATGACATTTTATGATCGTCGTTGTAGATTGCAATACCTATTTTTTTAAATGAGTATCGTTTTGTCTCTTATCTCACGTGCTCCGTAAATTCTCTGTCTTATATATCTTATATTCTTATATGGATTTTGCAAATCCAACCCAAAAGTCTTAATCTACAAATTTTGATGCAGCTTCAAGATTTGTTTAGAATTCGTAGTTTTCTTTTTTCAAATATATACTAATAACATAACAGACATTTAACTTATTTCTACAGTAATTCATCATAACATTCATAATAATATATGAAGTAAACCAGTCAAACATTAGCTGGCGATCAGCATGTCATCTGTTGGCCGAGTGTTATATCACCTCTCCGTCTATAAACACATTAACGCTCTCTAATAAGCTTGAATTGTTGCTGGCCAGTCTGCGAGCTTCTCACGCGTTGCAAATTTGATCAAATCAAATATTTGATTGCAAGCACAGGTAAACATCTGGTGTGAGACGGGAAGAAAATTGTGACAGCATGATGCATTTAGAAAAAGCTTTATAAAATGTTGATAAATAACGTTTTAGAGGACGTGTTTGACAACTGGGATATGCCACTGGATTAAAAAGCAGTTTAATTATGACTGAACAATCAGTAACAGTTGTGAACAATTTAGAAGATGTTTTTGACAGCCTATTTTGAGAACATCCATGACAATTGTGGATTAAGATGCATTCGAGAAGTGTGATTTCACAAAGATGTGTTAACAATTGTGATATCAAATTTGTTAAACTGATCCATTGACAACTGTGACGTCAGAGTGAATTGACAAAATGAGTCTGCCAATTGTGATATCACAGCTGATTGAGAAGCTGTATTGACCAATGTGACTTCACAATGGATTGAGAAGATGTGCTTATCAATTGTGACTGAGCCAGCTTTTTTAAAAAGCTGCTCCTGTCACAATTGTCAAGCTCATCTTCTCAATTCATCATGATGTGAATAGTCCACTCTCAGCGCTTATAAGTTCTCTCTTGACTGACTGAAGGGTTGAGCCTTTAAAGTTTAAAGGCTGGATGGGTAAAATTAAAGGGAAATGTTATTTTCCTTGCCCTCTGTGGCAGTCCATGTGTATTTAAGGCGGAAAAAACCCCAAAGGGATTTTGAAGAACTGCTGTTTCCTTGACGAAATTTTCTTGTTCTCACAGCTTGTGTTGCTCGTGTCAGATTTATATTTTTTTTATTTTTTATTTTTGTAATTAATAAATACGTCATAGTTGTTTTTGTAATCTTAAAGTAGATTTATATTTTATTTTCCAAATGGGGTTTATTTTACTTGTATAGTCACGCAGTTCAGGTTTTTTAAGGTATGTTATTCTCTCTTGTTTGTATGATTCAGAAAATGGAGGCTAATGACCTGCAATAAATGCTGTAACTATGACACTCTCCACTGTGAATTGGTCATCACCTCATTAAGGTCTCTGCCCGCTGCTCCTGTCAACACGAGATTCAAACTGAAGACCAATGGACAGTGCAGGTAGTGAGCGTATCTTGATTAAAGGCAAACATAGTGTATGGTGGCCGGAGGTGAGGGTTCGGTGAGAGATAAGCGCAGTGTGCGTTTGTGTGTGTGTGTTTGGAGCCAGCGTTAGAAGGCAGCAACATCCTCTGGCTGAGGCCATCTGCACAGCCACCAGCCTGCCTGCCTCACACCTGTTCCCCTCTCCTCCACTCCCACTGGCCTCACGCGGGTCAAACGCATGAAACCAGACACTGCCACAGCATAATGAAGAGATGACTCGACTGCCCACACCAACACACACGCGCACACAGCTGTGTGTGAGAGAGAGAGATATGGAAATACTCAACCATTATTTTTGAGTATATCCTGGAGATATTTACTCATATTGGTTTAAGCTTATATGCAAATGCAATACATATTATCTGTAAGAAAGATCTATAAATATGCACCACGCATCACTAGAAATTAATAAACCACGCAGTGTGAATTTTTTTTGTTTTTATCGCATTCATGAAAGACGAGCATTGCAGCTTCCAGTACTGATAAATGTGCTTCTCATTTACCTTAAACGCAGAGCAGCGTAAAAACATTTGTAGTTAAGTGCTTACTGTGTATTTTAAATGACGAACAGCAGACGTTCTGGCCGAAAGCCAAGCGTGTTATCATTGCAGTAACTCATTTCATTAGTGATGTCATTAACCCCATACATAAACTGGCAGACATTCTCACCAGACACTTGCACAAATACGCAGCATGTCTCGTTGCTTCACAATTTCTCTTTCATGCATATTTAAATTAAAAACACGCTCTTTGTGCATGAGGATACAGAAACGCTCGCTGTAAATTTTGCAGCAAGCAACTGGTATGTGTGCAAAAAGGTCTAAGCTGACAGACCATATAATTTCTCTGGATGAATAAAAATTGTAATAACAAAAGGGAAGAAAAACGAGCGAGTTCAGTTACGCGGCATCAGCCAAGTGCATTATATGCGCTCTTAATGTTTCAGCTCTTAAGGGAAACATTCCCAAAATGCATTAGCGTTATTTCACTCGCATCTCTTTCCATTGAGCTATATCATGTATGAGGCTCTTTATATTCATTGAGGGCTACTGTTGGACTTGCTGACACACTCAATCTTGGGCTGTAAATAAGCGACGCAAGTTGTTGGGCTTTGTCAGAGGGGAGAAAGGGCCCTTATTTGGGAGGGCTGTAGATTTGACTCGACGTGAGTCTCCGCGGAGGGCAGGCCATGAATGATTGAGGCGGCCGTCATCTCCCAGAATCCATGCTTCAGATCGATAGGGGGCATAATGGCTACAAATTTTTCAACAAGGGGAATTTAGCGTGTGGTTATTGGATTTCATAAAGCATGAAAGTATAATGTGAGAGAGAAGGATGAGTGGTTTTTATTGTATCGTGGGGCTGGAGAGTACAATATAATGAGGCAATATAAAGTCAAAGGGGGATGTGTAAGAATTTACATAGGCCTTTTTAGGCGATACAGTTTTTACAAAACAAATTCAACCTAGGTAATAATTTGAATACATTTAGTAATACAGATTTTAAAATAGAGGATTTTATTTTAATAAAAAATATTACATATTTAAAGTCAGATATTTCTAATCAGGTGATAACTAATGTTTGGAAATTTTTGAATATTGATATAGTAAACTAAATACTCCATTTCTGATGGCTAAAAGCAACACAAGGATTTGAACTTGAGAATGGGGCCATCATTGCGGTCCAGACTGGGGTTAACTAAACAAACCGCTGCTCCAGCTGACAGGTGTCCACGCTGCCCAGCCTTGCTCACTGTCTGTCTTCCTTTCTCTCTTTCTCTTTCACTGTCTCTCTCTCTTTCTCTCTCTCTCTGTTAATCCAAGATTCACTTGCCAATTAACTTCTCTTTCTCTCCCTTCCTCTCTTATTCCAACACGTCGTCTTATTCACTCACATCCATCAGCCGCACTTACTCACACACTCACACACACACAGAGTCACGCGCACGCTAAACTACCTCTCTGTCTTCTGTCTCTGTCTCTCTCTCGCTCGCTCTCTCTCCCCCTCTGTTTATTTTCCTGCCTCCATCTGGACCAGGCTGATATTGTAATCGCCCTAATGCACATTGCCTTCCCCTTAGACACACACACAATGTGCCATCCTGACAAGCCCCTTTATATTTCAGATAAGCCAGGGATGTGTGTTTAATGAATACAAAGCCGCGGTGTGTCGCCGTGCACTCTGCCAGAAGGTAATCTTATTGAATAGGTGCTTTTCAGCGATGCAGAAGACGATAGCGACGCAGGAGTGAAGATGTAACCTGTTATCTTGTGCCTCCTCTATTTTCCCGTCACAGAATTTACATTTAAAGATTAGCTGTAAAAGGGTAAAAGATTCAGGGTGGTGAAGGTGTCAGGATGAGTGTGTATGCATGCATGTGTGCGTGTTGAGGAGGGGGATGGGGTGGTCAAAGGGAGCGTGACTTTAGCAGGAAGGAGTGAAGGAGACAAAAAAAAAACACAGACTCTGTCATACAGGCTGTATCTGGCCTGCGTTTCAGCCTCGCGGCATTGCTATCTCTCTCCAGACCGACTCTCTGCTCCCTGGGAACAGAGATTAGCACATTGTTATCTGTAATTGGGTTTTGTCTGTGGATTCAGGGGCTGCTTTTGCCAAGGAGAAGGTGAGAATGGCACATGACCAACATTACGCTTTGGCATATCAGTGTAAAGGCATGATTGATGGAGAATATGGACTGTGTAATGGCTTCATTAGGGTTTACTTCTTTTTATGAGGTAACAATTGCTAAGGGATGGACTCAGCTCTTACAGGAAGTCTATAAAGCTTCTCCATAAAAAAGGGTGACAAACTGCCAAAGGCACGTCAGAAACATCCTTTCAGTGATGTTTATTCTTTTGCTACCTTTACAGTAGCTTTTAGTTAGGATAGGGCAGTTTAACCAGATCTTATTTTCGTCCATTTGATGTTGATTTTTTTTGCTGGACTAACAAAAAATCCTTTATGTATTGAATAACCATGTAATAATGACTGGAGTAAAGAATAATCTGTATGATAATGTATAATCTGAGTGTGCACCAAAAAAAGTTTTAATTTGTGTAACTTTCATTTAAATAGTTTTCTTTCTTTTTTTTATGTAAACTGAAAGATTTGTTTCAAAATAGTAATTCACAATATATATATATATATATATATATATATATATATAATAGGTTTTTTTTTTGGACATAAACCGAGGTTTCTTGTGGCCCAAAGTGAAAATTAAGTTTTAATAATTACATTTGTAATTGAACTGGTAATTGAATTATTTATGTTTTTAGGTAAAAATTAATCCAGTCAAGTTCTTTGGCAAGGAGCCCTCTCTGTATTTCAGACAGCAAATTTTAGTCAAATTCATCATAATTTTTGGTCATGGTGAAGTGCGTCCAGTGTTGGCATGTTTACTGATTGTAGATTAATCCACATTGTGTGCACAAAAAAAGACACTGACACAGTCAAAATATGTCATCTAATAATTGCTTATTCAACTGTTTTGGTCAATGATTTTGGCCCACCAAAACTCCAAAACAAATGAATGATGAATCTTGGAATTAGTGAAGAAATAGACTTTAGACATTACATGACACTTGAGATAAACAAAGGACTCAAAACAGAAATACTGACATTATAAATCAGATGAGGACACACGTTTTGAACTGTTATAAAACAAAATGCACTATACCCGAAATGCACCCGAATGAATCAAAATCAAGTCTAAATTTGAATCGAATCAAATCTAATTGAATTGGGAAATCTGTATCAATAACCAGCCCTACTTGCAGCTATTATTGCATTCTCAGTTTACATGGAGCACAGATGCATTAAGGACAACCTTTTTCTGTAATTTATAGCATCAGAGTGGGAATCTGTCAGCCGTATCTGTTCAGTCACTA
Source organism: Enteromius mattozi (assembly GCA_032359235.1). Classification (NCBI taxonomy): domain Eukaryota; kingdom Metazoa; phylum Chordata; class Actinopteri; order Cypriniformes; family Cyprinidae; genus Enteromius; species Enteromius mattozi. The sequence goes on from JAUMHE010000072.1 coordinate 7,596,208, forward strand.
ATGTTTGATTCATGGGCCGCTCACGCCCATTAATTTTGATTTATGGATTCTGATATGTATTTATGAAAAGGGCACCCACTCGAGTGCAGCCTCTGTGGCCCAGTAAAGAGGAGTGTAATTAAGATTTGTTTTGAGCCTAGAGGCTCGACTCCTTCAAGAGCTATGGATCAATAGGCAGAGACAGTAGACCCCTGTGTGTTCACTACACATATTGACATGCTCAGTCAATTAGAGCTCCCGAGAAAAGCAGAGAGCAAGCGAGCAGAAAGACGGCGAGAACAAGACGGATTGGTAGAATTGTACTCACCGCTCACAAAAATAAGGTAGTATGCAATTGTGTAACGTTGTGATTTTTCCAATGCACACAATGCCATTTGGTGTGCATTCATTATAATGTCTATAGATTCTTACACCGCTAGAGAAAATAACACCTGGCTTTCAATAGCTTCTTCATAAACGGAGTATACAGACTTTTTTGGAAAAATAATTTGTGTGTTTTCTTGTCTCTGGATTAGTCCAAATTGTATTGAGGCTATAGTTTGGGCTTCCTGTTGTTGGCAGTTAGTGTCACAGACACTGTGGTGGGACAATAGCTCTGTGGTGTAGCACACTAGAAGATTGTGTTGTAGTTGAATGATCAGCAGGTGCCTTCGAGATAAACGCTCTGTGTCAATTATTTCTAGAAGAGGTGATTCATAAGACCGGGCTGAAGTGTAGAAGTAGAGGAAGACAGAGCGTGGGGGAGCAGGTAAAGAGGAGCATGCGCCCGGGTGCATGAACCTCTTCGTTTTCAATGCGGCTTCGCATAAAAGAGTCATTTTGTTAAACGTCCGTTGCATCTAAGCTTTTGTTAGCCATGAATGGAGGGGGCACCCCTGGCGCATTAAAAGTGTTTGTAGCAGCAGAACGAATGGAGAATTGCGCTGAATTACTTGACATTATCTCCCCATGTTACCATCATCGCTATTGGAAAGACTAAAGGAGGCATTTAACACAATAGTCAAAATATACCAATATATGAAACACCGTAGACCAAGACTATAATGCATTGATTACTCAATCGCTTATTTAAACATAATGTTCTGAATTACGGCAGCTAAGATAGTACCGCTGGACTTTTCCTGACAAACGAGGTTCCTCTCTCGTGTACAGACTTCGTGGAAGCCGTGAAATGGAAATGAACCTTGTCTCAGATCCTGTTTATGGCCATATGGATGTGAGCATGTTTTTTTTAAACAGCTGGGAAGGAATTCACCCTGCCAGGAGCAATTCCTGGTCACTCAGGACTTCCGCCATTAGCAGCACGGCTCCACTGCACGCACATGACCACAGAATGAACCCACAGATGGGCACTGGCCTCTGCTGCCACAGACCTCCGACACGCCAGCCATGTTTCAGACCCCTCCGAAAGAAGATACTGAAGAAGATCAACGAAGCTGATCACGTCCAGCAAAGTGATGTAGCTCACATGGTTATTATGTGACTTGTGTGCTGTGCTGTGTTGTGGAGTGGATCTTTATGGATCGATAGGGTATGAGTTGAGGGGGTCAGGAGAGGAGGGCAATGATCCGTACCATTTTAATTTGTGCAGAGTATTTGGGTATAATTAACCTTTATGCAAGTGGCACAGCTTCTAAGGACCTGAGATTCTGCTTGCAAAAACAATTTGGAGATGTTTGTATTAGGGATGCCCCAATATGAAAAATTCTAGACAATTATTTTCATGATACAGCTGTGTCTAAAAAAATGTAAAAAATTGCATTAAAACTAAAAACACTACATAACAAAAATAAAATGTTTAGTACAAGAATTTAATATTTTTAAGGTTTGCTTAAGATTACATCTAACAATCGTTTTAAATGATTATAGATTAAATTAGAGTGTTACTGACTGATGTGGATAAATAAATAAATAAAAATAGCTGATATGGTACTGATATATCATGCATTACATTTAGACGGACGATGAAATTGACTGTTAATAAGGGGCATTTGGTTTTACAGTTAAATGATTTTATTTTGATTTCTGGATATTACTGGTTTTAATGTGATCCATGCACATTTTCTGCTGTGTTGGCTTTTGGAAAACATTAAGCAGTAGGAGCAATTTAGGCATTGTTTGAGTCCCACCCAAATTTGTTTTTGCAGTTTTTGGTTGGAAATTTTGTGCCGCATACGGCATTTCATGTTGACTTTAAGACTCGTAATTGCATGAGTTTGCATGAACTTTGGCAGAAAAGTTCCTGAACAATGTATCCAAGCATATATAGGGCTACGTATGGACTGCAATGGCATTATGTGGTATTTCACTGCACTGTGGTCTCTCTCTGATTTATTTCTTTCAAAATACACTTCAGCGCCAGTGTTTTAAATAGCTACACGTTGCAGCAAGCAGCACAGCTATGGCAAAATTAAGACCCCTCTCCGAATAGGAAAGGGTCTCATGGAGCAATAAAATGGCAGTGCATATAAATCCATCTTGCCTTATAAGGTCAGAAATGTGTTAAGTTTTTTCAGGACAGTTGTGTGTGCCAGTAATTGTTCTCCCATCTGTCTTAATGTGTCTTTATCAACATCTGGTTTTGTAAGCTATACTTCAGTAACAAGTATCCGTTATGTGTCAAGGGTTCCCAGTCCTGCTAGCACGATTAGCCTAGCCTTGACTACTGCTCCGAGTGCAGCGCCACATATGCTTGCCATTACTCCATACCATTCACAAAATGTAATAACTTTTTAAGGGAAAGATGTGTGCATGTGCCTGTTTTTCTTCTTCTCTTCACTTTTTCCATAACTGTAAAGAATTATTTTGGTCTGGTATTAATGTTCCCCCGGTGACTGGACAAATTACTGGCTCGCAGGACATTCAGGGCTGCATGAGTGAAACGTGAATGGCTCATTCCCTGTCTACATCTCCCGGCGTACCTTACCAGCACAGAACGCAAGAAAGGCGCATGAAAGGAGATGCGTCTGTAACGAACCCATCCCATGCTCTGAGGCTCTGAGCTCAGGAACGTGCGCACACTTTGGCAGCGATGCAAAGATATGATCTTAATCTGCTATTTCCTCTTTGGCAGTATTAAATTGTCCACATAATAATTCACAGCTGCACTGGGATCAAATATAATGGTGCAGCTGCAATTTTATGTTTGCGAATTTTAACTGTTCTTTCTTTCTGTCTCACTGTCTCCCCCCAGCCCCGCCTCCTCCCGGCACCATATGGGAGATGCTGCTACAGTCAAATGAAGGGGGTTTGTGCTTTGGATATGGCACAGAGTCATGTGCAGCTTGATGGTTAGATTGTGTTGCAGTTGTGAGCACTGTAGCGTGTGCTCTCAATAGAGGGATTAGGAGCTTGTCATGGTTTCATTCACCCTGAGACACTTAATTCCAAACATTTCCGTCCTCCAGAGACCTAATCGCATCAAAATTTTGCATTGGCCAGGTCACGGTCTGAGTGCTCAACCTTTTATAGCCACCTAAAGCTACCCCTGCGGTATTTTTTGTTAGCGATGTGCGAACCTGTATATTTTTAAATTGACTAGTCAGGGAGCTGTCTGAATGAATAGTTGAGTAGTTTATAAGGGGTATTCCACACAAAAATAAAAAATGTAGTCATCATTTACCCTTGTTTCAAACCTTTGTACCTGTTTGACTTTATTTTTGTTTTTTAAATAAAAGACGCAAAAGATATTAAAACTATTAATTATTGTAGACTGTGGACCCTTTTCACATGCCTGTAATGACGCGTTTAGTGATCAACAGCATCGTAAATCCTCAAAAGTTTTTCATATTTGTATTTTTCTTAAATGTATGTACATTGATAACACTATTCTTTGTATTACTTTGCATCAATTTACAAAAAAAAATAGTTTATTCTAGTGCAAGGGTGTTTCTGATGCAGCGTCTATGGGAGGGACGGTAAATTTGACATTGTTTTATCTTTTAACTGCTGTTATCAGTCTCTCAATTTTTTTTTTTTCAAAGTCATGAAAACACCATTGGGGAGTTTTACTTTTGCTATTTGAACATGTGAAAATACAAAAAATTATATATTAATCAAACAATAATGACTATGATGATGATTCCACTGCTGAGAAACACGGAAATGTGGAAAAGGTCCGTTATTATAGCATATATTATAGCATGTATTCATTTTTTTGAAATAGCTTCTTTTTTGTTTATTAGAACTTTAAATGACCTTTTTTTTAATTTATTCATTTTTTTTTATTTAAGTTTTAGTAATTTCACATATATATATATTTTTTGTTTCTTTATATTTCTATATAGTTTTAGTATTTTTAGGACATTACGATAGGACTTTTAGGACTTCACCTTTTGTTTTAGTATTTTTAGGACATTATTTACAGACTTATTTAAGTTTTGCATGTACTATACACACACACACACACACACACACATATATATATAAATGTAAATGTATATAAGCAGAGAATATGTAGCAATATTGTTTCAGCTTAATTCTAATGATTTTTTAAGTATATATATTTTCATAATTGCAGTGATAATTTGAATCCCATTGACTTTCATGGTCAAAAAAGTTGAAACGTTTTTCAAACAAAAAAAAAAACTTCATGCACGTTTAAAAGGACACGAGTGTAAGTAAATATGACAATTTTCACTATTGTGTGAACTATTCCTTTGAAGAAACCCTGTACAACTCTTCATAAAGTTAGAATAGTTTAAACTATCTAACAACTAGGCACAGTATGCTGATTGAAGTACCACTTCTAAAACAAAACAGAAAAAAGATAAGCCTCAAGATTAGACTCGTCAGCTGTTAGACAACTAATCAAACATTGTGATCAATGCTATTTTTAATACGGCATCCAGATAGATCCTGGGGTGTTTCACCACCATCATCGCGCGCAGCATGGAAGACAGCACTCGTCACTGACAAGGGGGTCCTTCTGGACGCAGCCTCCCTGAGCACTTATTGCCAAAGAGATGATTTGTCATGCACGGCCTCAGGCTATTGCTTTTAATGACAGCATAAACGGAAAAGTCGGCGGCTGATTAGAGAGCGTGTGCGCACAGCATGCTTATTCAGATCTCACTTTTGGCTCCCGTCTGGTGCTCCCTGTCACTCCACGCCAAACACGACTCTCTTAAAAGGCCCCTTGCATCAGCTGAGCGCTGGAGGCGCCTGTGTGTGTGTGTCTGTGTGCACAAGATGGATTAATGCTATAAACAGAGAGTTGGATTTATCTGCGATTGGCACCACGTTTTTCTCAACGTAGGATTTGGAGCCCGAAGAGGAGGAGAGAGAAGAGAATGCCTTTATTCAAAACAACTGTTTGTGAGTAATTAACATATGAAAGGAAGCTTACAGTCTGGCAAATCCCTGCACTTGTTTTCAATTATTTATCCACATTCTGGGTGGGGGGAAGGGGGTGGCGGAGGTGGGTGTCGATCGCAGAGGGAGGGTGGTGGGTTATCCAGAACCATGAAAAGAAAAGTGATTATTTTTTTCTCTAACACAACCAGAGTGCCTCTGGGAATTTGCTATCAGACATGATGAGATGAAAATGGAGTTAAGCCAAAGAGTGGATTATGGGTAACGCAGAGGGTCGATGACGAGCGGACAGTGAAATGGAATGAGAGCGGACTAGAATTCCAGATCAGTGTAATTATTGGATATACCTCGGCTCATGCCTGCCATCTCCCTGAGGCATTGATCTTACGAGAACGGATGAGAAAGACAAGGCCACAGCTGACCTCAGGGTGAGATGTTCATAGGACACAAGGAACAGCAAAGATAAAGACAGAAGGACTGGATGGAATAAAAGTTTTTACAGGCATTTGTCAGGGTGGGGCTTTCCTGTGTTCACCGATGCCACAGGCTGGAGATTGATGGACAGGGCTGAAGGCCAGGGCTGTATCAGCACTGAGCAAACCTAGTCAGAGGAAACCAGAGGGAGGAGAAGATCAGGCAACCCTGTTACAGACAAGAGAGAGAAGGAAGATTGAGAGTGGGGTGCAGAACGATTGAACAGACGTATAGTCGCTGTGCCAGATGCCACAAAATATAGAAGCAGGAAGAAGTGAGGGAGGAAAAGGAGGAATGAAACAGGAGGAGATGGTCTGAACAGCAGCACATTCAGAAGTATCATATAGTATCATGTTAATGTGCGGATTCGAATCGCTCCTGCAAGCTGTGCTTGTTCGCCCATAATCACTAGCTTTATTTATGATAGGCTCTGGAATAATGTTATAATCAGATTGCCTCGTTTATGGATAATGCAGGCTGTTATGTTATACGTTGTACAGGGCAACATAACTTTGCAGATTCATGTCTTTTTTATTAGGGTGCTGGTGCAAACCAATGCAAAGTATTTCAATAGAACTGAACATTTGTGGTAAAAGTGTTGCATTTGTAGTAGAAGCGTCTAGCTGGAGGCTATAGAGGGTTCAATTAACTCCCGCTGTCCTCATTCTCGCAGATCTCACTCGTTCAAAGACGTCTGCCTCTGTTCATGCCATTCATTTCAGACTCTGACTTTGGAGTGCCTGACAGTGCCATTGATCTGCTCTCTGCATCTTGATCTCTTGAGTTTCAGCTGAGTGTGTGCAGAGGGATTGTTTGGGTTGTTTTTGTTGTTTTTTTTCTAAAACACTTTTAATAGCACATAGTGTTGTATTGATGTGGAATCGTATTCGCTACCCACAATTCCACATTGCACGTGTCTGTGTTTACTGCCCTACTGGATTTTTGGCTGGGCTGGGCTCAAAAATGACTTAGAGTCAAGGTATTCTTTGCCAGTTGTCTTTAGTTTAACTAAAAATAATCAATTGCATAAACTATAAATATAAGTACAATTAAACAGTTAAAAAACACATTTCTTCCATCGTAGTTGGACCCTATAACTCTACCTCTCTCTATTTTAATTCTATTTTAAAAGAAAAAAGACTCTTCAACCCTAATGTTCTCTTTTCTTTTTCTACTCTTTTGGCTCATTTTGTTATTATTATTATTAAAAAAAAAAATTCTAACACTATTCTATTTACTTGTTTTCTTTTTATTAATTATTAAAAAAAACCTTGCTATGTGTACTGCGCAAGGCTAACCAAGACTTGTCTCAACACTTACGTATTAAGCTATTGCTCTTTTATTGGTTTTGATTGCTTCTATTATCCAAAGTCACTTTGGATATATTATCAATTTCTATCGCTTATCGATTTGATTACAAAGATCCAATTTAAACTGAGCTGATTTAGACAGGTGATTGATTCATTGATTGATAATTGTCTGCTAAATAACTAAATGTAAATGTAATAAAAAAATAATTTAATTATTAAAAATCAAAAAATTAAATTACAAAAATGAAGAAAAAGAAACACTTTCTCTTTTGTAAATTAGCATTTGTCATATGGTGAAGCTGTTGTGTCCCTTGCTTTCCTCAGCTAATGGACGAATATAAACTCTGAATTGAGCGCAATGGTTGTGTAGTCCCCTCTCTTCTCCCACCTCAGTCTTCATGCCATCTGTGGGTTTGATTTAGTGGCTAAGAGGCTTTCTGAGCAATGGACAAGTGATGTTAATAGCACACATATGCCAGAGGACTGTTTTAGTTTTATAGCTCTGAGATGAGACTGTTTTGATTTGAGCAAGGCCGAGCATAGCTCATCCACTGCTGAGCCACCATATATTTGATTAACAGCAATGAGTTTCTCTTTTTATTTCCTCTGTATCTGTTTCTCTCTTTTTTTCTCTCTTTGTAGTAGTGACGGTAACTTTATTTAGCATGTAGTACACACACAAAAGCACCTCTGCAGGTTGACAGGCTGCTCATCTCACAACATATCTGCAGTGCCCGTTGTCATGGCAACTGCAGTGGGCTGCTGGCCGTACTCTGTGGTCGGAGGTGTGCTGAAGTAGAGCAGTGCTGACCAGAGGGATGCTCGGGGTCTGCCCGGGACACCCGGGGTCAGTGTGCCTCACCTCACCGGGGCTAGTGAATATTTCATGAGGATGCTAGAAGTGTTTTATCCTAATCTGTGAGTATAGAGTGTGGACATTTGTAAAATCCATGCCTCAGCTCCTCTAGGGATTGTGTATTGTTTAGAAGAAAGAAGTGAATGGATTTCCTGTATCCTCACGCCTGTGAATAGAGATGTGTGCCACATTTTCTGTGGGAAAATGGAGTAATATGCTACTATTGGTAACTGAAAGTATTTTTAAATAAGCTAAAACATTTAAAGGAAACATTGAAAAAGCAATGCAAATGAAAGTCTCCATTGACTTTCATTGTATGGGAAGAAACAGCTAAAACATTCTTCCAAATTTCTTCTTCTGTGCTATTCAGAATAAAGAAAGACATATAGGTTTGGAACAACACAAGGGTGCAAATATTATGATTTCTGGTGAACTATCCCTTATGATCATACAAGTGGCAGCAGCATTTCTGAATGATGTGCTTTCGCTTTCTGTGGAAATCTGTGGAACTTTCTGCCATTAATTTGCCTGGTGGGTGTTTCTCAAGAAGGGCAAGAGTGGGGCGGATTGCTGCAGCTTGTTGATGCCCCAGTCATAGCTTGCGGAAGCCTGATAGCGGGACCAACCTCTCAACCAGGACAGTGGAGGTCAGTCTGTGAGCTCGCCCGCCCTCAGGGCTTCCGACTTTAATTACCTGAGGAGCAAAACATCCCGGCTTGCTAGTGGGGGAAGAGTGTGTGAACGTGGGATATCGGGGCCGTGCAGTCCCGCAGCAGCGACATCCTGCCCGGGGAGGCCGGGCCCTGTCCGTCCTGGTTCCTGACAGTGGGCTATCTCTGCCGGGCCCTTGGTTCCTTCCATTCTAAAGGCCATTGTGTGGAGAAGGGCTGGGCCAGGAATGACTGGTTCCTGTTGGACTCGATTTCTCGCTCAGCCAGCTCCGGTCCCACTGACAGATTCCTCCTGTTTTGTTTTGCTCTCTCTCTTTTTGTGTTAGTCACTCATGAGGATACCAAAAGTAATAACAGGACTGAGAGGAGCCTGCCTTGTGCAGTTTCTGTCTTCTTTCCACAATATGTTTGCATTACATAATCTAAACATAAGCTGGGACAGCTGGCGTCCTCACTTTCGAAAAAGTTGACAAAAATGTTCTAAAGCAGGAACATCCTTTTTTTTCTCTCTCTCTCTCTCTTCAGCATTTGTTGGTGAATCTGTCAGTGCGCATCTGGACTCGCCTCTGAAAACTGAACGGCTCATGATCAGGATTTAGAAATGAGACATAGGTGTTTTTGTTCGTTACCTAAATGCAGAAGCAGACACAATGAATCTGTCACTCTGTACGTGTTGGTGTGTGCGTGTATGTGTGAAGATTTAATATCCGAAGTGTGTATTACTAGCACCACCTAGTGTGCAAACACTAAAGGGATGAGCCACGAAGGCATCTATATCTCTTCCCATGTTATGAGATTAAACAGACTCCAGAATAACGTCAAACTCCACCACCTAATGAAACATGCTCTGTTTTCCGCAGCGAGGAAGAGTGGCTCAGCTGTCAGACGGTGGCTGGACCAGGCTGAGAGCAGAGTCTGGCTCGGGTCCAAATGAGGGGGCTGATTTGTTACTGACGACATGCTTTTCATGAATCAGCACAACTGCCTTTGTCACTTTCTAGTGTGAGCCACACATTCAGATGATACTTGCACACATTGTAAAGAGTGGAGAGCAGCATCATTCTCCCGTCACGGTAGTCTGGGGGGGGGTCTCTTTGGACCTGGCGACTGTTGTTGAGCTTGATTGGCGTGCACTGTGTGCCGCAGTGGAGTGGAGTGGGGAAAAGGTGGAGTGGGAAAGTCATGAATAGCTGCGGAACACAGATCTGGCCCCGGCCCTCAGCCACAGCTTGCTCTGGGACTCGGGGACAGCAGAACGGACAGATGGCTCGGGACTGGACACACACACACACACTTACAGTACTTCTGCTTTTTCTCTTCTTTTTTTCATGCAGACCCATAACACTAAGTCGGCTAAGAAAACTGTGGAGCCTAAATTAACACAAGTTACATATTAAATATGTAGCAGTGATGCACCAAAACAACTATTCAAGTTTTGGTAATTCAGTTAGGGTAATTTAACTCTTCATGCTGGTATTTCAGCCAAACACATTTTATATATTGCTGCTCTAGCATCATTTTTGTTGTGAACTCTGTGCACATTTTTACCTCTTTTCGCTGATCCATGTTTTGTGTAAAAAGAGTGAAGAGTTACACTTGTTCATATTTGCAGTGATTCTACATAAGATGCAGCTTAAGCACTTATGTGTTCGCTGCTTGGTTCCAGTGTTTTACTCCTGCAAGAAGCATCTTCACATGGTTTCTGCTGTCTGAAAAATATTTACTCTGTGATTCATACCTTCTTATTGGACATTCTTGCCCTTTGGGGTTTCATCTGTGAGACAGCATCATACTGGCTGATCTAATGACCGTCTCTACTTCCACAGTTCCTCCTCTGCTTCTCTTTTTCTGTCTCATTGCAGCCTCTGCAGCTAACCCATCGTACAAGCAGATCATCAGAGAGCTCTAATGGCTTCCAGCTGTGTGGAAAATCAAGCCCTTTGGGTTGGGTCGAGAAGCAGACAATGCACAAGAAAAACTGAACTAATTTAGGCCCTTTTTCAGCACCAACAGACAACAAAAGACACCGTTCCCCTGGTGTCAATGTGCTGCACAGGTCAAGGGGCAGAGCATGTGGGGACACTGCATGTGTGCAACTCTGTCCCAGTTTTCAAGTTGGGACCTTCACCTCGCAGGAAAAGACCCTGCAGAAGAGTTATCTGTATGCATGCTGGCTTTTCATGAAGTGCTTAAGCCCGTTGCGAAAAATCTGGCGCTATTGGTCCTTGGAGCACGAAAGAAGTGGAATCCCTTCAGCTCACAGTTTCCTCAACTCGCATTGTCTCGTTTCTGCTCTTTCAGTCTGTTAATGCAGCCAACTCTTAAAGCAGGCCTTTATCAAGCCAGCCTGGAAATATATTCTCTTCCCACTGACTCTGAAAGGCTTGTCAGATTGGTTTAAGGGGAGGGAGGGGACGGAAGGGAGCCACAGAAAAGCCTGAATATTTAGTTTGCTACATTGCCCCTCAATAAAATTCTGGACGTAGTGGCTTTTGAGAAATTTACTAGTTTAGAAGCAAGGGGAATTGACGGATTTGACTTTGTGCTGAGTGGACGTGAAGGTGTGTAAGCGCTGACGAAAGAAAGTTATAAGGACATTTTCTCACAGGATATAACATTGCAGGATATAAATGCAGCAAGGGTTTGTTTTTTTACCTCATGGTAAGTGATCATCCTATAATTGTTCAATTATGTTTACATTTTCAGGCGTCAGTGACAAGGTGTTTGAAAGCGTTTCTTTCAGTAGCAGTGTTTTTTCTTGTTCCTTGTAGCACTTTGCCTTTATGACTTTGATAGCTACACTGCGTTTTACTTTGGTATTTAAAGCTGCAGGAAAAAGCAAATGAGGAAATCTAGCATTGTTGCAGTGTTGGTAATGCTCTTAATTTACAAGTGAATGTATCCCCTGCCAATTAAAACAAATCAACTTTGTTTGACGCAGTGCCAGTAGGAACTTCCAGAAAAGTCGTTCTCTTTTTTTGCCAGTGATTGGAACATTTAAGGTACAATTATCCCAAGTATTGTATTATTACCCATCTCTGTAAAACGTTTGGGGTGGTGAATCTCAAAAACTGCCTCTGCCATCAAAATGTGTCTTTGCCAGTGCTGTTTATCTCAAAGTCACACTCTGTTCAACCCCCAGTGAGGAGAGACAGGTTGGAGGCTGATGAAGAGAGAGAAATGCGCCACTAAATGTGCGAGAAGTAAAGATCCCTCTCTCCACCCCTCGCCTCTCCATCCTTTCCTCTCACTCTCTCTCCTGAGTGTTTCCTCCACATGGAGCTCATCTGCTGTTTAAGGCGGCTGGGAGAAATGCCTTCAAGCTGACAGGGGCTGAAAGCCCAGACATATGTTAATCACATGCAGTGATGGCAGTCTGGGAGGGGAGAGAGAGAGAAACAGCAAATCTGAGAAAGAGAGCAGAAAAAGAATGAACGCAGGGGGTGGGGGGAGAGAGGAGGAAGAGCTCCACTCTAGAGACTTAAAACACAGCAGTAGAGGCAGATGCATGCCTTTGTTTGGACTCTCCAAATTGATTTTTCTTGCTTTTAATGAGGTTGTTCCTGCCGCTGCTTGCAAAAAACGGTGGAGGGGGGCTTATTGATGCAGGCAGGACGGCCGCATGCCACTATTTTGGATGGATCTGAAGCATTCAGGCATCCGCACAGTGAATTTTTAGACTTATGAATCAGGAGGATGTTAACTGAATCTGATAATCTGGACAAAACAAACATGACCAAACATGCTGTTCACCTCACATCTATATTTTTTCATCTGATATGAATGTAGTAGTGCGGTATGAAGTGAATCTGGTTAAGCAGAAACAGATGTGACTGAACTCAGATTGGCTGGTTGACCAGAAGAAGGTTGTTTTTGCAAGAGCGTTCTTAATTCAAAGCATATGAGAGGACAGATTCACAGCAAACCTGTTTATCAAACAGCACAAATATCTACCTATCTATCTTTCTATCTATCTATGTATGTATGTATCTATCTATCATCTGTCTATTAGTCTATCTATCTGTGTATTTTTCTGTCGTCTCTCTCTCTCACTCTCTCTTCGCTGTGTCTTGTGTGGCTGCCGCGCATCAGCTGGGAGGGGTCAGTGGAGGAGGCGGAGAGCGTGTGTGTGAGAGTGTGTGTGCGCATTTGCGTGCGCTCTAGCTGTCATTGTCTCAGTCTGCGGGCTCAGGGAGCAAGCGTGTGCAGGATAACGCGAGGCCCCAGCGGCCACACGTGCCCTCGTTAGTGCAGGGCATCCCTGGAAGCAGAGCAGAACGAGAGGCAGGTTTCCATCTGTCCCTCTCAGGCTCTGGAAGCAGGAGGACAGGCTGCTCGACTCTCTCGCTCAGACCTGATGTGTACCGGCCTCGGGGTCCTGTGCCACCCTCCTGCCCCTCACTGAGCGCAAAAAGACGCAAAGAGATTAAGATTACAAGAAAGCTGGCAGAAATAGAGAAAATACCCTGGATTCTTTCATATCCAGTTTGTCTTCATCATCCATGATGCCAGGTGAGCTTGGGAAGTTTTCAATGTGTGTGACTCTGTCGGTGGGAAATTGTGCATGTGATTTTTGAATGTAAATTTCTTACAGAGAAGAGCTCAATAATAAGGTGTTTTTTATGTTAGCCTGGTCAGATTTTATACATTTATTATTTTAATTAGCAATAATACTGTCAATAATACTGCTTTAATGTAAGACCATGCACACAGTTTTGCTGAAAAATAATAATGAATGATCACAAGACATAGCAAACCCTTTTCAGTAAGTCTTCCTAGACTATCGCAAATTCATTAGCCTTTTAACTTTACCTTAGTCACTTGGCACAATTGACAATGTTTCATTTATCACAGTAAACCAAACATTATGTTTACAATACGTACATGTAACAGTTTTGAAAAATGTAAAATGTAGAGACAATGCAGTCATCATAACTCTCTCACATCCTCATTGTTGAGCCCTGTTCAGGAAGATCAGAGATCCATTCTAGAAAGAGTAAAATTGCTGCACAGGAGCATGAAAGTAAAGAAAGCAGACTGAGAGAAAGAAAATGAGAGAGGAGAGTTGCAGAGGGCAGCTGGCGTGCTGTGTGTGTGCAGGCTGCAGGGAGATCTCAGTGCTGCTCTTCACAGATGGTGTTGTGAGACAAGCTCTGTTGGCACTGCTGCTCTCCTGTGTGCCATGGCCACTACCTCTATGCCAGCCAACCCGTCTGGTGCCCACCTCTCCAACTCCCCCTCTCCATCTACCCACCCTCGACTTCTCTGTCTGTTTGTTTCTCTTTCTAAACTTGCAAGTGTAACATTGTTGGCTGTGTATTTAGCTCGGAGTGACTGTGGTGGCTTTTCAAACTAAATTTTTAATGATGAAATTCTATGGTTGAATTAATTGAGTTAATTCAAATCTTTCATGTTGAATTTCTACATTTATACCTTTTTAGGAACAGTATATGAAGCAAGGTTATTACCTTATTTAAAGTGTTTATTTCTCACTGAATGTTGCAGATTTGATCTGGGTTTTCAATTTTTCTTTTCAAACGGCCGCTTAAGACGTGTTTGTTAACATTGGCCTTTGTCTGAGCGTGTGTTTATGAATTGTGTGTGCATGTGTAGAATTGTTCTGGGAAGCTCTGGAGGAAGCAGCTGTAAGCAGGCGCGTGTGCCAGGTCAGGGACACTTGAGCAGAACTGACACTGGGTTATTTCGGACACCCATCTGCACTGGAGCTACCGTTCCTCCAGGCCGCCGCCACGGACAATCTGTTCACTCGCTGGCAGAGTGCCAAACACAGTGCCGTCCATCTGTGGCAGGGACTGAAGCTCTCAGTGCTGAGCTGAGCTTGGCTCCTTCCTCTCCGCCTGTAGTTTTATAGCTTTTTTTTGTTAGCAAGGGTGTTTTCGTACAGCGTGTTTTAACGCATGTTCTCAGTTTGCAATAATATGCTACTGTAATGATATAAAGGTCGTCCTTTTTGGTAATATGGAAACATGGCAATGCTCCTGTAGTTTTGTAGTATTTTTGTTAGCAAAAGTGTTATTTATACCACGTTTAATAGTCTCTTAGTTTGCGATATTCAGTTGTATTTTATTTTATTTTCGTATTATGTTTTCAATGCATTTTTTTAGATTTGTATATTTCACTCAGAACTATAAGAAAAAAATTTGTTTTCTTGAATAGTATAGACACAAAGCTTAAGTTTTTTTTTTTGTGTGTAGTTTTGTATGTTTTTTTGGGGTGGGGTGGGGGGGGGGTCTGCATTGTTTTTTATTGGACAGTGGAAATCTGACAGGAAGCGAGAGGGAGAAAGAGAGGGGATGAGATCAAGGAAGGTCCACGAGGCGTGATTCGAACTCGGGACAGGCAAATGGCAATTGCATTATATATCGGTGTGCTGCCCACCGACTGGTTTTGTATGTCTTCTTGTTAAACAAAAATTAGATTTTTCTTAAATGTACTCCCTTAGTTTGCAATATTTCACTTGCGGTTAATGCTATTCTAAAATAAGTTTAGGTTTTGTAGCTTTTTTGTAAGCAAACATGTTTTATGTGATAGATCTTAAACACACTTTATTTGCAATATTTTACATGTGGGTTTTTTGTTGTACTGAAAAGTCATTTTGCTTGTATTTTCTGGTTGATATTTGTTAGCCAGAGGGCTTTTTTCAATACACTTGTATCACACTTTCTCAGTTCTCAATATATTGATGGTGCATTGCGATACTATAACAAGAAAAAGGTTGTTCTCTTGGGTAATATGGAAACAAGTTGTCCTCCTTTACTTTTTAGTGTGTTTTTTGTACATTTTCTGATGCAGTTTGTCAGTTTGCAGTATTTCACTTGTGTGCTTTGCTGCTGTAACGAGATAAAGGTTGTTCTCTTGGGTAATATAAAAAACAAGAATCCCTACCTCTTTGTAACTGTTGTATAGGATATTTCCCAATGCAATTTCTTGCTTTTTTTGCCTAGTATGGCAACAAGGCTTTTGACCCAAGTTTAAGCATTAAAGACAGCCTCTCTAGAGTGTATTTAGTCATTAAGAAGCCACTCAGTGATGGCAGCCAATCGGTTGAGGGGCAGTCATTGCCTGGAGCTACGCCTCAGTTCCTTGTACTGAAAGCCATTAGCAAACTGTGGCCAGTGCCACAATCATGCGCGCACACACACTCACACACACATAGAAAAGCGCTCAGGGTGGAAGTGCCCTGACGTTAGGTCATACTCCACCATCTCCTGCGTCTCCTGCCTGCCAGATGTGACTCGAACCATTTTTAAGGTCTTGTGGAGGGGAAGAGGAGGAGGGAGAGAGAGAGACAGAGAAAGAGACAGTTTGTGTGTGCACACAGTAATTGGGCGGGGGGGTTAGTTGTTTTCTGAATCTGGTTCTACTTAGTAAATCTCCATCCAGGACTGCGTTTCATAAATTGTCGACATATTTTTCTGCGCAGCGGACTTAACTCACTCTAATTTTGAACACATGGCTTCTGTCATGTGATATTTTCAAAACACTTGCAGACAGAGGTCCCAGCAGAAATAAACCGTCATTCTGCCGCCAGGGTCTTTCTTTTTTCTCGCAATCGCCTAACCCCCCCCCCGCCTCCTCTATGCCTGTCAGTTATTCTTTTATCACGTAGCTGTGTTTTCAGTTAGCGAGAGCAGTATATTATTAGCTCACATTTTTGAGTGTAGTAAAATAGCGTTTTGTTAATGTAAAACATGAGCCTCTTTATTATCTGTCGAAAATTGATTTGGCATCCACCGCCGTGGGCTCGACTCGTCCTAGCATCAGAGACTTTGCCATGCTTTTGTTGCCAAGCATGGAGAGACGTCCGTTCGTAGCTGCCACAGCCAGTGAGAATGAGTGGCTGAAATGAATAAAGTGAATAAGTGGATAAAGGCCTGCAATTTGCAGGTTTGAGTGGTGCTGAGGGCAATGAGCAGAGTGCAGAGGTAATTGCAGACTGCTTGAGCTGCAGGAGAGGACACAAGTTATGTATGGATATGGATAAAACATCTGACATGTGTTCTCTTAGCGTTCTGAGAAACTTCAGGGTTCTCTGTGGGAACTTCATGAACTTCTTTGGCTTCTTTCAGTCAAGACTTGTGTTAGTCTGTCAGTAGTTGCATGTTGTTGATTGATATGGGTTATTGAGTGGGTAATACTGTATGTTGCTGATGTATTCGTGATTTAATATGTACACAAATAAAATGCAACCACTTATGCAACCACCAGTCAAAGCTATGGACAGATTTGATATTTCTCTTTAATGAGGGGAAAAATGCATTATACAAAAGCTTATGCTTAAATTTTTGACACAGGTTTTGTAAAATACAAATGTAAATGTTAGTTTCTTTACAAAATGAAACTATTTTTCAGTTTTATCAAAAGTGTCAAGTTCTGATAACTTATTTTGAAGTGCAGAAATGAGTGATGGTAATGAATGAGTAGATGTATCTAAATGTTTGATTGGTGGAGTGTTTACCAAAGACAGCAGAGGAGTTTAAATGGAGAGCAGAAGACTTTTGTGTGTCTCATTAACCTCAGAATTACTCTAAGAAAATTTAAACTCTAACAATCCTTTAGAGATCTCAAGAATAACTCAATCTGTGATTTGCCAGGATACCAAAGACTGTGATGAGAAATCTGATGTAATTAGTCTTACTCTAGTGAAAAATATTTGAGGTCATGTTAATTAATATTTCTCCTTTTTTCATCAGTCTTTGGTATATTGGCAAATGTGAGCACAGTTTAGGACTTTGTTGAGATCTAAAATTTCTAGAAGGTTAAAAGGTTGATCTCAGAAAAGAGTTATTTTCTTTCTATCATCGTGTTCATAATTAGATTTTCAAAAGATCTCATATTTGACTTTATTTTTATGTCTATTTTATGTTGAATCAACTATAGGAAACATCTGACGCAAAGTTAACTGCATGAAGTCTCACAAGTTGTTAAAAGCTAAATTAGCTGCATAGAAACATTCAGAAACAATCAATCAATCACTTTTATTTATATAGCACTTTTAACAATACAGATTGTAGCAAAGCACGAAACAAAGAAATGTTGGCAACTGCTGGATAGGGATGCAACGATTATAGATTTTGGTTGTACGATTATAGTCTGAGGAATAATCATGGTTATCACGATTATTATGCATTCATTAATTTCAAAATACTATTATTTAAGAAAATCACATTAAAACTCCTTATATTTTAAGTGTTATTGATTGCTGCTCAATAAGCAATAATACAGGATGAAATAATAATAAAAAAACAAACAATTGTTCACATTTCTCTTGATTTAAACATAAGTAATAATTTTACACTGAAAATAAATAACAGAATAATGAATAAATAAATAAATAAAAATAAGAATAAAAATAGTATTTGTCTAAATTAAATCTTAGCTACATATTAGCTAAGTATTTCCCATTTAAAGAGAACAAATTTAGTGAAAGGCACTTTTGATCAACTACATTACAAAATTGTTTGTTTGTTTTTTTCTTTTTGGACCAGAGAAGAAACATTGAAAATGAAAAGCTCTTAACTGGCTCTTGACTTTAACAATATAGCTTCCTTTTGAAAATGAATAATCGGTACAGTGAAAATAAATAAAAAGAAACCACATCCCTGGTATTGAATATTAGCAAGCTATACATATCCTTTTGGAACAAAACAAGGAGTCAAAAGCTGCAGGACCCACATACAACAGGGCCCTCAAATTGCACACTTTTCAGTCCTTTCAGTTCGTATTATAGTGCAGAAATGTAAGCATGTTCACATTCTCAGTGCTCAGTCTCGACTGATGAGGAGACAGGATGTGGCCACATTCTGCTACAGGATTCTGCTACAGTTGGTTGTTGAACTGCAGCTACACCACTAGTCTTGAGCTAAAAGTGAATAAAAAAAGTTTAAATAAAATGATCAATAACAAGATTAACTTTGACTGGAGTTGCAATAATGATATAAGATAATTTTCAGTATTTAATTACATTAACAATTATATTTCTATAATTTATAGTAATATTAATGTTATCATTATCAATATAAAAGATTAAAATGAACTTAATTGAACTGTTGTTATCATCAGCTTTCATTCATTCATAATCATTTTAATAATTTGTAATAATTTGTCTAACACATCGCTTGTTTGCATTGCACTGAAAGCCGTGCACAACTCTCACCGCTACAGTGTTGATTCATTAATATTTAATTCCCTACCAACGTATTTCATTCACATAATTTGTCAAGAAATTTAACTTAGTTATGCATTACCTTTACTTGAGCGTGCAAAGCTGGAGGGTGATCCTGCAGGTGCTGCATCAAATTAGATGTGTTGGATCCTCTAGCAGCAACCTTTTTACGGCACGGTTTGCAACATGGTGATCCGTCATCTTCAATGACGCCCTGGTCATTCCTGGTCATTTGTATCCAAAATGATCCCAAACTGCCGACTTCAGGTGCTTCTTTGGAGGAAAAGAGTTTCGCTGCTAGATGCCTCAGCCATCAAGTGCGCGTGCGTATTAGTCTTGGTCTCTTATGAGCTTGGAACTTTAAACCAGCGCACAGTTGGCATACCTTTGATTAGCTGCAGCAGTTTCATTCCGTGCAACAGAAACGCGGTGTTGAGAAGCCTTTACGATTAATTAACCATGACGAATTAAAGCGCAGTTAATAGTGAAATCGGTTAATCGTTGCATCCCTACTGCTGAAACGGACACAAGGAGAAAGTACCACTGTATTAAACTGCCAAAGCGGGCACAGTTATAATCTCAAAATGGCCCAATATTGTTCAATATATATATCAGTCTATCACAAGTTGTGAATGTCTACTTTTATGGCCATGTGACATTCTGTTTATGTGATGTTGTTTTCACCAAACAAACTTTTTTCAATGACGGAGTGTTGCTTGTGGACCAAGCGCAAATCCCACGAGGACGTGTGTGACTTTAACCTACACGCTGCTAATGAGGGACACAGTGAAAAACACAGCAGTGTTGGTGGATAGCCAGTTAAAGCCATGTGTCTAGGTGCTGAGCCATATTGCATGTGCCGTCTTTCTCTGTTTCTATCTCTCTTTCTCCCCACTTTTCAGCTGGCATCTGCTCATGCCAGGAAGCTGAGTGAGTCATTGACTTGAGAGTTGGACGAGCTTCATACTAGCGTTTGAGAGCACTAATCTCAGTATGAAAGGCCTTTTATTGAAAAATGCTCTAATTCTGCCTCTCTAGATAAGAAGTCAGTAAATAATTATTTACTGTTTGTTCAAAAGATGCAGAAAATTGCAGTTGTGCTCGTAGTGTAATTGCAGAACCTTCATTGTTCCCATTTCAATTATGACTGTCTGTTTGTAGATGAGGCTCGAGAGAAGATTACAAGTGCTTTCTATGTGAGTTCCCCTGTGAGGTCTTGCACTCTCACAGCCTTTAAGGATTTATCTTTTTCCTCTTTTTTTTTTTAAGTCTGGCAACAAGATACTGCACAAATCTCTGCGATTTCAACGGATGCGTAACGGCAACCGTGAATCACTTTTATTGTTCCTCTACACTTGTTTTCTTCCTTTGCGCTTCATGCCAACGGGGCCTTATTTCAACAGATGGTTAAAACAGACGTTAAGATAAATCCATTTTGAAGAAGAGGACGAAGGAAAAAAGAGCGACTTCCACTATAAACGCTGCATCTGTTTTATTGGTCAGTCTTTTTTCTTTTTTTTTCCCTTTTGACGCAAGACCATATTTTGAAATGGATCAGCAGATGGCTCCCGGCCTTTTCTATTTACTGGAGAAATGCTCCAGGAACGCATTATCTCACATTATAGCCACACTGTAAAACTAACAGTGCCCACTCGTCAGTGTCCACTTAAGTCGGCACGACTGGCATCAAAGTGGGTAGCTATAGTGTGAAAACACTTTCTTTTAAAGGTTACTGCCATCGGTAACCGATGATGGCATTTACGGCGCGTTTAAGAGGCGGAATGATTCATACGTCTGTTGTAATCCAGAAATAACATCTCTGTTGGGCGTGCTGCAGAAAGAGCCCAACGGAAGAGTGCAATCTCTTTAAATATCGGAGTGCACAGGTTGCTGTGCGCTGCGGTTGGTGGTTGGGTAGGTTGGTAACTCTTGAGTGAGCACAGACTGATGCAGGTCCCTTCAGCGCGCGTCATTTGATGGGATGGAATGGAACGTTGGCACACCACCTGGCGCCGGCCAAGTAGGGCTCGGGAAAACAATTGCGCCTGGGGAGAAGCCGTGAAAAGTGAGGGCTCGGGGAGAGAGGGAACGAGACTGAGAGGAAGATGGAGATCCAAAGGGACAGGCAGGGAGAATGAGCGGAATAAGTGTTGGGAATGAGTTCCAGGAGGGTGGGGGCATCCATACATCTTCCCTGACAAGCCGGCAGGGTTTGATGGGCCACGCTCTGTGTGCCGTTCCATCTGGCGGAGATGATTGCATGGTGCATCGGCGTGCATAAGTTCATAATGTATTCATACCAACGCAGCACGCTCTCCCAGTTCACCCTCGGCCTCGGATACCTGAGACGGCACCTGAATTCCAATTATCCGAAGAGTCGATGTTCTCTCTCTATCTCTCTCTCTCATTCTCCCCACATTACTGACTTCTTCATCTTTAATGCACGGTGGCTCTGAAGCGCAGCAGCTGGTTGTAACGCCACCTTCATCATCTACTTTCACGGCGCTATCTGTCCCGCGAGACGTCTCCCGTGTTCTCTGTCTTTGCCTCCCGCACCTCGTGACCCTCATCTGATGAGCGCGAGTCCGCTATGAGCAGCCATCTTTTTGGCATTAGTATGCAGCTGATTGTGGCTGTGGCATGTCTTGCTTCATGTTAGTGGGTACAGCTTTTCTCAGAGGTGCGAAAGCAATGTTCCTATGGGAAAAAAACCCTCCCTGAACTTCCTGCGAACACATTACCATGAGGATTTCTGCATTGCTACGGGCATTACAGAAATATAAGGCTGAATCATCACAGCCGATTAGGTTTCACGAAGCTTCTATACTAACTCGCTAAGTGAATAAGCAACTTTAGCTGGTGTGTGGGATGATGAATGTAGCTGCAGCTTTACCGGTTTTAACAATGACACAAAAACAGAGATGCTTTGGTGCGATTCTTAAATTTGTAAAGTGTTTGCACATGGGGGAGGTTTTTTAATACACAAGAAGGAAATGAATGGGATTATTCGTGACCCTCTTTTTCCTCCTGTACTGCATGTGTACACAGATCTGTTTTAACCCACTGTGGAATGAGCTGAAAGTTACTACTTGTGCAGTGAGTGATGTAAGAGACATGTAAGTCAAGCTGTGTGCGTCAAACATATGAACAGTCTTATGTTTTTTTTTTCTGGTTGCGTTATCTGAAGAAAGGATCTAACACAGGATGCATGTATAAAAGGAGCAGACCAGAGTAATGGATAAAAACATGGGAGTTTTAAAACTGATGTTGATATCTAGGATACAAAAGTAGAGATTATTAGTTTAAAGCTTATACTATTTGAAACCTTTTTGTCCATTATCCATTCCAGCACACTGACCAGACCATAGTTGGTGAGCTGTTTGGTTGGTTTGTTTTGGATGTGTATGTAATATTCTGTGTAGACTAGAAGCAAACTGACTAACTGACCCTGAAGGATGTGACTCAATTCTGCACCAAATCAGGCTGGTCTTTAGTAGCGGTCTCATAAAATAGTGTGAAAGTTGTTTTTTTTTTTTCTCTTTGACTTCTGTGTGTGTGTTTGCATAAATACTGGGGATATAAGCACAAAGATAATGTATAAGCTGAGCCAGTCACGTCGTAGCAAGATGTTCACTGCCACTGTCGAGTCATGAAAAATGACCAGGCGTGGAGTGAAGATGAGCGAGTCGGTGGTTTCTAATGCTCAGTTTGGCGTGCCGTTTAATGGCGATCCATATTACTCGAGAGCTCTTTTGAAAAGCAATAAAAGACCTTGCCGAACAGGAAAATGGAAAGCACTTCATCGTCCTTCCTGGGAGCCACATTAAATCTCTTGCTGCATCAATATCCGCGGTGGCCCGCCTAATATTCATCTGTGCCGCTCGTCCGCCAATTCCCTGTTTTGAAAGACAAGGTAACTGCCAAACAAATGCACTATGTGCGTTAACTCTGTGCAGATTAACTTTATGGAATCAGGGCAGGATGGATGTGCACTCTGGTATGTTTTTGAGCCTGTTTAAAATGCAAAATTGCTCCTTTTCCACTCCAAGTGGGAACTCATTTGAATTGAGTTATGCATCTCTTTTTTCCACAACATATTTGTGCAATCTACCACTTTTAGGTGGGTTTAATGCTGCTCCTGTACAATGCAGTTTTATTGGCAGTCCTTTTTACTTTAACTAACAGGAGATAAAATATATAAAAATTGTGAATATGTTCCCTGCACTCCATACCATGTATGTAATACTTACTTTTTCCAGAGACTCTTGGCCTAATGGAAATAGTGAGATTATAATATATAAGTCGAGAATGCTTTTACCTGAACATTTTTTTTCTTTTCTTCAGATGGGTTTTTACAGTCATTGATTGTTCTTTGTACAGAATTCATCCATCCTACCAGTATAAAAGTGAGATGTATTATGGTGATTATTACAGTATTTCACTCGAACATAGGATGACGCACATGGAAGTGCAATGCTTTTAAGTTGTCTGATGTGTAATATTTCTGAGGAAAGAGTGAAGGCAATATGAAGCATAATGGATATATTGTGCTGACATCTGAATGGAGGACGTTCCACATTTACCCCACTTTTTCACACCTTCCTGTGTCTCAAGGAGTCAGAATCTCAGTGTGCATGTTGGCCATACCTGTGAACATACGTGTGCTTGCAGATTACAACCTATTTTTTGCCTCCTGTCATCCATTTCTGTCTGACATGAGGTTTAGACGCCTCAGGGTTGTTTCTCTTTTCCCGATTCCCAATCCAATCCCAACTTTGACCCAGATGTTAATCCTCAATTACACATGTAGATCCACAAGTTGCTTTTTATGTCGCCCTGGGCTCCTTCTGAGACCATAGCTGAATAAAAGTATTTCCTGTACACCTTATCTGTCTTGGACAATTAATATAATTTTTCACTATTTCATGTGATAATTTCCAATTACAGCGATATGACAGGCCTATTGGTTTAGAATAGTTTTCACACTAGTGCTTGGGCTATTTTATTCATTTCAGACTTGTGCTGTGGCTCTTGTGAATTATAGTGCCTGGACTTGTCACATTGTTAACATTTCAATTTAATAACTGGCCCCATACTGAGATTTTAATGTTGAATCAAGCCACTTTCCTTTGCCTCATCCCTTTCACTGACTCAAAAATCTTTCATTTCTATCATTGTGTTTTTGAATGAATATCATGGACCAAATGCAGAGTTGCCTTATTAGAAATAATTATATGTCACATTGACATTACCAGCAGTGATTTTTAACAGTAGCCTGTCCATCATATCTTCATTCTTTTTTTCTTTTTCTTTTTTTTTTGACATAAAAAACGGTTAATCAGCACATGTGTAGGTGTGAGGTTAAAAACCCCTACTGATTATTCTGTTATTTCTTTATCTGAGCAAATAAACGGTCAGCTTCAGCAGGGACAGATGTATCCATGCATGTGTAATATATAAAGCTTAAGCTTTGTTTTTAGTATGAACGACTCTGTTCTCAATTGGGGAAAGGATTGAAAGTGCATGGAGAGCAAGTATGGGTCAGATTAAGCCTATGCAGACACATATGTTTAGGATCTGGTGCACACATACAGCCACAGAGGTGTCTAGGGAATGGAAGCCATACAGAGCTGAAATTCCCACCTTTTTTATCTCTTGTGTTTTCGTGGTCTAAAAGCACCTGCCTTTCTTTTCAGATCATACTGCAACGTGTACATGGCAAGCAAAACAATAGCTGTCGTCTTTAGCTGTGAAATATCTTTGAAAGGAGCCATTATCAGCTGTCTGGATTTAATATTCTTCTGTGGAGTAAAACATGCTAAAAAGAGAATGGTGTGTAAAAAAAAAAGGGGGTAAAACAGGAGCCCCTGCTGTTAGTAGAGTCAAAGGGACATCCAGGACAGTTGTAATCGGGAAAGTCTGACTACATACATAATGTTCTCACAGCTGGTACAACGCGTATATGTCTGTATATGTAAGAAATAGAAAGAACAAGGGTGCTGATGGGTCAGTACGGATGCTAATACTGTGAAACAACTAAAAGGAGACCACAGCATTAGTCATGACTTTCTGGAGTAAACAACATCAAGATTTCACTTTGTGTGCTGTCTAGAGTTTTAAAGTAAAGGATGCACATGCCCTAAAAATTGTCACTGTTGGTGGTTGGCCAAAAACAGCAACTGAAGTTTGATGATTTAGTGCTTTGTACCTTCTCCGAACCAACTCTAACCAGTGTTCTTTTAGTATTATTTGTGTTTACTAGTTTTACTAGTTTACTAGTTTTTATTTTATACATTGCAATTTACATTTTAATTTACAATACATTTTAATTTTTATAAATTCATCATTCATTTTAATTTACATTTCAGTTTTTAATTATGCACTTTTTATCATGTTTTTTTGCCTTTGTAATATTTCTATGTAGTTTCAATGTATTTTATTTCAGTGTGGGTTTTATTAATTTTAGCATTTAAACCTCTATGTCATTTAGTTACTAAGGCATTCTAAGGCATAATTCAATTTAATGTGTATATTTTATTTTAATTCAGTTTTATTAATAAAATTGTTTTTTTCTTTAAAATAGTTTTAAGTTAACAATAACAACACTGGCCCTAACCCTGTGAGCAATTAGACAGAAGTGGCCAGAATATTTTGCTAGACCAAATTTGAAGAAAGACTTACAAATGAGTAACCTCTTACAGACCACTCCATCTCTACTAAATTGCCACTTTGTCAAAATAGAGATGCTGGTCAGCACTGTGTTAGATATTGCCCAAAATCAGCTTTCTATTTGTGAATTATTTTGCTTTTTAAAAAATTCATTTTCATGCTCATTGGTTTCATCCTACACATGACATGAATGACACCACAAATCATGCAGTTTAATAAGGTATGCTATTGTATTCCTAAGTAATTTTTTTTTTTTGGCCTGGCCAAACAATGAAATTGAATTGAAATGGGCCAAGGACATGTCTAGAGACCAGATTGTCGTAGACCAACCAGCAAGTAATGCTCTAGAAATTACTTATAGAAATAGAAATCATATTAACACATGGTAACACACAAGCACTGTGGCAGCAAGTTTTGCACATGCAATAAAATTTACATTAAAAGTCAACTTATTTCTGTTATTCTTAACCATAATCAAGTGTAAAATGGGTCGACTGGATTTTTAATCTAGAGAAACGGGGTACTTTAGACATTACATGTCTGTTGTAGATGCTGAAGACCTCTGTGGGGCTCCTCCAGATTTCTGAAACATTTTAATGAGAGTATTGCCGGTGTCTTTGATCATTAGGGAAATGGGGATGACAGCTGGAATTTGACTGGTGTTACTATCTATGAACTCTCTAAAGGCGTGTACCGTGTATGTAGCTGTGTGTGTATATCTTACAGGAGCTCAGGTGCTGTGGAGAGGCAGCTGTTGGGATATCACTGAGGTCTCACAAGAACTGTTCCACTTTTTCTTCTGCAGATCGCACTGAGAAGCGCTCCACCATGCCCGACTCACCTGCTGATGTGAAAACACAGTCCAGGTTAACTCCACCCACCATGCCTCCTCCCCCCACCACACAGGGAGCTCCCAGGACCAGCTCCTTCACCCCCACTGCATGTGAGTACTAGCACACACTGCACTCAGTCTATACATGGACACCTCAACAGAACACCAATGCATATGAATGACATCAAAGTATAAAATAGTCCTAAAATGCCTTAAATTCCCTTCTTAAAATGAGGCTGGTTCTGGTTTTGTATGTGTGAGTATCTAAATACATTTACAGCATCTAAACTGTTTTAACCAGGTCAGCCTAGCCAGATCATTGCAGTACAGATTTTTACATTTTGTTCATTAAAAAGGAGTTTAAAGATTTATAAACTGTCATTTCATGCCAAAATTTGGAATTTCAAGCTTTTTACAGCTCTTGATGTGTCAATATTGTTGACTAGTTAGTTGGTTTAAAGGAAATGTGCTTCAAATATTAAATCAGTTTTGTTTGCATCCAATAGAGAGCTGTGTGGAGTTCAAGTTGAATTTTCAGATTCAATTTGACTTTCGATTGACAGACATGACAGCAGGTTAAAAACAAAGTCTCAGCTTTCAAATTAAAATATTTTAATTTTCATGGCTAAACGACTGCTTAACTGGATGTGATGTATTGTATATAAAATGTTATTCTTTAAATACTAGTTCTGTAAAATGGATGATTATTAATACTTATATCCAAAATTGCTATTTTATTCTTTTTTCTTTTATTTTTATACTTTTATATTTTGCTTTGTTTTCTTTACTCATGGTTTTATTATTCTCTTATTTTACCATGGTCAATAGTAACAGTTGCTTCGTGACTTTATGTGGATGAATACGTCAAAAAACATGCTTAAATGTCAATGATAGAGGAAAGGCATTGCATATCAATAACTCCTTTTTAATTCTCAAAGTTACTTTACAAAGACAAACAAACCAGAAAATTACAATGCAAAACAAATACAGAAGCAAAAGTAGTTTTGCAGTCCCCTCATTACAGCCGACAGGATTTCCCCTTTTCTTCTGACCTGCAGATTTTTGCTTCTGCCCGCTGGCTGATGCCACAAAGAGCATCACACATGGCAGCTCAGGGGAGCACTAGAGCAGTTCACTATCAAAGCCGTCCGTGCCACAGCCTCCCAGCACCATGTCAGTGTAATTGAGCAGTGGTGTGCTGTCAACAGCAGTAACACATTCCTCTCTCTGATGTTACATCCCTAAAAACAGATCAGTTGGACTCTGCAATTAGCGCTTATGAAAAAAGAGACAAAAAGCAAGCCGGGTCTGAAGCAATCCAGAGCCTTTTTAAAGGCAGACTCTAATTATACATTCTGAAGGTTTAACAAAGCAAGCGCTTTGATTTCCCCTCCATGTAATTGTTACCAGATGCAGCTCAAGTATCTCGTTTCTGTTCTGTTGGAGGGAGGCCAGGCAAACGAGGCTATCACGCAGCCTAATCTCATTAGAGAGACGTTGATTCCAAGCTGCATCCCTCCGCCGCGTATGTTTCTCATCATGGCACGGGGGGCACTCGACCACATGTATTCTCCTCCTCTGGACTTAATATGTCTGATGTATGGAAGCAAGAACGCACTGCTTCCTTCTCAAAGCTGCCAGGGCTGATTCAAAACAAATGTTCCACTGTCACAAGAGCCTCGTTCAAGCACTGTCAGTCACAGGCATTCATACACCAGTGTCATTTTTGACAAAGAATCGCTTGCTGCTTCTTTTTAAGGAATGTTCCCGGCAATGTTTGATTTGAATTTTTTGGGTTTAGATCATACAGTGCACTTGGTTTAAAAATAAATGCCAAAGTTCTCTTTGTGGCATGTACTGTAGAAATAATTAACTTTCTGTTTTCTAGTAACAAATGGCACCAGTCACTCTCCCACTGCACTGAATGGAGCTCCATCTCCACCCAATGGTTTCAGCAATGGGCCTTCATCGTCATCTTCGTCCTCGCTGGCCAATCAGCAGCTGCCGCCGGCCTGTGGCGCAAGACAGCTCAGCAAGCTTAAACGTTTTCTCACGACACTACAGCAGTTCGGCAATGACATCTCACCTGAGATCGGAGAACGAGTGCGTACCCTGGTGTTGGGGCTTGTGGTAAGTCTGCAGTAACAAACTGTGGCATGCACTTGTTTTTAATTTTTTTTTTAAACTTAATCTTTGTGTGAATGTGAAGGCTTCTTTCTGGTGACATATGCAGGACTTCCCCTAATTATTTAGAAAGCTTGCAAGTTGGCATTCACCTGTCTATAAAATAGGGCTGGGTGATTAAAATTATAATTACCGTAATCTAATTTTCGGTAGCAAGAGTTCAATAAATGTTCAATATAATGTTTATGCAACAAAAGTGGAATGAAACAGCGCTATTCATTTGAACTGTGCCACACAAACTCGACACAGAATTCAAATGGCAGCACAGCGCATTTATATGCTGATGAATCTCGGTCACACAAGCACTGTGAGATCCATTGTGAACTGCTTGAATTCAGCAAAGAACACAAATGATTTACTACTTTAAAGCCAGTTGAAACAGTACTGACAAACTGGAGAAACCATATGGTTACATTTTTACCATGGTACTGAGGTGTGCTATATGTTTGGATTTAACTGTGGTTAGCATGATCTATGTATGCTACTATGGAAGACAAATGGTTTATTTTAATAATACAGTCTGAATTAATAAAACAGTCATAATAATTAAACCCTGAACATGACATGCAGCTTGTGCAGAATTTACAATTTTGTTTCAAGAGATTTGCTAAATCATGCACACGATTTATAATTCGAGGGAACAAATTAGTAAATTGTGCACACAATTTAGGAAAACCAGGGAACTAATCAGCAAATCAAGGTAACGAAATAGTAATCGCATGCACGTTATAGTAAATCATGTGCACAATTTATTTTTTCTTGCATGTTATGTACGGTGCTCTGTAAAAAGGAAACATGACCGGTAAAGAAATAAAACATGTGAGGCATTTGTCATGCACTTTGAAATTTGTGATGATAATTTATATTGACTGATATATATATATATTTTTTAATAATATGTTTGTTCATATCGCCCAGTCCTGCTCTAAAAAAACCTAAAATCTTAGTCTCCACTCCATAGAACATTTTATTATTTTTTGTTAATCTGTTTCACACAGATGTACACCACAATGTGGAAGAAAACAGCTGTCCCTACTTCCATCTCTTCATGAATTTAAGGATTTTTTAACATAGCGTAAAGTGTATATTTTGACTCATAGTCTTTAAGAAAAAACAGTTGTCTCAGACCGGATTCTAGTAATTGTTGTGTCTCCTGAAAAGTTTACAGACAGTAGAAATTGATTTGTTTTGCTTTCCTGCCACCAAAAAGGTTTTGCCACCAAATCTTGTTTGGCTTCCATCATAGAAAATATAGGTTTATCCAACAACAATAAATCAAATAGAACACATCTGTAGCGAAGTATAGCAATATAACAGAAGAAAGAAAAAAAATCCACTTGACAAGATGTGCACCATAAGCTGTACCAGAGCATTATTTTCGTTAATATGTAGTTATGGAATAAACAATGGTGAAATAGCAGCCTGTACTAGAGGAGGGCTGCTTTAATTAGCCATTCCAAAGAAAAGCTCTTTTTTTCAGTTGGCATTTGTTTATTTTTTGCTGTGTCTACACGCAGAGGCTTCCTTGTGTCCCCTTGGCTTCCGTGGCTCTTTTTAATTCGCTCCCCACTCTGCCTTATTGAAAAGAGTGACACACTTAATTAGCGCCGCCGATGCTGGAGAAAAGCTCAGGAGGCTTTCTGGCTGTCAAAACAGGCCGCTGCAATCTGGCCGAACAGATGTAAGCCTAATGTAACAAAATTCAGGTCTGGGAAATGAGGGGAGAAAAAAGCCTGTGTATTTTTCTCAAATGTACGACTCCCCGCTCTCTTTCCCATCTTTCCTTCCGCTAGCTGTCTTGGAAATAACATGTAGGAAATTGAAAATAGTGTCCTATCAGTGCTATCAGTCTGTTAAAAGATGATAGAGCAGAGAGCAGGAAAGATTGAAATTAGTCATTTCTCTTTTTTTACACTGCCGAGTTTAACAGGGGTGAGATATATTTCAGTTCGGCAGGGAATAAGACACTTTTTTTTTTAAAAGCCACATATCTTCTGAGTGTGTTACAATGTTTATGCCATGTTTTATCTCGTAGAGCAAGCTGCGCAGCGTGATACTGCATCTGCAGTTTTGTTTGCATACATGTTTGTGCGCGCGCTTGTTGACGCGATGATGATGCGGTCGGCGCATGCACATGTAAAAGCCTCCAGATCAAACTTCCCCTTACGAGGCCTTTCACCACAGCCATCCATATGCCTCCCATTACAGTCTTCAAATCATTCAATCTTCAGCAGGATATAGTTTTGCCAATAAGTAATATTATCACATAATGTTTTCCACATGTATTCATGCGTGCACCGTCTTTTTTCCCTCTCTCCCTGCAGAACTCCACTCTAACCATTGAGGAATTCCACTCCAAACTGCAAGAAGCGACCAACTTCCCACTCCGACCTTTTGTCATCCCCTTTTTGAAGGTATTGCACAAGCAGTCTGGAAAACATTTAAACAACTGAGGCACAGATGTACATATTTCTCCCAGCTTTCCATTTTTTTTTTCATCCTTAATTTTTTAAATGGCCTAAATGGATACGTGGTTTCCTTATGAGCAAAGAGGCATCAGATTTCTTGATCGCTGGGACCTATTTTTTAATTTCTCATGATGTGAACCTACATGAATCAATATAACAGCACCATACGGGCCCGTCCTACTACGCAGTGTCTCTATTTATTCATACGTGTCGACGGACACCCTTGTTCGGCCGCTGCTTTTCTCACACACCAATTTCGGAGGGCAGGGCACATCTGAAACCATTACCACAGTAAGACGATCTGTTGTCTGGGAGAATATCAACCTTTGCCCTCACTGCCGCCCATTTGTCACTGCGACCCTTATTTCATTACAGTTAAATGTGTCTCGGGGCCTGTTTATGTTGGAGCTCTTAACACGAACCGTTCAAATAAACACTGCATATTATTCTTTCGACCATGGGAAGTATTTGAGTTACACATGCCATACTTTTATATCACATTATCGCGTTCAAGATTAAAATGATTGTAGCCTGCAGAGCGAATGTATAATTTGTTAATTTATGACATATGTAGCAAATAGACATCACCGCTTGATAGAGATTAAATTCTCATGAGCATATGGTGACTGCTGTATCCATCCACCCTCAATCGTTAGCCATTCGTTTTCATCTGCTTGTAAGTGACAGCTATTACGCACGGCGCTCCAACCTACCCGTTCCCCTGCCTCTTTGTCTAACCTTCACCCCCCCACCATCTTTCTCTCACGCTTTTCTTTCTTCCGTCTTCCTTTCCACGATGATGGAAAGGGGTTCGTCTGTTTTCGCGGCATGCCGTTCGGAGGCATTTCATCTTGTCCACTGCTTGTCCTGGCCGGCTCCGTCGCACAGAAATTGGTCCCATTAGAGGTTGGGCCGGTCGCTGACGGATGCAGAGAAGCATACAGGGACAATTCCCTGACTCGCTCGCTCTCACGCGCAGCTCCACGCCATATGGTTACTGTATCATCCAGTCAGGAGGGGTGGTATCAAAGATGCAACTTGTGTTATTTTTTTTTTCTCGCTCCCTCTCTCCCTCTCGTCTAATTTTAGTGGTTTTCCTCAAAGGAGCCTTTAATGACAAATACCATATGGCTGTGGGAACAGGGGCTTTTATAAGTGTGCAGAAGCGCAGCTGCAACAATGTGCATTAGCAGCGTTTTTTCATTAGGCTAATGTTGTCTAGCGACCCTCCCGTCAGATTTGGGTTTTGCGGGGAAGTGTTTACAGGAAGGGCAGCGTGCATCACGCTAATGATGTAATCCGAATTCGACGCCAGCTGACGGCCTTTTGTGCTGATGGCTTTTGTTTATGATTTCTCTAAATGGATTCCTCGTCTGATAAATTTGTAATATTTAGCCGCCGTTTCGTTCAGCAGGCTCCATAAAGCCTGTAAGCACATGTGTTCCTCTGCGGCTCTGTGCCTCATTGCTCAGAGACGTACTCAGCGTGACACAGTCGGCGCTTCACCACATGCTAGCGGTGCAGAGGAAGTGAGGATTACATATACGTGGCAAACTGCTTTGCGGCTTGTGTTTGATATGCTGCTTTCCAACTAGCTGTGTGCTAATGGACCACACAGGAGCTGGAGAACACACTCAGACATAATCGAAGCAAATGTCAAATCTTTGCATGTGTATAATCTTTCTGGATTGAATTGAAAAAAAGCGTAATGGTATAAAAATTGCAAATTAGACTGATATAACTTTTATGCATGAATAGGCTTTTCTCATTCATTATCTTGAAATACGCAAGAATTACTTTATTCCTCAGTGTTTCGTCTTGTTTTGCAGTAAAATATCTAAACATTCTTAAAACAAGATCAAGTAAGATTTAAAGTAAAATTACTTTTGGTATCAAGTCTTGTTTTTATTAAATCTGTCAAAATTGGGTGAGTTTAAACAAGAAATATATCTGCCAATAGAGTAAAATCAAAGCATGTGTTATTTTTCTTAACCCATTGGCAGATATTTTATTTCTTGTTTATAAAGTAACTTAATTTTCATAAATCTTTTAGAACATTCTTAAGTCATTTGGTTCTCAAGTAAATGGTTCTTGATATAAGGCTGGGAAGCAAGACAAAAATACTGATTAAGAAAATCATTTTTGCAGTGTATGGTGTATGTGAACTGTCACTAACTATGAAGACCTCCATTTAATGAAAGTCTGAGGTCGCTGAGGGTCAAAGCAATTTCACTAGCCTCTGGTAATTACCATCATAACTACTAACAGACCTCATACAGCTGGTGACCAGGCATTCCTTTATAAACAATCCCCATCATTATCATCATGAAAATATATCAGAATAACTTTTATTTATTTACATGTTAATGTTTTACTTTTTTAATTTTTGCCACTTAATCTGCATCATGACCAGCAGCTAAATTTTGGCCACACTTTCTTCAAACTCTGTGCTTTCATTGTGCTTCGTTCAATATTCAATCAACGCACCGCTCCTAATTTTAGCCATTACATCACTGAAAAGGCGCACAGTGGGAGTACACCGAAGAATATTCCAAAGCTGAAAAGATGTTTGATTATAGTCTTAGATCAGAGTCACAGGCCATAGAGAAAGAAAAGAAAGAAAACAGAGATGAAGAAAGCACAGAAAGAGAGAAAATAGACATCATCCTCCAACTAACACCTTGTGCTGTTTAGATGCTGCAATAGTCCGACTGTTGCTGGATGGGGATTCACAAAAAACCTTTCATCTGCTGTGAAAATGCTCCTCAGTGTGTCTTTGAAGTGGCGAGGCCTCCAAGTGCTTTCGGAGAAAGCCAAGCCAGCTAGTAATCATGACGGAGATGCAGAGGAAATGAGACAGAAAGAAAGCGAATGTTACCCCCCCACCTCCAAACCATCTGCTTTGAAGATGTCACTTTCTATGTTGACCATGATTGCTCATATCAAGGGCCCAGGGCACTAATGCATGTTTCAGGTCACAATAGAGTGCTGCTCGAAACGGCGCGAGAGTGTCTTTATTTTGGAAGAATGTACCTGTAATGATAATAATGAGTAAACAAAAAAATGGTGTTTAGAGCCTCTGGCTGTGGACAGCTTCTAGTGATACATCTGCTCAGCACATCCTGACCGCTATCTCCCCCTACAGGCCAACTTGCCGTTACTGCAGAGGGAGCTGGTGCACTGTGCACGGCTGGCCAAGCAGAACCCGGCTCAGTATCTCGCCCAACATGAGCAACTCCTGCTGGACACAAGCACCACGTCACCTGTCGACTCGTCTGAACTCTTGATGGACGTCAACGAGAACGGCAAAAGAAGAACGCCTGACAGGTGAGCCAAACTGTGAATGAACATCATAATCAATCAGTCATGTAGTTTTGTTGGCATTTAAAGGTAATTTCTCAGACCAAATACAATTTTTTTTTTTTCTTTAATATATGTGACCCTGGATCACAAAACCAGTCTTAAGTCGCTTAGGTATATTTGTAGCAATAGCCAAAAATACGGGTCAAAATGATTGATTTTTCTTTTATGCCAAAAATCTTTAGAATATTAAGTAAAGATCATGTTCCATTAAGGTATTTTGTAAATTTCCTACTGTAAATGTATTAAAATCAAATTTTTCATAAGTAGTATGCATTGCTAAAAACGTCATTTGGACAACGTTAAAGGAAATTTTCTCAAGTATTTAGCATTTTATTTGTGTTTAGATTTTTTTTGCACCCTCAAATTCAAGATTTTAAAATAGTTGTATATCCTATCCCATCCTAACAAACCATACATGAATAGAAAGCTTATTCAGCTTTCAGATGCTGCATAAATCTCAATTTTGATAAATTGACACTTACGACTATTTTGTGGTTTAGGGTCACATATAAGTATAGAAATAAATACATTTCTATTTTTATTTAATATTATGTTTTCTTTACAAAAAGACAGCAAATATACAAAGAAGACTGTCGAAGTTAAATTTATCACAGAACCACAAAACCAAATGTTTAAGTGTGCAAGGTATAAAAGTACATAAATATCGAAAGTGAGTTGTAAAGAAGACAAGGAAAAATCTCTCACAGAAGCTTACAATAAGAATTTTCTTTTGGAAGAGTTGTCGATAAATGTTCATTTGAGCATTCATTTATTAGCAAGTGACAACCACACACAACTATAGACTAGGAATGCATGCTTTTAAAACAGCTGGAGGGCTGTAGAATTGTTGCAGCAGGTTATGAGTGTCTATATTGTCATGCATCATTTGGATTCTTATCCTTTAATGGAGCAGAACCAGAAGGAACCAGACACATCTGGAGAATGCAGGTAGATTCTGTAGAGGCTTCCTGTTGAGATGAACACGAGTGAGAGTTTGCACTATAGAACTAGAGCAAGGCTACATGTCTGTTGCGGCCCGAGAGAAAAGATATAAAAGCTTTTATATATCAGTTCACTCCCAGGAGCTCAGAATTATTTCTTCTTTTCAGTGAGGAAATATAATTTTTAATATGCTATCTTATATGAATACATATCAGCTCAGTTCCCCACGGTTATTAGAGAAGAATATACAGCTCTCTATTTTTCTCTTTCTTTATATCTGTCTTCTTTTTTAATGTAATACCTGCATTTTTGTGTGAGCTCTAATGTATGGCTAGGTGAGCCTGGGGACATGGCTGATAACACATACAGATGAGACTCAGCTCAGATACGGCTGGCTAAGCGCTTCTGTTTCTGCTTAGCTCGGCTCAGCTCGACTCGATTCTCCAGGCTCAGAATGAGGAGGTGCAAAATAGAGAGAAAGCAATATTGGAATTTGAAAGGGAGCAATGCTGTCCTTAATCACGGAGCACAATGTACGGACACTTCAGTCTGATTAATATCAAAGGAATCGGGAAACTACAGCTACAGAGAGAAGCACACCCTACAATGCATTCTTAGTACGACTCTCCTCATTTAGGAGAGAAATGTGTGCCGAGACTTATTTGAATAAAATATTCCATTCTGCTGCACAACCCCTATATATTTTGAAAAAAAAAAAAGAAAGAAAAGGGAATTCAAAATGAGGTTCAGATTTAGTTCACAGCTTACTACAGTCTTGTAAACTAAGGTAATTTAAAATGTTACCTTAGATTTTAAAATGCTTACACAGAAGGGTTGTTGTCAGTGAGATCTTGAGTAAAAAAATCCTCCTGTACGATTTTTATTTAATATATTTGAAAGAAGTCTCTTATGCTCATCAAGGCTCTATTTGTTTGATCAACAATACAGTAAAATAATAGCCTACTGTAAAACATTATTTTAATTTAAAACAACTGTTATGTTGCTTAATATTTTTGCAGAAATATACACTTTGATAAACAGAAAGATTAAATAGTAAACTTTTGTAACATACCGTAAATGCATTTGCTGTTTCTTTTGATCAATTTAATACATCTTTGCTGAATAAAGATTAAAATAAATTAACTGAATGTATTTTTAGTCATTAATTATTTATATTTTCTTTGTATTGTAATTGTTTGTGTAGCAAGTGTCACGTGATACGTGAAAATTAATTATGTCAAGTAATATTGGAAATTTCAGACCTGTGTGTTCATGAAGAATAGATCGAATTAGAATTGATTTTAAAATGTATGAGACTGGGGTAAAATAAAGGGAGCTCTGTTTTGGAGGTGTGGGTGGAGGAGAGAGGTGGCTTTGAGGAGCATATGGACGGTGATGGATGCACATTAGCAGTTCATAAAAGCAGCTCATTAGAAAGTTTGGTGTTTTTCAGACGTCCGCCTCATAACACACACACACAGAGTGACT
This sequence comes from Enteromius mattozi, assembly GCA_032359235.1. Classification (NCBI taxonomy): domain Eukaryota; kingdom Metazoa; phylum Chordata; class Actinopteri; order Cypriniformes; family Cyprinidae; genus Enteromius; species Enteromius mattozi. The sequence continues at coordinate 7,632,964 of JAUMHE010000072.1, forward strand.
CACACGAGCGCCAGCATCTGTGAACACCTGGACCCGTGACACATGAAAGTGAAGGGCAGAGCAATGTGAAAGCCCTAGGGTTTAGGTGAGCAGAGCGAGTCCTGTAAGTGCACATCTCTTACAGTCCTTGTGTGCTCTGTCAAGACCTCTTTTTACTGACAACAAAGTGCTCAACGGAGGCATAGAAGCTGCTTTTCTACTTAGCACATTAGATGACAGACCCTTACTGTCTTAGGTGCAGCTTCACATTCTCCCTTGACCCACAGCAGAGGAAAGTACATTACATCAATGAACACACTGTCCTCAGAAGACATCTCAGTGTCAGTGTCTGTAAAACACAAAACTAAAAGACACTAGTGACTCAACGTTTTCCCTGAAATGTCTGGAGAGACAACCAGTTCTATCTATCTATCTATCTATCTATCTATCTAACTATCTCTTTTGTTTTATCTATCTATCATTTATTCGTTCTACTGTTCTACTGATTGTTCTATCATCTATCTTTCTATCTTTTTATCTGTCTCTCTATCATCTATCTCTTTAGTTTTATCTGTCTATCATTCATTCGTTGTACTGTTCTATTGATTGTTCTATCATCTACCTGTCTGTCTATCTATCTATCTATCCATCTATCTATCTATCTATCTTTTGTTCTATCCATCGTTCTGTTATTCTGTTCTATCTAACGTTCTATCTGGTCTTCTGTCATTCTACTGTTCTATCTATCATAACATTTAAATCTAAAACATCTAAGTCTATTGTTCTAACTGCTCCTTTCTTCCTGTTGCTCACTCTGGATTCTTCTGTTTCTTTCCAGAACCAAAGAGAACGGCTTTGAGCGGGAGCCACTCCATCCTGAGCACCCCAACAAGAGGCCCTGCACTATCAGCCCTGGCCAGCGCTTCAGCCCCTCCAATGGGCTCTCGTACCAGCCCAACGGCCTGCCGCACCCCACCCCGCCCCCTCCACAGCACTACCGTCTGGACGACATGGCCATCGCACACCACTACAGAGATTCCTACCGCCACCCCAACCACCGTGAGCTCCGCGACCGCCCTCGGCCTCTGGGTAAGAGAGAGAGATTACAGCAGCATCTGGGGACAGTCATTAATAAGAGCGTTACTGTGCTATGAAACATTGTTAGAGTCTGAGACATGCAATATAACCTCCTTCTCCACGGCTGCGGTCACCACTGCCTCCAATCCTCAAAGTTTGTGAAAAACATTTTGATGCAAGACCCCTATAAATTTGGTGAGGGTAAAAACAAGTTTCAAATAAAATGAGGCTCAAATTCAGTTCATAGCCTTTGATAGACACCAGAAATATAGAAAGTCACAGTAAAAGTTTTTTTTAAAGGAAAAGTTGCTTTCTTGATTAAATAAATAATAACTAGTAATAAAATGTAAATTAAATTAAAAATAATTAAAAGACAGTAGACGTATAAAAAGTGACAGGAAATGTTTTTTTTAAGAGAAAGGTACTTACTTAATAAGTAGTAAATAAATGTAAATAAATTAATAATAATTTATTATGTATATATAAATACACACATATACAGTCAATATTTGTATTTATATTATATGTATATATTTATATTCTACATGTTTTTACATATGTTACGTTTAAATATATGTAACATATAAACATAACATATATTTCATAAATATACATAATAAATATACACATATGCACAGTATTCACACATTTAATATGTAAACATGTAAACTTTTATTTTGGATGTGATTAATCGTTTGACAGCACTAAAATATACATATACATATAATGTATGTATGTGAAACACATTTCTCAGATTATTTTGAGAAAAATAAAAGCAACAGAAGCCCCATTCTCCGAGGCTGATTTTGCCAATGCCTTAAATCCTTAAAAGTCCACTGCATGCCATTCAGACTCTTAGAAGTTAAACCAGGCGAGGCTTAGTTGGATCAGGAACATAAACTCCTTTAAAAATGATTTGAGGTTTACATAAAACCAACTCTCCATATCGGGTTTAAATGTGCTAAAAATACTCAAGCACGTTAGCCAGTGATATATGCACGAGATATGCATAAGCCTGGCAGCTCTGGTGCTGTGTGGAGAGAGCGAGAGAGCGTGCCCGCAGGCTGTATGGGAGAGAGGAGTGAGGGATGAGAGCATGTGAGGAATGAAGAGTTTGTGAGCGATGGAGGATGTCAGGAAGCGGGTGAGCTATGACTGTGAAACAGACGGGCACGACATGCTGCTGAGGGCAAGCAAGAGAAATGGAAAACCGAGGCCCAAATAGTAACACGTTTAACACTCGCTCTCTTTTTCTCTCGTTCTGTGTCAGGGATGCACGGCAGCACGCGCCAGGAGGAAGTCATAGATCACAGACTCACAGACAGAGAATGGGCAGAAGAGTGGAAGCACCTTGACCATGTAAGAAAAGTAATAACATTTTTTATTACTATCCAAAGTATGAGTGTGTGTGAGAGAGAGAGATAGAATACAACACAAGAAGTGTGTTTGCTGGTACGTTTCTGTGTTTGCATGTTTTTTTTTCTTGCAATCTTTTACAAAATAACAATGAGATTATATTGATCTTAACTGGAGATTTTAGCTTTAAGTCACTCGTTGTTTGTGAAAGACACCAAAATCAAAGACATTAACATGACTGCAAACATTTCTTGCAGTCGTTTTAGTAAATATCTATATTAATATGTGTACAGTTTTATCTAATACGTTTTAGGAGAAACATCAGTTTTTATTTAAGTTGTAAGGTCTCCTGAGCTATAAAAGAGCAGCTTCAGAACATTAGCTTTATGTCAGGGGTTGACATTAATGCTTTAGTGACTGTAAACATATAGAGGTGTGAGCCATCATTCAGTGTCAGCCTTTAACATAGTGTTTTTATATCTAAATTTGTCATTTGTATTTAGAGCAGATGTTGTGTTGGTAACATTCAGCCTGTTTCTCCCCCACAGCTCCTGAACTGCATTATGGATATGGTGGAGAAGACACGTCGTTCACTGACGGTGTTGAGGAGGTGCCAGGAGGCCGACCGGGAGGAGCTCAACTACTGGATCCGTCGTTACAGTGATGCTGAAGATCTTAAAAAGACCAGCAGCTCCAGCAGCAGTCAGTCCAGACAGCAGAGCCCTGCCAGCCAAGAAAGCAATGCTTTAGGTAACACTTATTCAGCACAAGATGTTAGTCTGAGCTGTCTTTATCACCTGAAAAAATGTTCTGACGATAATGTAATGATCAGTTATTTTGACTGGAAAAATGGTTTTATCTTGTATTGAGTTCATTGTAAATGAAGTGCCCTTTCTTCTCTCTCTTCCAGACGTCCATAGGGAGCTCCTTCACAGGCCAGTGTCTGGATACGTACCTGAAGAAATCTGGAAGAAAGCCGGTTAGCATGCAATCTTTTTTCTTTTTCTTCTTATTAACATGCACACACACTCATAAGCACAGGTGAAAAATCAAAGATAAATTATTCAGACAGAGCTCTCTCAAAGCCTGTCTGTGATTTAAAAGCTCTCTGAAATTCAATCAGTCAGTCAGTTATTTGTATGCAGAACTGTCAGGTGGGAACCTGGTCGGTGTCGCGCCAAACTCTGGTGTGATCTCGACATAACAGTTGTTTTCCTGAGATCATAGTTGTTCTCGTGAAAAATCAGGGGGGGGGGATTAAAATTAAATGCACAAATGATGCATATATAAAGATGTTATAACACAAGGCAAAAAAAACACGAATATTAGTATCTTAGTAAAACAGAATAATAAATAAATGCAAATACATTTTATAAATAAAAATAATTTAATGTATTTCACAGATTGAATTCCTGCAATGGTTTTCAAGCCACATTTTTTTTTATGCACAATTATTTTAAACAAATGTTTTCTTTTGAAGACAAAAATAAGGTTTAGTCATCATGCATTTTATTTAAAACATTATTTAAAGCCAGCATTATGAAAAATCTTTAGAAGCTGATAAAACACTTGGAAGTTTTAGTGTGTTTTGAAATGTCTGTCTGTTTTTGTTGCATTTCGTTTGACGTTTGAGTCGTGTGTTGGGCAGTTCAGTGATTGGCTTCACTGGAAGCACCTCTACACATTCCAACAGTGATGTCAGATCATAAAGCTCTTTTATTGCTCTGGCTGAACAGGACACATAAGTGCTCCCAGCCTTTACAGCACTTCAGCACTCCCGCCATTAGCCGTGCAACAGGCTCTCAGCTCTCCACGGCACTCTGTTTTATCACAGCAGAGGAGCTGGTTAAAAGACGGATAAAGATATTAAAAGGCTTTGTTTAAAGAGCAGTTGATCTGTGTGAAATATGACAAGTGATGGATTCTGTAATAGCAGATTGTTTAGTTTGGCCTCGTACACGATAGAGGCATCTGCTAAAGCAGTTTGTCTTTGCTGTGTGGTCTAACAAAGTCTTTATAAAAGCAAACAAGCCTTTCCATGAAAGTGACATTACAAAGCTCGTTCTTGCTAATACTTTGCCTTCGCATCACAACGGCGGTACTAACACCCTAAACAAATCATCACAGATTGAAAATCCATCTGAATGGTCATATTTAAATGCAATAAAATGTATCAGGGAATGTGGTGCATTTTCCGTGACCTCAGCCCATCAAAAGGACGACTTTGTGCACCAAACCACCATGGTTTCACAATTCAGTCCAGTCTTGATAAAAATGTCCCTGGCTCTATAATCCTTCATATTTAAGACTGGGGAGGAGGGTCTGCGCAACCGCAGCCATCCATTTCTTCAGAACAAGAGACTACCATGACAGTTTAGTCTATTAAAGCTCCTCAAGAACAGCGTGTCTTTTTCAAAACCATTGTACGCCTTTAGTGATGGCTACACAACCCAAGCCAAAAGTGTTTAAGAGTCACAACTGCCTTAAAGCGGTCCTCACAAGTTGCCACAGTGTAATGAGGTGTGAATGTCCTTTTTTTTTCAAAAGATTGTGTACAGTAGGTGATGAATATTCAAGCCCTTTCTCGCACAGTGCCATATCCTGATCTGCATGGGCCTTTGGGGGCGCAATTGAAATGCATAATTTAAATATAAATTGCCCGATTTGCATATGCAATTAGTCAGGCTGCAGCCTTGAACAATGAAAACAAACAAACACAAAAAAAAAACCCTAGTCTGCTCTTGATATGAGTTTTCCAGCCAGAAGTATTTACGGTTAATGGGATAACAATGTAAAAGTACAGATAAAGTACGAGTTCAAGGAAATACATTTATACTTCAGAGGGGAAAGTATCAAGGATTACCTGTAATCTGCCTTGTGCACTACAGTCAAGTCTTTGGTTTGAGGCAAAAACAAAAGCAGTTTTTCTTGTTTATTTGTATTCAGCAAACACAGAAAGTCATCTGAAGCTATTCAAATAAAAATTGATGTTTCTAATTAATCCCCAGATTAATCTCTCAGCTGCTTTTGAACAAAACAAGCCAATAGGATCAATTAAACAACATAAAAATAGTTTGAAATGCACGATAATTAGCTGTTGAGTTACTTTGAATAAATTAAAATGTAAGATACTATTGTTAGGTGATTTTTGTGTGTGTGTGTAGGGAGCTTCTTAAAGGTTTTTGGCATAAGCACATGCAGTAATGTGGTTGAATTTTTTTTTTTTACGCCTGCCATACATACATACATATATACATACATCTTTGGCTGTTGTTGTGAGATATGAAGTGCATGTGCAGCTATGTATTTCTACCTGGTCTGATCCTTAAAATTTTCTTGATGTAGACAGGTTGATTTAGTCATATTGAGTCATAAAACCAGTTAATTTAGATCTGATTTACTATATACAGCAGTCAGATTTTGTTATGTTAACATCAGTGATTTTCTCTGAACTATTTGCTGGATTTCTGTAGCTGTGCCCTGGACGCTTAAAAGCACTGTGCTCTTTCTTTCAGAAGAGGCTGTGAATGAGGTGAAAAGACAGGCCATGTCTGAGTTGCAAAAAGCTGTGTCAGAGGCCGAGCGCAAGGCCCACGAGATGATCAGCACCGAGCGAGCCAAGATGGAACGCACGGTGGCCGAGGCAAAGAGACAAGCGGCAGAGGACGCGCTGTCAGTCATCAACCAGCAGGAGGACTCTAGTGAGGTAACAGCTTGTACGCCTACTGCACATTGTTATTGTATTAGCGAACAGCTGCAGCATTCACGTACTGCACAGTGATTCATTGGGATGGTAATATATTCCATAATTGATTATATTTTGCATTATATATCATCTTGGGAATTTTATTTTATTTTATGTAATGTGTACTTGACTGGGTTGTTTTAATTCCATGGCTTACATTCTCCTTAGTATGGAAATGGTTAGGAAAACATGGATATCATATGAAAAGCACAGGGGGAAGAGAAGGTGTCCCAGATAATTCCTCATGCAGCCCGGTGTCACACAGAGCCGAGGAATATAACATTGCATTTATCACCTCAGGCAGAGCGGCGCTTTTCCTCCTTTAAATGAAACATGTGGACAGTTAAGGTGGTACTGATTTGAATGAGGGAAATTGGGAAGGGAGCGCCGAGTGTCTGCGCACAGCGGGGGTACAGCTCGTTTAATCAGTTAGCAGAGAAAGGCGGCACGTATCTGAGTTTAATTGCACGAGCCATGTTTATGCACGTCCCCCTGGAGGATTGCATCGGTAGCCGTTTATAACTCTAGCTTCTTGTCTCTGGGACGCATTCGAGACTTTGTGATAATTGCTCTTATTTGGCCCGGAGACAAACACAAAGAGGCCACAGTGGTAACCTGAGTTTCTGTGTGATCTTTGAGCGTTTTGCAGTTAACCTGTTACAAATGTGTCCTCACGTAGTGCCATGTGGAACTGGGTAAAATGACTGCGTTTTTCCCTAGCTAGCTCATTATTTCCGTGTTTTCAAAGCAGGGAGATCCAAAGAAAAATAAAGCAGAATTCTCTATTTAGACTTAAAGTCAAATGGGAAATGTTTGCTGCTAATGAGCCGAGACTTGCGCTCGTTTTTCTCAAAGGTCTGCGCATCCATTATTTCCTAATTGGGATAATACCCATGGAAAGAAATGCACGTTTTTTTTTTGTTGCTGTTTTGAATATATCACAGCTTAAACCTCCCTTCCCCCTCTTTTTTGTGCAGAGCTGCTGGAATTGCGGGCGTAAGGCAAGCGAGACCTGCAGTGGCTGTAATACGGCGCGTTACTGCGGTTCCTTCTGCCAGCACAAGGACTGGGAAAAGCACCACCACGTATGTGGCCAGACTCTGCAGGCTCAGCAGCAGGGCGAGACCCCCGCCACCGTCAGCTCCTCGGCCACCCCCAGCAGCGGCGCCGGCAGCCCGGCGGATACACCTTCCGCCGCTACCCCTCGCTCGGCCACGCCCGGCACGCCCTCGGCCATAGAGACCACGCCACGCTAGAGCCCCGAGCGGGCCGTTCCTGATGCCTCAGCCGACCGGGGACTGACTCACCTGCCTCACTCGCTCCAAAATGCTAAACCTAGCGCACTAACAAAGAAGAGACAGTACTTAGGGCGATCACCCCACAGGAGGTCCATTTCGGGTCATATTGACTTGCCATGATAGAGAACGCAAAGATATTCTTTGTTTGAAATTCTCATTGTTCTTTATTGTTACTACAGCTATTATCGATTACTGTTGATAATGTTGTTTATTGTTGTTGTGGCTCTCTTACATTCTTGTAAATAAGAAGACAAATGGAGTAGACAGCCGAGACCTCTCAATGAGTATATCTGACCTCCCTTTCGTTCTGTTTGTTTGTCTTTTTTTTTTTTTTCCCTCTTTTGTTCCGTTCTCAAAGCTCTTTATCCGGTAGCTGGGATATGAAACTATTTGACCTCATTAAAAGACACTTTAAATGACAAAAACCAAGGAAATACTTCACAGCTGATGTAAGCAAAGACTTTGAATATTATTAAGACAAAAAGACAGCGTTCCTTGTAAAGAAGAAAAAGTCAACACAACGTTGTTGAGAAAAAAAAAAAACGCCAGGATGAAGGGCATCTGCGTCAGACGTGGTGGAGTAGACAGCGGACGGCGTTTCTGGCTCGCGCGCTGAACTCTGCAGATGTGCAGCAGATTGTGAAGGAACGCAGATGTTTGTCCCTCTTCTGCAAGATAATATCCAGGTCAATGGTCTGAGAAATAAAAAGCTGTTTCACTGAGGAATGTAGGGGCGAGGAGGGCCCGTGCTGGATGTTGAGTACCACACGGCGTAATGAAGGATGCGCTCTGAGCCCTGATCCCAAATGCACTCCATCAGCTCCCTAAACAGGAAGTGAAGTCATCGGCCCACCAGAGCAGGACTGTCAGAACCTCACTGTGACAGCCGCTGGGAAACAAAGGGCTGAGAAATTACCCATAAATCACTGGCTGTTGGAGCCCTCTCCTGCCCTGCCTATCTCTAACCCCGCCATCCGTCCTCGTTCTGCTTCTTTTTGCCCTTCTAGATCTCATTGTGTTAAACACTTGTGTCCTGTGCCGTCTCCAATGGTTATTTATTGTACATGTGCTGGACAATTGTGACGACGCATTAATAGTTTAAACCACGGTCACAACTTTTTAGTCTTTCTAGGTGCAAAAAGGAAGAACATATTTTCTCTTTTTTTCTCTCGCTCTCTCTCTTTCTCGCAAGCTGCTTTTCTATTTGTATGTGTTTGTGCTAGTCCCCTTGTAGTTCTCTAAAAAGAAAAAACACTTTTCCCATTGTCCTCGAAAGACAAACGCTATCTCTCAGAGCTGCTACTTCAGTCTCATTCAGATGTTTTTTCTGAGAACTAGCATGTTACATGGAATGCTAACATAAATGTTTTTGTACATGGGACGTACATAAATGTATTTGCACTGTCACGGTTTCTCTCGGCATGCTTCTTTTGGCAGTTTTTTTTTTTTTCATAGGGAGTTTCACTTCATAGGTTATCTTTGGAGTGCTTCGTTACATATCTGTGATTTTCTTTTCTTGTTAAAAAAAACGGAGAAAAATCCATGAAAAAAAAGAAAAAAAAGAAAACAGAAAAAAAGAAAACAGAAGTACCACAATCTGCTTTTTTTCTAAACATTTTGCTTTGAATAGTTAAGGACAGTGCATGCATATGCATATTGAACGCTATGGTATATGTTGTTTCTGTTTTCTACAAAAAAAGAAAAAAATGTACAAAAAAGACACTAACTTTCCAAATGCAGAGGTGAAAAACAGACAGCTTTAACACTGCAGAGCACCAGGATACACAGTATTACAAAAGAATTAACATGGAAGACAGCCAAAGACAGACATGAAGGACCAAAACCTGATTTTATCCAAGATTTAACCATGACAAAAGAGACTCACTCCAATGCATTCTTGTTTTCTCCACGTGTTTATCAGGGGAAGCCACACTGAGCAATGTTTCCATTCAAAAACCTTTAACTCTCCCCTGTCCAGAGCCAAGACCAGCCCTATTGAGCTCGTAGGGAGGAGGAGCCACTCAAAACCATGTAGCAGTTTCTAAGAAAAGAGGCTTTCACGTGTGGATGAGGCGGTCTGAATGATTGAGCAATAATCAAAAAGGCGGATCTCATATGTAGATCCTGCAGAGCGAGTTTTTTCTTTCGTATCATTCCTCAAAATGGATTCGTCATAAGAATGCCGCTCCAAAAGGCCGCTCCGACCCAACCGAAGTTCTTCTTGTTCATAAACGGCGCATAACCAAACCTTCAAGTGTTTCAGCTCAAGATTAAAAGCCATGTGAGAAACTAAAACTAAACAACCTCGTCAATGGCTAAAGAGGAAGAGGGGTCTAAATGGGCACATAACTGCACTCTGATGGCTAATGTCCCCCAAACCATGGTGCTAAACGCTGTGCATTTGACCTCTTAGGAGGAGCGGCTGGCTCTGGACGCACTCCCGGCCTCCTCCGGCATGCTATGGTTAAATAATCCAAAAAAAAACATAGGTGTAAGACACCTGTCCGCATCGCAAGAGAACCTGCCAGCTAAGCTGTTTTGAAACACTATTTTTAAAAAAAAATACATATAGTTAGTGTAGTAAGTTCGATCAGGGTGACCTGAATAAAATAAGCACGGACGAAGCGTTAAGTAACTCCTCCTTCTCCTTCCCAATCTAGTACGTCTGTTTTGCTACAACCTTTTTTCCTTGCTGGCAAAAAGTCTCACTCTACCTCTGACAGCACGTTAGGAGCACCAGTCGCTGAGCGGACACTGGTCTAGTCAAACCAAATGGGCACATGAGAACAGGACTTAAACCCAAAGTTAAAAGCTCATATAGCTGCAAACCATATCACTACTTGGTAACAATGCAGACCTCATGAGAAAAAAAAAAATAGAATACGTAAAATAAAAAAAAAAAATAAAAAAAAATTTATGTTCATTTTAAGTTTGTCACGTGTACAAATCGCTTTGAGTCAACTCAAAGTAAAAAAAAAAAAAAGAAAAGAAAAAAAAAAGGATTTCAGAGTGTTGACTCCATTTGATATACACTATAATTTAATCAATGGTCAAAGATGAGAAATCATGTGATATATTCCTATTGCCCTCCTCTTCTTCTGCACCCCCTTTTCCCCCATTTCTGTCTTCTGTTGTGAGACACGCTTGGCCGCTCGTCAGTGTCGTTTAGGTTCGTGTTTATGGGGGATTCGCACCAAACGTGAGCGAAAAGTAACGGCTGGTGAATTTGCGCATGCCTTGTTTGCCAGGTGTTAAGTTTCTATTTTCTCTAGTTTGTAAACTGAATTAAACTTTGGGATAATAAAGGGACAGTGGAAACATTAAGTGAAATGAATTGGTCGGGTGGGTTCAGGAAGGGCAGTTGTAGGATTCTTCGAAAATCTTTATTGTGAAAAAAACTCATGAAAGTCGTTGTGCAATACTTAACGTAAACATGAACCACAGGTTACAGGTGGGCTGGGAGGGTGTGGACTCTGACACACCGTTTCCGAATACTCTAGGGTTTCTGAGTCTACTATGTCAGAACTGTGGTTTCTTGTTTAATCTGTTTTCTTTATTTTATTCTCTCATTTTTGGGGGCTGTAGTAAATGGTCTGTCAGTCTGTGAATCTTTGCAGTATGATTCTGGTATTGTTGTACTCTTTACTGTGTAATAAATATGTTCATACCTGCATTGGAGACTGGATTTATTTTTGTCTTTGTTTGAAATGCTCTACATGCGTACATTCTGCTCAGATCCATCATTTGTTAGAAATACAACAGAAATTAGTTATAAAGCAGAAGGAACATGTGAAGTGCTGTAATACAAAGTTTCAGCACCAATAAAAGTATGCTTTTAATTGTTTATAGGGTGTTCCTATGGTTATATAAAGCAGGAAAATATTTAGGAATTTTGTATCGTTTTCAGGACAGATTTAGATATCTTAAAAGCGTTTTGAATCCTTGTGGTAATTTTAATATGACATTTTCTGCTTATTTTCAGATTATTGAATATTCAGATAAATATGACACACATTTTGGTAAATCAATTATTACTTTTTACCTTACATTGTAAACTTTTTATGCAATAATCTTTTCTCATTTTTTGCCTTTTTATCCTATAATTGCTTGTCAGGTAATATAATTCTAATTATATATATGTATATTTTTATTTTTTTTTATTTTTCACTTGTGTCATAATTATTGCTTGATATCACATAATTATGATTTACCAAGCATAATGTTTTCATCTGCAATCTCTATAGAAACCTCAAAGCACTTGAAATGTCATGGAGCTGCAAAGACGTGTGGGAATTACATACTTTGAAGCATATCTAATCTCAATTCAAATGGCATTTTTACAAAAAAATTGTCCAAACCTAAAACGTCCAAGTCAGAGACATACTGTTAAAGATTGAGTAAATTGTACTTCAGTATATATGTATACGTGAGTGGAGGAAAGCTTGAGGTGAAATTAGGCTTTGAAAAGCCCTTTGAAATGCCAGCTACACCCAACATAAGTGGCCTTGGGGATTGAAGAGTAAATGCTCTCTGAAGGGAAGCTATTAGCGTGCAAGGTCTGTATTTAAAGTGTCACTTAATTCCCATGTCCCCCATTTTACATTTTACCTAATGTTGAAATGTTAATACGTCCAATATTCAGCCCACTTTGTCCAGAAATGTGACGGCAACATTGACAAGGCAACACATTTAGTCCAGCAATTACCTTCGTCCCGGCCGAAAGCATTTATAAATGCGACCGCCTCCCACGCCAAAACGAACCCCGGGATTTGTCGATCGCTCAGCCGTGACAAAACCTTCAGAGAATCATTCGAATCTTCCGAGAGGTCTATGCTTTTGTGAAGCTCTCGCTCTTCTTATCTGCGTTTATTACCGTTTAAGAGATCATAAAGCCGAGGATGAGTTGAAACACTGTAATATTCCTGCCACTTACCACCTTTCGCGTTTCAACTGTCATTTTTTATCAAGTGGCGAGAATTGACAGACCCTCAATTAAGCGAGGTCTGGAGAACTGTTCTCCGCCGATAACAATACAAATAGATTCTTTTAAACAGAGAAAAACAGCTGTCTCTATTATTTGAATGCTTCACCTTTCCCCGCTCCATTAATTGGGTCTTTGATCACAGGCAGAGGTGCAGAGTGCCTGATAAGAAAAAGGTTATTAGTAAAGTAGCCCGGAGGACCGAGCCGCGGCCTAGCGCGGGCTGCGTGAGATGAGATAAGCCCGTAATGCCCGTGTGTGCATGTGCTCGTGAGCGATAGGGCCGCCGTCTGCCCCCGAAACGCTCGCACGAGGAGAAGAGCAATACTCCGACGAGACGATAGCTAATGCGGGATATAAATTCGGCTTCCAGGGATGGAACGCAGGATTAAACTCCATAAAGAGTTCGCCTCTAAATGGTTTACATTTTTTGCCTCTAAATCAAACTGTGTCGCAGAATTTCACCGTGCTTTTTTGAACCCGATATGCGGCGAGGAATATTACTGTAGGCCTACAGTGAGGAAGGAGAAAATAACGCCTTTGAGAGTCGAGCGAGAGTGTCTCTTTGATATGCAGCCCAGCTAAATTTGAGGTTTTTAAATCTGATTTAATCTAAGCCTGTTTATAGTCCCATGTCCATGAGTGAGGCGCTGAGTGATTCGAAACACCTCTTCGCAAAACTCTCTTGTCATAGGGCTTTTTTGACTCCACAACCACAGAGGAATATAACTAGGGGGTACGAGAGCATATTAGGCCTGTTATGGTGGGGGCAAAGTGACTCTATGGAGAAAACATTTTTGATTAAATTACAGAACACAAGGTTATCTTTCCCCAGCACATGCCTCACTGCCCCGGGCCTGGATAATCTGTTAATACCATTCAAGCAAAATGACATTATTAAGGAAGTGGAGTACTGCATCTCCACCCAGGCCTGAATGATGCATGTAGCCGACCCTCCATCATCCTAGACAGAGGATGTGGGCCGAGATATAGAGAGAAGGAGAGAAAGGCTGCCTGGCAGTGACAAAAGCACTGCTTAAATGTCAGCTAATGGTTCCACGGCACCCTGCTGATGAACAGGGCAAGAAAGGAAGAAAAAAAAGAGCAGAAATATATCTACCGTTTATCTCCAGGGGCTGAAGAGCTCAAGCCTATATTTATCCAGTGAAAAATAAAACAATGCTGCTCTTTCTCACACTGTCTTAAAATCTGCTACATTGAGAAAATATGTAATCCATTATAGTTCTTGGTGGACATAAAATCTCTGGTTTCAAAAATGTGTAAATCTAGGATCTAGGTTGGGTAAAACAATTGTAAATCTACATTATAAATCTAGCCTATGGGAAGGTGTGTAAACAAGTCAGTACAGCAAAATGAATGTCTTATTTTGACCAATCAAATGTTTATATGCATAGTATGTAAATATATGTATATTTTTAAATAAAATATCATTAGAAGTACTATAAATTTGGACATACTACTCTTTTGACATACTGCTTTTCACGTACATACTTTGGAAGTAGGCATATTTGGATGCAGCGTGAGTTCATGAGTGATTCTGAACTGAGTCATTTGACAAGATTCAAAACAAATGACTCTTAGAAAGCCAGCGTTAACTTGAATCAGAGCACTGGTTAAAGTGTACCAGTTTTGTCAACACAATTCACTTAGTCATTTAAAAACAAATGTTTCACTCAACTGATGCATTTTTGATGTTTTAGTAAAATAAATATTTAGTAATAGAAATATTAATATTTAGAAATATACAGTGGTTCATACTTGTCATTACACTAGAGTGTCAATTGTTTGCTTTTTATGATTCGGTATGATTCAAACTTCAATTATGATTCAAAATCTCCTCCCAAAACTCTCACCGTCGACTCTGAATGAACTCTTTGTAAAAATCAGTTTAAAAATCACTAAAACTAATCACTAAAAACACACACTTTTTGTTTGCAAAGTGGGCATTACAAATGTTTGATTACATTATTTATTTATTAATTTAATGGTGATTCAGATTTACTATGTATACTATATACTGAGAGATTTTCTAGAAATGTAGTAAAAAAGTAAAAGTAAATCAGTCTACAGTAGGTTACATATAAAAAAGCTCCACTTGAAATGTCGACTCAACTCCAGTCCTCAGGACAAACCTCACAGAATGTATTAGATGTCTCCCTATTGAACACACTAACAAGCTGATGAGTTGAATCGGGTGTTTTAATTAGTGAGACATCTAAAACATTCTGGGAGGTTTGTCCTGAGGACTGGAGTTAAGAAGTACATTAATGAGGACAGGTCAGGGGTGGAAACACACCTCTGGAAATGCAGAGAAGAAGACACCTGCAACTGAACTGGAGCTGGATTGTGAGAAAAGTGCCGACGTGCACATCGCCAGAAGCCCAGAGCTGTGGGTCTTACCCAGCTGAGATGACTGATGGCTAATGAGAGCAGAGTGAGGACCAGGCCGACTGCTACCCACTGTGTGTTTAAAGCGTGATTGATGCTTTTCATGGCTCCCGAGCCCCCTCTTCACAGGAACAGCTTGCTCTAAACACACAGGGCAGCACTTGCTGACTTAAATACAAACTTTGTGTTTACGAGAGCCAGCCTAGTGCACAATAAAACTTTAGGAGGCATATGGAACTCACAACTTTCAGACCTCACTTGGCTTGAATGATGCAGCTGTGAAACAGGCACGTAGCTCGTCTTATATGGAGAAATACGCAAGGCCTCGGTAGTAATATTTCAATCAACTCTGGGTCCGTTGAATCGTCATAGTTCCGGGAATTTTCTGTGAACCCACCAGGGTTTTGGCACCAGAAAGGGAAGGGCACCAGAGAGGGACTGTGTGCTATCCATCATTCTGCTAATATAGTCTTCCACAGAGGATTTCTCATGTGAGATATCACACCAACACGATCCAGGCTGCCATCGTTGGAATATTGCAGCCAGCTGATACATTTTTTGTAATCTGTTTTGTAAACTGTTTTGAGAAATACTGCTAAAGAGATCTCAGCGGGCAAGTTTCTGAGTAAACAGAGATGCCATACACTGTGTTTTTCCAACTGCTTATTATGTTGATACATGGTTGCAAATAAATGTGACTTTCAGCTTGCCAGCAAGAGGCGATGCAGTGGAGCAGCTGGGTCAGGTGCTGCCCAACATATGTGTTCTGCTCTTTCAGAGTCATATGTATTTATTGTGTATACGGTAAACAATCATTATTCTCTTATTAATTTTAATTACACTTTTGATATTATTTTTATGGAATCATTAAATGCACATTTATTAAAAAACAGTTTTTTTAAAGTTATAAAACAGTGCTTTATACATTTTTAAGACCCGTTCACACCTAGAACGAGGCGTCAAAAAGACAAATTCTATGCTTTTAATTTTTTTGTGAGGTTTTATAAAGTCTCAGAACAGTATCATTTTAATGGTAGGTTTATTTTAACAGTGACAGACAGCACATCAAAAGGAAAATTGAAAAAGTAACTGATTTGCATTTCATTGAGTGAAATAAGTATTTGAACCCCTACCAACCATTAAGACTTCTAGCTCCCACAGAGTGGTTAGACACTCCTACTCAATTAGTCACCCTCATTAAAAACACCTGTCTTAACTAGTCACCTGTATGAAAGACACCTGTCCACAGAATCAATCAATCAAGCAGACTCCAAACTCTCCAATATGGGAAAGACCAAAGAGTTGTCCAAGGATGTCAGAGAAAAATTGTAGACCTGCACAAGGCTGGAATGGGCTACAAAACCTTTAGCCAGAAGCTGGGAGAGAAGGTGACAACTGTTGGTGCAATTGTTCGAAAATGGAAGGAGCATAAAATGACCATCAATCGACCTCGGTCTGGGGCTCCACACAAGATCTCACATCGTGGGGTGTCAATGATTCTGAGAAATGTTAGAAATCATCCTAGAACTACACGGGAGGAGTTAGTTAATGACCTCAAAGTAGCTGGGACCACAGTCACCAAGAAAAC
>JAUMHE010000072.1:7663852-7675247 GCA_032359235.1 Enteromius mattozi
AAATAGTATATTGCTTATATAGCAACATCACTGTTTGTATCAATAAGAAAAATGAACCTAAAGTTGTTCTTTTTATATTGCTAAATTAATACATCTAAATTTAAAAAAACAAATGGTTTTGCCAAGCACTTCCTTAAAATCATCAGACTGAGACCGTAGAGCAAAGCCAGTTTTCCTGTGTGCATTTTTAATCTTTAAAAGATTGCGTATTTGTGAGATCTCTGAAATAACTGCATAGTTTCCTATTTTTAGGGGTGTATGTGTTGGCTGCCACCAGTCGTCCTGACCTGATTGATCCTGCTCTTTTGAGACCTGGGCGACTGGACAAGTCTCTCTACTGCCCTCCTCCTGATCGGGTCAGCATGGTGCCTGGCATACAGTATATCAGCTTAACCTCTTTATACCTGTAACACCTACAGTATCAATTTACTGATATATATCTGTCATTCAGGAGGCCCGGCTGGAGATCCTGAAGGCTTTGACTCATTCCGTGCCGCTGGCTGCAGATGTGGACTTGGAGCAGATTGCTGTGACAACAGAGCTGTTCACTGGAGCTGACCTAAAGGCCCTTCTCTATAACGCTCAGCTAGAGGCCATCCACAGCAGCCTGGGGCCCAACATTCTGCATGTGTGTTACAAACTCAAGCACACACACAGATTAAACCCTAACCCCAAGATTAGTTGCTAACGTATATGAATTTTCAGTGGCTGAAGATCACTGACCAATGTCCAACATATATACTACTGTTAATGTTTTTGAAAGAAGTATCTTGATTTTACTAAGGCTGTATTTATTTGATCAAAAATACAAAAACAGTAATATTTTGACATGTATAATTGACATTTAAAATAACTGTTTTCTATTTGAACATATGTTCTAATGTGATTTATTTCTGTGATGGCAAAGCTGAATTTTAAGCTTAGTACATCACAGGTACATTTTCAGCCTGCATGTGAAGCAGACTCTCTGTGTGTTTTATAGGATCTGGGCTCGGGGTCAGACAGTGATGTCAGCCTCTCCTCCCTGATCTTCCTGAACAACAGCAGCGGGTCAGATGACTCAGCTGGGGAGGGGGACGCAGGGATAGAGCACTCTATGGTTTTGCTGGACCCCAGTGAACTCCCACCTGAGGACCCACGCCACAACATCTGGCGCCTTTACTTCGGAAGCTCCTTTGAGTCTGAACTGGACAACCAGTCTCTGTCTGAACTGGTGGGACACTACATTTCCAAATGGACTTGTAATGGATTATTATTTACAATATGTATAGATCAGCGTTATAACATTTCAGATGTCTTCTTAATGTGATTGATTATATGATTTAACACTTTTTGAGCTTCTTATGAGACTGTCACATTCTGCACCCAGAATTCTCAGTGCCTGTCTGGACCCAATTCAACCGCCCCTGACCTGACAGGGGCATCGCTGAGGGATCCGAACTCCTGTCATGCACCAGTTTTTATGTCCTGTCTGCAGGACGGCTTTCAGGAGCTGACACATGAGCATTCAGAACGCCTCAGAGCAGAAGTCAACACGGTTAAGAACAGTTACCGCAGAAACCCGGTCAGTTACCTTTCTCACCCATCATCCATACATCCATTTTTTTTATGTATCAAATTTCCTGTATATCCATTGTTACATTAATCTAGTCTTTTCATCCATCTGCCATTAAAGTATATACATTTAGTATACATCTAGTTTTTTCTTCCATCTGCTATCCAGTTTTCCCATTGCTATATTCCATCCACCCATCAATCAGTTTTGCAATTTATTGCTATGTTCTTCCAATTTTTCATCTATACATGCATCCAGTCCATCCATCCATTGATGTATCACTCTAGATTTCTCCTCCGTCCAGTCATGCATGCGTTCACCCATCCATCCAACTATACATGTGCACACCCACCCATACACCTATCCATCCATCCATTCATCCATCCATGGATATATGTATCCAATATCTCTCTAGTTTTCCCATTTATACATGTACAGTATCTATCCATCCATCCATTCACCAGAGGACTGTGTTAGAGTGTGCAGCAGTGTATAGTCACTGTTGCTGCTCAGTAGATGAGATCGGCTGTTCTTCTGTGTTTATAGGATGAATCATCTCTGGTGCAGACTGGCCCCAGTAAGCCTGGCTCTGTCATATGCCAAACTCACCTGATCTCCGCTCTGGCTAACACTCGAGCATCTGTCAGCAGAGAAGAATGGAGGAGATACACTGAACTGTGAGTTACACATTTCACATACACACTTCTGTACTTCATTTACACAAATCACGTGAAATATATTGTGTCCACAGTGACACCACTGCATTGCTGAATCACTTGTTTGTGTTGTTTTTTTCCTTCTGTTATGCAGATATGAGTCTTACGGAGCCTCAAAGGAAGGCAAGTCTCAGAGCGCTGCTTCGTTTAAAGCAGGTCAGCGAGTGACATTGGCTTAATGAGAGCCTTGCATAAATTAATACAGCTCAGGGCATTAAGAAGTTTCTTTTTTTTTTTTTTTTTGCTGAGATTATTGTGTGTGATACCATCAACTTAGGTATGTATCATACATTCTTGGTTTTTCTGCTTCTCTTGCAAATGCATACTTATGTCTGATGTGAAGAAGAGGAATGTATTAAGATTAAACAAATAATTCAAAGATAAGTTTGAAGTTTATCAATTTGCTAATTTTAAAATATAATGTAAAGAAAAACTGAAAACAAATGTATATAAATTAAATATGTAATTAACTTTTTAATAAATGACAATTATGATGCCTGTTTTATTTCTCTAGTGCCTAACCAGTAGATGTATAATTCATTTTTCTTTTTTGGGGGGGTTACATTACTGTTGTTGTCTAGCATCCTCATGAAGTGATACTTACCATAACCTGCAGGTGGCAGTATATTCCTAGTATCCAAAACCAATTTGGTGCATTGCAAAGTCCTCTATGGATACTTCTCAATCTGTATCCAAAGACCTCTATGTCCTTCTCTCTGTAGAGGAGAAGAATCTTCTATTTCATCAGCCATAATGGCCTCTGGCTTATTCTGCGGATAACTGACATCTGCAGACCCCCAGGATCTGAGTTCTCCAAAATTGATTTTTATATTTTTTTTCATAGTCTTCAGTTCCCCTTAGCACATGCCCTGAAGCTACAGCTGTCTCTGCGCCTTTGATTGTCATCAACTTTTCCAACACATTCTCAGTTTTGTCCTCATGTGAGCTGGATTTCCTTCTCACACATCATTGAGCTGAATTCAGAGTTGCCGCAAGACACACCGCGGCCTACACATATATGGCCTGATGCAGCACTTTCTGCCGAGTTAAATATAGCAGCTTTTGTTCTGGCCCCTGCTGTTAGTATTGTATAGGCTTGCGCTAAGGACCACGGGAGCACGGAAGACCCATTCAACCAAATCTCAGCCAAAACGGAGAGAAAACAAGTGACATCATGGGACTAGAATAGAATAAGTCACAGTACCGGTGCTATAAGAGAGCTGTGGACCTAAAGGAGAGAAGCAAAATTGCTCTCAGCAGGATGCATATGTTCAGTTTGTTACACTCAGGATTGTATCAGTGTACAAATCTACAAAATAAGACATTATTACTCCAGCATCCTGTTTATGCTGCTTTTTGCACGTCCCTGGAAACAAATTAAGCTATTTTTAATGGGTCACAGCCAGGTATAATTTTGTAATTTAGCATAATCTTGTCGGTTAATAATGGCTTAACGACCGTCGGTTGTCGGTTAGGAGAAATAAAAGGACCTAAATTAACATTCCTGTTTCCAAATACAGTCTAATAAAAGTTAATCAAGAAGGGGGAAAGCCCCTTGAACTCGAAAATGAACAATTAACTTATTAAGTGTTTCTTGGAGGTTATAATACATTTAAGAATGATCATATGACTTTTTACAAATGCCATGTGACCTGTAAATGCGAAAAACCCGTTTCCAGTGCAGTTTTGCGAAATGCTCCTTTTTCGAATTGCCTGAAAAAACACCTCGTGAGAGCGTAAAAACGATATATTTTGCGATATATTGGAGTTTTTAGCGAAATTGAGGCGTTTCCATTAAGCGTATTTTCAATTCGCAATTGCATTTTGCACAATTGTAATGTTTTTCCAGTGTAGGCTAGTATAAAATTAGATGAAACTTCGTCTTTTTACAGCATCTCAACAGTCCAGTCTGGGGGTGTCTCGTCAGGCCGGTTAGCTCAGTTGGTTAGAGCGTGGTGCTAATAACGCCAAGGTCGCGGGTTCGATCCCCGTACTGGCCACAGTACTTTTACTCGTATTTATTTGTTTATAATAAAAAAGAATAGCGGGCGAAGCTCAAATCTTACTGTTCCTGTCTTGAAGTTATCTATATATTTGTTGTTTGTTTCAAAGTGGAACAGGATTGTTGTTTTTTTTTTTTTATTTGAAAGCCACTGAGACCAGTCATGATACCATGTCCTATTTGTATGTGAAACTAGGCTTCCCCTAAATTGTCCATCAAGTTAAATACACAACCTTTTAAGATAAGTTTAGTTTCAACCCCCCTCTCATAAGACATTTCCATCTAAAATCCATAAAATATTTCTTTCTTTGTTAATTGGTACCTTTTTTATTCTACAATACCAGCACTCCAGACTTATCTTTAGTGTTGCAGAACCTGCTGCATGACACAGACTTTCAAATAAAGCTGCCAGTGAGGGCCTTTTAATTAACAAGATGACAAAATGTGGTTGTCCACTTGCACAGGTGTTCATCCAAGCCTTCCACTTCTGCCTCTGTCCTGGTTAAATCCATGGATGTAAAATGCACACGCTTATGGAACAACCTTCATCTCTCAGCAGAGTGGAGCAATTAAGAGTCATTAAGACCTAATTGTTGTCATTTTTAAAACTGAAATTTTAATAAAACTGAAACAGACGATATGCAAGTGTAAGTGTGAATAAAAAGTTTTTTTGTGAAGTAGCATTAACGTGACGTTTAGAGTAAAATGCTACTTTGTAAACAGCAGTATTTCTTTCAAAAACAGTGAATATTTGAACAATGCTGTCTCTCTGAAGCCAATGAAACAAACATATTCTTTTCCGCAATCTCAGGAATGTAGGATTCAAAATAAATTCATGTGGGATAATGTCTGCATAATGTGGGATCATCTTGCTGCATCATTTCTACTCAATGACCTGCAACAGCGAGAACAAATATATTTGCTGTGCTTTGTCAAGCACGCACCCTCTGCAAGAGAGAAAAGATTCTTGTCTATGTTTGAAGGATGTCAAATAGAAAAGGTTTTATATGCTCTCGCTTTAATAAGAGATGCCTAGTTTAAAATGCAGTTGCAAAGGTGTAAATTTGCAATTGCATTTTGTACTTTAAATTGCTAAGATTGAAAAACTGATCAGATTCAAGAGTAGAACCTTTCTAGATGTTCAAAGACAACAAATGCTTGTAACCTGAGACGCATGTTAACACAAACCTATAGGTGAGTTGTTGAAGGTGAAACAGCCATCAGGTGTTTCAGGAAGCAGTGATGGCAGTGAAGAGGAAGACACTATAAATGCTAGAGTTACACACACCAGCAGACTGCAGATTATTGCCACCCTGGCCCTGTTATTACCACACAGAGCTGGGACGCCCTGAGTCAGCTCAGAGTCAATCATTTAAGCCAGAAGGCTGCAACGGCCAGTTTAGTGTAACAGGAGAGGAAAAAGGGTATACATGTCTTCTCGATACCACTACTCGTTGACGGTGGTTCCCCACAAAACCATAAAGAATATTTTACTCAAATATACAATAAATAGTGTATATAAATAATGAGTGTCCAGTCCTGGTACTGAAGAGCCATCTTCCAGCAGAGTTTAGCTTCGAGCATAAAGGAATAGTTCACCCAAAAATGAAAATTACACCATAAACTAGTTATTTTGGCCACTATCCACAAGTATTATTAAGCTTGGAAGAGCCAGAATGATGTTTTTTTTTTTTTTTTATCTGAAAGAAGAAAGTCATATACTGTACACCTACGTGAGGGTGAGTAGTTGATGGTGTAATTTTCTTTTTTTTGTTCAACTATTCCTTTAAACCAGGTCTTCAGGATAAGTGCAAACTTCCAGGCCGGTGTTTTGGAGTAGGATTGGACATCAAAAGATTATTAGGTAATGTAATGTAAATACCACATAATAAAGAAATACAAAAAAACTGAACTGGAATCAACCTTTAATGTAAACAGCAGGATGTTGCGTTCTTAAACCTATAACAAACATGAGGGGTGAAAAAAAAATCATAAAACATAATACCCACAATCTTAAATTAATAATGAAAGTTTAAATGAAATTTGACGGCCCTGAAAATTTAATTCCTTAAACATACACAAAATGTATAATACCGACTACTTGGCAGCAATCACGAATATCACAAAAGTTTATACCAGCTTACAAAAACAGAAGCTCAATATTGCTTTGGAATGTTACAGCAGTCTGCCATGAGTCTGGTTGATGTCAAGTGAAGGAAAGAGCTATATCTACACGCCTGCGTTATAGTCAGACAATGATAACAATGTATGCGCAAAGCAGGTATGGTTTAAGACAAAAGAGGCAACCTCTTGCATGAAGCTGCCTATTTAATTTAACAGTCTACAGTAGAAGAGGCATGAATGGGATACTTGGAGAAATCATTAAGAACAAACTTGGACTTCGCTAGCAATATAGCTGCCGCTTGTTGGAGTGAGAAACACACTACATGCCACGATCCCCTACACTTCTTGCACACTCTACAGGGAGCATCCCACTCCGAACAGCCAGAAATTATGATGGGGCAAAAATTCTTGACACATAACCATTTTAAGCCAGAGCAGGTGGGCTCTTTAAGGAATGTAACCATTCGAAGAGATGACTGCGGCAACAGGACTAGAGTGGTTTAGGACCTGAGGACCAGTTTGTGGTGGTGGTTCTTCAACCACACCAGATGGTTCATAGGCCGTGCAAGCCAAGTCCATTAAAATCAGCAAATCCATTGTGATGAGGCGCACTAGAGAGCCAAGTTTTAGCAGGAAAGAGATGCCCGGTTTTTCTTTTTCTGTAACTTTTTGTAAAAAGTCCTTCTTCCAGTATGCATTTAGGAAAAATCAGTCAGTCCAGTGAAAGGAGATTAGTTGCAGTCATAAACAAAGTCATAATTGCTTGGCTCTTTGGGGATCGGGGGAGGAACTTCAGGGATTTGGATGTTCTCCAGGTCCAGGAGGCGGAGCTTCATTTCCATGTTGAGAAGAGTGTCCATGTCTGAGCGAGTGAACTCACTGGTCATCTCCTTCCCCAGCAGTGCATTCAGCCCATCTGTCCACACGCAGTACTGAAAATTGGCCAGAAAACATGACATTAAAACAAAGTCACACCAAAAAGGGGCAACAGCTACAGCTTGCAGTCGGCGTTTGCTCACCTCGTGCTTGTCAGGGGCAATGAAGTTTAGATACTCGTCAGATTCGTAGAGGACCGAGAAAGCCAGCTCCAGCACCTCCTAAAGAAGGAAAGAGAATTGACACCGTCTGTCAAATGCTAATGGGGCTGCTGTGTTTGTGTGCCTCCTATTGCGTGACTTTTGCAGATCTTCTCCGAACATATTACAACAGCAGATGGTCCAATCTGTTGTGTGTGTGTGTGTGTGTGTGTGCATGTGTGTGTGTATGTATACAGGCTTCTCCTGCCGGGCACCAAGGGACAGCAGTAGGATGATCAGCACAAGAATGCTTGAAGTAACAAAATACTTCAATCTTATTGACAACAACATGGAAAGTATATGGGGTAGCTGTCAGGCAAAGTATCCAGTGCAATTGCGACCCTTTCAAAATGATGGACATGCAAGCAAAAAGTTGATTACACTTTATTTTGATAGTCCACTTTAGACATTCAACTAACTACAAGTAACTCTGTAACTATGAGTCAACTACATGTCAATTAATTGTCATTAGTTCTTAACACTTTTCAGACCACCTGACGTGTCTAGAGACCTGTTTAGGATGGTAAATAAGCATTGAGTTTGCCATTACTAGCATTACTGGTGCAGTGCTTCTCAGCCTTTACAGAATCTGCCCTCACATCATCTCTAATTGTCTTATTTGGGTCAACTAACCTAAAAAAACAGGATGAAATTGGATCACCCAAATGGCTTAAAGGATCATTGGATGAGAGCTACATCACATCCAAAATGAGAGCAGACAAACATTTCTGACCCCTCAAATTCTCCCCACAGCATCTTCCCGCTATTCCACGTAGAGATTAGATTACAGAAAACCGAAACAATAGAAACAGAACAGTCTCTTCTTCAGCAGTTTATCAAGTCAAATTCCTATTAAGATAAATCTTACTTAAAGAGAAGATGCACATTATGAGTCTGTGTCATCAGGACTAGGGGGATCCAGTTTTACTTGATATCTTATCCTCAAGTTTAATCAATTTCAAGTCATTTTTTACAGTTGTGGCATGAATTTGACATTGCCTGCTTTGTTCTGTGGGAAGAAGAAAGATGACTTTGAAACTGAAGTGAACTGATGTATCATTACTCACAGAGCTACAAGGCATAACTAATGCATCCTTTGTCACCAAGCCACACGTCAGTGCATCAAAGGAAAATTTGATCTTTTGATATTCAGAAGCGATTTTTGCTCTTTGTCATCAAGCACACACAAAAGGACTCACCTTGTTCTGCTTCAGAGCTCCCTTTTCCTTCATGTGTGGACAGTCTTTACCAGTGACAACAGCTTTGATATCAGCTACAGGAACTGTCACAGGAAGCAAAAAAAAAAAATTAATAAGACAGGGTGTGGCTGGCTCAATCACATCTTTATAAAGCGGTCAAAATTCAGACTGTACTCACGCTTGTCCTGTAGGGAATCATGTGGTACCTCTCCCTGAGGGCTCTCCTCCAGATCCCCATAGTGGAGAACTTTATGATTGGGCGACAGTCGACAGTACCAGAACTTGTCTGTAAAGAAGCATAACAGTGGGTCAGTCTTTGGCTTTTTCTTGCAGACTGGGCAAAGCCCTGACAGGCAAATTGTCTCCCAATCCCTTTCTGACACTTCCTGTGCCACGCCGAAAGTAGACACTGCCAGGACTGCTCACATATAACCTAGAAAGGCCATGGCTGGCACTCGACCCTGGTGCCTGAATCCAAATCCTAATTACTGGGAATAGCAGTTTGGCAGAATAAAAAAACGTTGTGGGATGAAAGAGTGTCCTGCAGGGTGGCACTTCACAGGCTGCATATACACACACCCAAAGAGATAAGGAGTGTGCAGTAAACAGCTTGATCAATGCACACTTTCTATACCTTCAGCTTATTAACAAACCTGTTTATCCACCAATACAAATGTGCGATGAACAACCAACAGACACTGCAGCCAACAGCCATCTGTGAGCCCATTCTGAGATGTCAAAACAGATATGTGCAGAATGGTTTAATATGCATGCAGTGCCACGTGCATGATTTAAAAAAAGGGGCTTCCTTAGATGGCTTTGCTGAATTTCTATTTTAATTGAAGATATACGCAAGTCAAGAGTCAGAGGGAACAATGCAGTTGAGGAAATAATAATTTTTATTGAAGAGATGTCTGACGAACTCTAGTGCTCTTTCATACATGCACTTAAACCTGAATCTAGGACTAAGAACTCAATATCTCAAAAACCTTAAAGGAGGATAAAACCAACGATAAAAGCTATTCAACTAAATCTCTCGGAGTTTAGCTCCAGATTTAAACCTGTAATTCTGAAGACCGTGATTAGTTATTTCAGGTGTTTTGAACCAGGGTTGAAGCTAGATTCTGAAGGTAGCTTGTCTCCCAGAAGCAGGATTGTTTGCTGTCTAAAAAAAGAACAAAAGTCTATTAAAGAGAACTAAAAGTCTACATTATTCAGAAAGCTCGGCCTCAGGCAACCTCTGCAATACTTAAGATTCTAGGTAGGAACTGGACCGCTCAATTTGTACACCATGAGGAGAGAGCTCTGTTATGGGGGAACAATAGGGAATACAAATGTCAATGTAGCACCTGTCACAGTGAACAGCCACAGGTGCGCTTCTTTCAGTCGCCTAAGAGCAGTCCTTAAAAGCTTCCGGAAAAGGTTAGTTGTGCACGGACAAAAGAAATCTTATAACATTGGGTTATCTTGGGATTAATGTGGTGGCTTCATGTGGTTGGTGCTTTCTGTGGGGAACCTCAATGTAAAGACTGTATTAGAGACAAGAACATACCTGGATGTCTTGGAGAAAGCTACTAAAATGTGATTCAGACTTGACTGACAAGTAAATGACTTTATCACAATGGTTATTATTAGGGTTGTGTATTGTTTGAATTTGATCAATACCAATTCAGATTCCTTATCAATTCTGGTTCTTTTTTTTTTCAATTTCAATGTTAAAGTGCCCCTATTATGGGTTTTGAAAGGTTCATACTTTGGATTTGGGAGTCCCAAATAACAGGTTGACATGCGGGCATTTATGTTGATCTTATTTGTTCAATGACACCAAAATGATTTGTTCAACGATTATTTTTTTCAGACCCTTACAGTGATTGGTCGATTTGATTTAAAGCAGAGCTTTTAACTCTTCAAAAGTGGCACCTAGTGGCAACAAATTCATTAGTATTTTCATTCAGAATCAACTCGAAAATATTTAAAAGTGGGTGGACAATGGCCCTGTCCCATATGGAACACTTCATGTGCACTTGCGGTCTTACAATGGCTGCCACGTGCGTTCTTTCGAGAGACAATAACTTTATACACGGTGCACTTTCAGATTTAACATTTTGCAGGATGTTTTCACTCCCTTAGAGCTGTGTTACAAACTGCATGAAAGGTAATTTTCAAAAATCCATAACAGGGGGACTATCAAAAAAAAAATATTTAGATATCAAACATTCAGTGTCTCATCAATGAGGTTCGTAATAAGAGTGTGAAAAATCTCAAATTAACAAAAAAGAGAACGAGATATTCAGTGAGAAAGTGGGGAATCTGAGAGAGAAAAGAAGACAGCGAGAGGCAGGCAGACGGATAGCAAAAGACAGACAAGGTGTCTAGTCTCAGAATCATCTAATCCTGTAGAAGTGTGAAGAGTGTAAAATTATCCAGGCTAACTGATAAAGCCTCCCTCTGAGCTCAGCAGACAGCCCTCCTCTTCAGCCAGCCTGCGTAAAAAGCGATATTACATTTGACGATCTTTCAACTCTCCAATCTGCGGCGTAAGCTTTATAACTCCCACCACTCAGCGCTTGTTTGAAATTGGCTCCATACTTCCGCTCTCTCAGCAACAGACCAGGCTATTTTTCTGCTCTGGGTGTGTGTCCATGATGTGTTGTTGTTCACTTCTCACTGCTGTGTGTGTGCACGTTGGATGGGTTAAATGCAGAGCACAAATTCCAAGTATG
>JAUMHE010000072.1:7686841-7701486 GCA_032359235.1 Enteromius mattozi
TAAAGATATATTTTTTGCCGTTTATTGCCTTTTATTATGACAGGACAGTTATTTAGACAGAAAGTGAAGGGATGAGACCACAAGTGAGGACTGTATGTTGGCAAACTGCCCACAAAGTGTTGATTACTGATTATTATATGATAGTGTTGTTTTGTTATATATGAATGTTGATGATTATATTTAAAAATAAATAGCAATTAATTTAAGTTTGGGCTCTGTTGTTAATTATTACAATTGTAATGTAAAAAAACTCCCTAGCATATGCTGAGGTAGATTTTTATTTTTAATTTAATTTATTTAAAGAAAGAGCAATTTGTTCAGTAAACCACTGTTTAAAAAAAATCACCTTATTTTTCACTCAGTGTATATATATGTAATAAAAAAAAATAATGATATAATAAAATAAAAGCAAACTAGCTTCAAGCCATGCTGTAAGAGCTCAACAAGAGCTCAAAGGCAAAAAAAGATGCTAGAAACTAGACCGATGAGGTATTATCAAGTTTAGCCTTCTTTATTAGAAGTGAGCATTCTATAGCATTAAAGGCTTAAAGATTTATTTATTTATTTTGGAAGGATACAAACCAACATGTAATTAACAACTGCTTCTTAAAATATTAAGAAACTATACAAAGGTAAAGTTAAATCAGCTTGAGAAGGTGACATCTCTAAAAGTCTGTATTAATCTCCCACACAAAGGTGGGTGGAGAGGTGTGTCTAATCTTCTTCAATCAGGATTGTGTCCACACACGCGACAAGTAAATACAATGGATGTCAAGATATAGGTGTTACACAATTTTTTTTTCTTCTCTAAAGGATTGAGCACACAACTCCTACTGACATGAGTCCATGACTGAAGAAATTACACAGTCCTTCTGCTGCTGATGTTCCACTGATAAGATAGTGACGGTCTTATTACACTATACCCAATGCACGTCAAAATTGATGGTTACATGGATTGTTATTTATTCCATTGCTATGTATTTTTTACCAAAGTTGTATTTGGCTCCAAGGGCACAGAGGCAAGGATCACTAATACACAAATTATTATATGAAACAGAAGCTCGATAGGACTACAGTTTTGATTTTTGTATTTTAACAACTACCAATCAAACTTCTTGCTAATATCAAAAAAACCTGAAAGAAATTTTTCATTCCTCCAGTAAAGTTTAAAACAAAGACTACTTCCATGTGTGCACTCTGTCATACAACTGTCAGAAAGAAAGAATTGTTAGTTCTGATCACCAGATTAAACAGCAATTTTATCTCTATTTTCAGCAAGCCTATTTATAATGAGGCAGAAATATAGACGAGGGGCAAAAACAAGCAGGTTTTCTCAGATGTGCTGCTTATATACGAAAACAAAGGATGATGAATTTAATCACAGTGTCCAAAGAGACATGCTCCAGGGAGATATTTTAAAAATGAGTTTTCATGTCCATGAATCTTAATTAAGCTCAAATATACAGCTCTACACAAGTTGGTCTTTTATCCTATGCTATAACTTGGGGACAGGTTTGCTGTGTGATTATCATAATTACACAAACAACAGCCTAGGAAATCTCATCCGCCTCTTTTACCAGAAAAAAGTCTGCCTCTGCAAAGAGACTGAAACTATCATTTTCACCAGCAAAAGACTAACTTCAGTCCTGCCTTTCCAAGTAGTGTAATAGTGATAAACCAATTGTCTAATAACTAAGCTTGATTGGCTGATAGAAGATGACAGAATAACAGAAAACTCAAGAGAAACAATATAATGTAAAGGATGACTGATGTCGAGTTATACAAATGTGCGGGGTCTCAATCAAAAGGGTCGCTTTTACCTTATTGAAGTCTTCAGAAGTGGCTCTCATCTCTTTCCAGGTTTTGTTGAGTAGTTGGATACAGATGCAAAAGAACTCCTCAAAAGAGCGGTCGTGGGTAAAAAACATCGGGTGGAAGTCATGGCAGTTTTCGCTGGCTGTAAACAAACAAATGAGACAAAGTGAGTCAAAAGCTGCACACCAATCAATCCACCAGAAGAAAGTTCATTTATCAGTTAAAGCACCAATATCCGTATCTCATGACTAAACTACACCCTTTATTAATGTAGATCAGTGTGTGATTCTCAAGGGAATTTCTGACTCTCCAACTGGGTATGAACTTTTAAGGAGGCTCACGTGTCTGCTTTCTTTGCCAGCTTCAGCCCTCATGTGGGCTTCTCATGTACTGACATATCAGATATGTCTGGTAACGAATGGTGCTACCTCACGATTCATCTCTCTGAAAAAGCCTCTTGGCACAGCAGATGATTATTCTCAAGCAAGAGAAGCACGCGCTTGGCTCTCAGGACACCTACACATTTAAAGTGAATGTGAACAGTTGGTTAAAAATGGCATTTTTATAGCTGTGTTTTCTTTCACTGCATTCCCCTGCCAGCCAGTCACTGGTCTTAATTCAGAAATGTACAAAAAAAAAAAAAACTTTAGAAATTCTCAAGAGCCTCAAGAGATTCTCTCCGTTCCCCACCAAAAATGAATATCAGCATGCTGTACTAGTTTGTGTTACATTAAACATACATTTCTTGTCTTGGTCTGGAGACCTCCTAATATCACAAAAATGTGGCCCCTTTTCAGGTTTTCATTACTTCTTCATTATGTCTCAGTCTGGTCTGGGTTTTATAATGGGCTGTCACTGAGCATCTGTCGGCCTAGTTTTTGAGGTGTCTTTGGATAATTGAGCATGTTTGGATAATGGAGCATGTTCAGCTGTTCAGTTCAGAGATCCAGTGCACGAGAACAAAAACAAAAAGTGCCAGAAGTCAGGATACAATAATCAAGACCAAGGGTTGACAAAGCCAATGCCATTTGCGGCTTGAAACTATATTACAAACCCATCTATCAGATCAAAATAGATAGATGTGGAAATGGTCAGGAATGATGCTTTGTTTACTTTTTTATTTCTGCAGTCCTAGCTCTTCTGGCTTTTTTTAACCAATGAATCCAGACTACAGGCCCGATATACTTCAAACGAAATCGAAGAACGAATCGAAATGATGACGTTTCGAACAGAAATCAGGCCAAAACGAAGTTCGAATCAACTGACCAAAGCAAACTTTTTGGGGAGTTCGCAGAATTTTAGAAAACAGTATATCATCGCTCAGCCCTTGAAACTAACTTCTTTTTTGAAAAAAAATTAAAAAGAAGTTTGTTTGAAGTATATCGGGACCTTACTGCCATCTGCTGGTATGAAGACTTCTTTTGTCTTTCATGCATGTGTAGAACAATCATGCTAGTTGGGCATTGGCTGTAATCTTTGAGGTATTTTCACATGCAGGCGATACCAAAGTTGGCTTTCATCGCTGCTAGTTCTTTAATGTCAACTTCCTGTCTAGGCCTTACAATCTTCCCAACAGAACAGCTGAATCCCAAGTCTTTCTTTAAAAAAAAGATTCTTCTGTTAAGATTTGACTTATAATTGTTACTCTTGAAACTTTTTTTACTTGTATAGAAACTCGCTTTATTCTCTTTCTTTTGTCTCATGGTGTCCCATATTTTTACTTTTCTGAGCAGTTCTAGAACTTCTCATCTCCCTTTTCCCCCACAAGGAAATTGCTTTGTTGTATCCCTCATGTCTAAGTCGCTTTGAAAAAAAGTGTCTTCTAAATGAATGTATGTAAATGGATATATGAATTTTTTCTCTTTTTCAGTTCATTTTTCAGGCTCTTTGACAACCAAGCGTTAACGTAGCAGGTAGCAGTTAAAATAGTGGCCTGGATCTTGGAGGCTCTGGTCTTGACTCCTATTAGCCTCTTCTAGGCTTATGAGCACATCAAATGTTATGTGCATAGAGATGCCATACAGATGGATGAGATGTTGGCTGATTACCCTCATCCGAATCAGGAGAGACTTTTTCTTCATCTCGCCACTTCATAAAGGATCCTCAAAGATTCTCCCCCTGGGATATTACCAAAGCAAGATTATGGAATGAGAGCTCTGTGATGATCTATGCAAGATTAGTGCTTTATAAAAAAGCTTGAATCAAATCAGAATGGCTGCGTGGGAAATTATAGTCTGGGAGAGCGCTATAAAAACGGAAGGTGCCATTATTGTGTTCATAAACAGCAGCAGTCAAGGTGAAAATGAAACTCTGGCTTTCACCCTGAGGCCCTGCAGCAGCAAGCACCTATGTGTGTGTCAGCTACGCAGCTTTAATACAAACACAACTCGAGTGGAATGGTTGCTTTGAATGAGAGCCACTGTTTGAGGTTCTCATTTAGCAGAATTGAAGCTTCAGAGTACCGTCAAAGCCCCTGCAGTGGGCCAGTAATTGCATTGGCTAGGTAGAAATTGAAACTTCACAGTATAATGAATGATGCCTGAAGGGGCAATGGGGCCTTCATTGAGTGTGACGTCACGTGGACCGGTCAATCTCAAAGACTCAATCCACCAAACCGCCCAAATCACAGGCCCTGGTCCTTCGGGACGGCTCCAACTGATTCATTGTAATACTTTCCTTCTCCTTCAGAAGTCAGAGGAGTTCAAGGGTGTGCTGAAGGGGAGGGTAGCACTATCAGCTCCCGCATGCTAAGGAATGAAATGTCAGAGTCACTTTGGCTCTTACCTAAACCCTGAGCTCACAGGTTTGGACAGTATTAACAGTCTGATGCAACTCCACAACTCTAGCTGGCAGTCATGCTGAATGCAGAATCTCATTAAACCAGAATGTTCTCTTGTATTGTAACTAAAGGATCCTCAAAGATCTTCCTGACCTTTTATCTTCAAAGCTGTGCACAGTCCTTCCGTATTTGTCTAGAAGTCAAGGGACTTACTGCAAATATACAACCAAAGAAGCCATTAAACGCTACTAGTATATGTTTGAACTTTATAATGAACCCAGAAGGGGAAAAGTATACAGTACTTAAAAAATAATAAAAGTAATAAAAATATGTTTATTTAACATTTTACTTTCCGCAGCTTCAAAGTTATTAGTCATTTGCAATTCAGGTAATTAGCTTAAAAAGTACACAGGAGCAAAAATAGCAGTGACATATTTCCACGGATATTACACCTGCAGAGCAACAGCCCTAGAGATGTATGGGAGTATTTGTGCAGCTATTATATAGACCTCCTTCTTTCCATTATGTCTACTTACACAAGCATGATTACATCATATAACATCATTATATCATTTTAGTTAGTTTCCCAAGACACATAACTGAGGAGGTAGAGATATTATGTGCATGGTAACTTGGGCTTTATGCCCTCCAGCTAACAACCATAGCACAGTGTAAAGATGCAGTGTAAACAGCATACAATTCAACATGTCAACTGGTTAGTTGGGCAACCAGAAGGGCTGTCAGATAAACATTAAGAAAACCTATTGCAATTTTTATGCAACAGATGAGATGACCTTAAATCCGTCAACACACAGTCATGTCTGACCTCTCATACTCCCCCTCTGAGTCTGCCATGAATCAGCATCATACCAGCATTCATTGCAGGACGAGTTTTTTCATTGAATTCTATGAAAACACATCCTTTGACACTTGTTTTCAGTGCATAATAGGCCTGCCAATCAATTGATTTTTACAATTGACTTTACAAAAGTAGTTTAGAAGCCAATATAGTGTTCCTTTTGAATATTAATCATAGCAATCCGCAAAGGATGTTGTTTATTGTTTATGGAAAAATTATGTAATGGAGTGACCATCTGCTAATGCCTCAAGGCAAATGATGAGCCGCAAAGTGCAGAAGTGAATCATCCACAACAGGCCAGCAAAGAAGACAAATGCTGTGGAAGACACATGCAACCACTTCATACAAGTTGCATGAGGTAGACTGAACTCTGAGCAGCTTGATGATTGAACAATGGTTCATCTTTGAGAATCTGGATCTCACGACTGATCCTCCAGACTACAGGCTTTGCAAAGACTGGGTGGTCTTTAAAGAAGACATGTGATCTTCTTACATACTAGGAATCTGCCCAGGAATTTTACCCATATGTCCATATCCTGGTGCATCTGTGGAAAGGTCATAGGACTGTAACACTGACAGATGCATTGGCCGCCTCTGTCTCTCTCCAAAACTGACATGATCATGTCACTTCCTGGCACAGATAATTATGGAAGACAAGACGACAAACAGATGCATCTTAGGGGAGGAAAACAACAAACTAAACAAGCAAGTACAAGCCTGAAAGCCCCAATGATGACATTCCAACATCACACAGAGAACAATGAGATGTCAAGGCGGGATGACAGCTGCGAGAGGTCATCTTCGAGGCAAGAACTGTGATGAAATGATGAATTTATAGCGATAGATGCCACCCTGGCTCTTCAATGCTGAGGGAACACCCGTCAAGACAGAGAGAATGAAATAATCATTGCCATTTCACAAAGTACACCGTGTGACATCTCCAGAGGGAAACAAAGTCCCAAAAATATGGAAAGCCATATTACAGTTGGTCTTAAAGGAGCAATGCATCCAAAAAAAAAAATAAAATTGATCATATGACTTTTCTTAAGACTTCACCTTCAAGACAATGTTCAACAAAGAGATTACAGAGCAATATTACTTCAGGCAAGTCTTTCAACATGATGTAAGCAACTGATGATACATGGCAGATGAGATAGTTGCCAATCTGTTCATTTGTCTCATACTTAAACGCCAATCCATAAGCTATCATAAACATACTTAAATCCACCAACTATAATACAGAGGTCAACTATAATATACACGTCAGTCACCTAACTCTTATAAATGTACGTCAATCTACAAAATATCATACAATACACAAACTATTAGGCCTGATTTCCCTTGTAGATGAACTGGATTGTATCTATTTAATCACAACACACAATCTATCTCGCTGTGTAATATAAACACAGCAGATGTTCTGCTGGACCTGAACCTCTGTGTTTGTCAGTGTGTGTGTTTGAATGTGAGTGAGATGCTGACGGCAGCTGCATCTGTTCACTCATCTATTTTGCATGAGAAAACTTGACCACACCAATGGCACAGCTGTCTCATCTTTTTTTTTATCCATTCATTCTGTCCTGACAAGACCTTCCAGTCTGACATTTCATACAGTGTTCAGAAATTAACTTCAATTGTCATGGGCAAGATAGGACAGTTTTAAGCTTAACTTGTAAAGTTAACTTGTACAGACTATTCTGTGGAAAACAAAGTAGTTAAATTCACCGATATGGTACTGATATGATTTTTATGCCTGGCCTATAATAATGTGTATTATAAGGTGTAGAACAGGCTTAAAATGCAATTCTCAACACAACAGGGCTTCTATACCCCATCTATTCACAAAGTGGTCCTTAGCCTCAAAATGGTTCAAGACCCTTTTTTAACCTGCTATTTTCAACTTCAACTATTCTTGACTTTAACAAGACAAAATACTACATGTTAGTGGTTCTTTTGAACCTCTTTGAGCTGCTAATGGGACCTTATAATCTGAATCAGCCGCAGGGATCACTTCAAAGGCAGTGTAAATTTCCATTTAACCCAACTTGGCTCTCTAGCGTCCATCGTCCTCTTGATGTAATTGCCCGCACAGTGTGTATTTTTGTCAGCATTTGTGCATTGTGCCATGAGTGGTCTTATTACTGAGCAGAGCTGAAGCGAAACTGAGGTACTTCAATAGTACACAGCCTGTCAATACCGACATCCATATCCACTAACTTTTGCACAGAGGAGAAAAAGAGCCTCAGCGAGTACTGAAGCAGAAGATGTTCCTAGGAGAACATTTCTCACTAAACAAATACACTTCAGTGGTTAACAAGACATGTGGGAACTCTATGTCAATACGCAGAAAGGAACACTTTTTACTCATTGGAATGTTTTTTTTTTCACTGCATTTCGGTAGAAACTAGAGCAAACAGAAGAGCATTCTGGTTTCATCCACAGACTCACAGGCTTGCTCAGGCAAGGCGCCATGTGTCCATCTTAAAAGTGTGCCATATCTCAGTAGGGAGCACATGATGGAGCAGCAGGGATGTCAAAAACATCATCCGAGAGGTGTGAGATAATACGGACAGTTACAGACAAGCCTATTCCTGATGCTGTTAACCCACAGCATCATCTACGTGGAGCTGAAGATCACTTGATGCTCATGGGTTTATTAATGTAATCAAGCTCTGTAACGCACATGCGCTTACCATGATCATTTCAACTCTGTAGCTGGCCCAAAAATAGACAGTACTGAGCCATCATTAATATGTAAGTTCAGTCATAAGGTGGAATGCACCACTCTGCTCCCCCTGTAAAAGTGCAATAACACCATAAATCCATAAGCAAGGACATTTCTGCCTGTAGCCATTTTGATTCTCCTCATAAATATTAGATACACCTTTTTAAAGACTGAAATAGGAAGCCATTGCATGGCGCCTGACCACCGCAGATTCCATTAAAGCTTTTGCAGGAAAAACATGGACGGCTATAAAACTTTCAGCGCTTCTCTGAGAGGAGGTGAAGCAGGGACACCTGGATTCCTCATGAATAATTCATGACTGCTAACGGAGGTAGCGGTCGAACAGAAACTCTTGTGCCACAGCTAGATAAAACATATTTAAATGTGATGTGGGATATGCCATTAAAAATCTATCATCGGTAAGGGCAAATTGACTGTGTATTGAGAGATGGTTCAGCTAGAATTGTTTGCCTGCAACAGGGTACCGTATCAGCTTAATTGAAGGGAAATCATGGCCTAAAAGCTAAAACAAGTGTTGCAAAACTCTAATTAACATAAAATGAGCAATCATCTGCACCACTACTGCTGCGGTCTCCAGAGCTTTCACAGGCGTGACAGGTCTCCTCCTGGATTGGTGAGCACACAAGCTGGCATTCATACAGTGTGAGATCTCTAAGCCATATCTGTCTATTTGTAGAAGATACCAAAGGAGAAGAGGTCCCCACCTTTGAGGGTAGCAAACATCAAAACAGAGTCTACCCTCACTAAGGTCTGTAAGTTTTTCCATTTGGAATAAAAATATCTGCCACATGCCAAAAAGTATTATTCTCCTAGTTAAAAAAAGAAGTGTCCTACCTCAGCTCTGGCTTTAAAACGCACACGTAACTTTCAAATGAGGAATTACATTAAGCTTTCTCAGCAAGTTCATTTAATTAAGTTTCCGATGACAGGATGGTGGGGCAATCTCCACTGAGAATATACTTGCCGTTCAATAACGCCCAAAAGCTGTCAGTGAGGTTGTGCTAATAACCTCTTCTCTGCTAACTTGAATCAGAATACCAAATGGAGTTTTTAAACAATAAAATGCTTTGCTGGCTTCTCATTACTCTCCCGATTTTGTGCTTAATAAATGTAATGAATCACTCCAACTGTGCCACATTAAATGATGCGTGATTGAATATAGCAATGGATTTATAGCTCTTTGTGATTCCTCAGAACTAGGATAGGATAATCTCAGACTGATCCATAAGGAGATGAGCAGCCAAAATGACAGAAATTTTGGATGTGGGCGTAGAAACTCTCATTTAACCAGCATGAGACCAGCAGATTAAACAATAATAAAAACAAAAAAACATATGGTTTCAACCATAATGGTATAAAGCAAGAATACTTTTTGTGCGCAAAAAAGCTGAAACTAACCAATGTTGTGGTATATTGGAAAACTGTCTGGGGTGGTCGAATATGGCATCTACGTACATATATCTATGGAAACCAACCCTAACAAAAGTTCTGCACAGGCAAACACCACTTATTTTTTTCTTCATATAGAAATCTAGTTATAAACGTTTCTACTGTAACTCATTGGTCATCCATGAGTCATTGTGCTTTCACAGTCACACATATAACACCTCACAGTGCTGCCTATTGAGATCTATCCCACACCTCTCTGTCCTGCTCACCTCCATATATCATCTGCCTCTCTCTGCCACTTTCCATTATTCTTCCTCTTATGTGCAAGGTCGAAACAACCTAACCAAGCATGCTGCTTTGAATTTGAGTCAGACTGGTCTCAATCCTTATGCATTAGCTCACGTCAGACAATGCTGGTTGTTGCAGTCTTCCCAACTTGAGACATGAAAGCAAGTCGTAAAAGCTCAGACACTGCAGAGGTGGAAGAGGGCAAACATTAGGCTCTTTGCTTCATTAATTTATGAACTCTGCTACAATTATAAAGTCTAATGTTGCCTTTTATCTCCACTGCTGGCAACGGTTCACTCTTAACATGTGTGGAAAAAAGACAAAGACAAAAAGAACGGCAGAGCACAAAGAATCTTTCAATAGTGAAACTCAATGGAGGCATCCGGCACAAGTAAATGGCAAATAAAAAAAAAAGTTTTTTTAATAAGAAGTTTTAAAATGATGACACTTACGAAGTTCTCCAACTTTGAGAATTTCACACAGCATCTTGGTCAGTTCAATACTACTGCGCCCGAATGGACATTCATGTTTATCCTCACGACTGCTGTTCTCCAGTACAATCTGTAATATACAAACAGAATTAAATGTGTTAACTGTGTACATTTAATAGTATTAAATCTATAAAAGCATAAGGCTTAGTAGTAAAAAAAAAAACAAAAAAACTCTTTATATCAACTACATTTAATGTTTGTGTATAACCCAGTTACTACATTTAAAATATTTTTAAATATGCTTTTTTTATAGCTGTGCCACCAAAGAAATAAACAGTATAAGCTTTATTTCAGGTTAGGAGTGGTTGTTTTCCTGGAACTTGTGATGAGGAGACCCAAAAAAACATGTCTTTACTCTGCTAAATGTAAGGGTGCTGGAGTGTATACTGAGCCCTGAGTGTATTTTAGTGTTTATCAGAGTATCACTTGAGAGCAGCAATGGGCTGAAGAGTCACAGAATGCAGCTGTGGAGGGCAGTGAAGTGGAATAGTACAGTTAAAGAGTTATGCAAGGAGAGAAGAATTGTCCTCATTCAACACCACTTCACTTTCCTTACTCAGTTACGCATTTTGAAGGAGAAAGAGAGTTTTTTTTGTTTTGTTTCATTTTTTTGTTTTTAAGCAATAACAAAACCAGAAAACCAGACACAAAATCAAATCTACCATTAAGATTCACTCAGTTTCAGCACTCCTGCACAAACTGTAGAATACATGCAATCGATAACATGCATTTACAAAATGACTGGTTGAATTTCTTTTCATGTCATCTTTAATATAACCCATCTTAAAGGGACAGTTCACCCAAAAATGAAAACTGTCATTAATTACTCAACCTCATCTCATTTTAAATCTGTAACATACAAATTAAGAAATCAGAGCGTTTTCTGACCCTTCAAAGACAGCAACGCATCTACCAAGTTCAAGGCCCAGAAAGGTAGTAATGACATTGTTAAAATAGTCCATTTGACAGTGATTCAACTTTAATTTTATGACAAGGAAGAGAAAGAATTGTTCAATAAAGTTATTTTTGTTAACTTTGTTTACAAAAAGTATTCTCATAGCTTCTTAAAATGACAGTTGAATCACTGATGTCACATGGACTATTTTAACAACGTCCTTACTACATTTCTGGGCCTTGAACATGTCAGTTGCATTGCTGTCTATGGAGAATCAGAAAGTCATCAGATTTCATAAAAAAAAAATAATTAATTTGTGTTCTGGAGATAAAGAACCTATGGGTTTGGAACAACAGGAGGATGAGTAATTAATAACAGAATTTTCATTTTCATGTGAACATAACATAACCTCTAACATAAAGTCATGACTCTGGTCTTCAGCGGTGAGGTAACACTTGGCTTTAGGAGGTGTTAATTGAGCACTAGTCAGACTATAAATAAAGCACATTATAAATTAAAACATTTTTACATTTCCACACCTACGTAATGTGAGCTTATCTTACCCTGATATAAGCGTCCTGATGGTGTCTGGCAAAATAAAGCATGTTGTCCAGAGCCAGCATCCCAGGAGGAATCTGAGTGAAGTCCACCGCAGGATTCACGTGATTCTACACAAACACAAGCATGATCGAGAGTAAACACACACTCCAGCAGTGCATGACTCGCATCGTAATCAAGTATTGCATTCAAAGTAAAGATAAGACAAGTGTCAAATTGGTTCCACTGCACACACTGCCCGAAAGAGTCCGTGATTCAGAAACAGGCCTGCATGTCCCGGGTGGATGACAAAGGCCCAGCAAGCTTTCTGCAAATGCTAGGACTGCGATATCAACTCCCTCTACTTGACCGTCTACTTCAAACTAATCTGCACATTTCAGAAAATGTGGGATGGTTGAATCTGAGGGCTCTGTGGCTGTCTGACTGGATTTAGAGTTGCCAATTATGCTGTGTTTGAAAGTTCTTGCCTTCAGATGGACCCTGGTGAGTCTGGGGCGCTGAATAGAGGAACCACACAGAGTAAAAACATGGTTTATCACCAGACAAAGAAACAAAGAGAGAGAAACAGAGCTAGAGGGTATGTTTGGAAGGGCATGCTAACTTTGACATTTAGAGTTTTGAATACAACAATTATTTTTCAGAATTCTTTGATAAATACAAATTGAAATGACAATAATTTAGAATCTGTGGTAGAATTAAGATCTCATCAACTTTACTCTTGTGATAGTGTATGTACAGTATATCTTATACAGAACATACTGTAGCATAGGGCTGCACGATTATGACAAAAATCATAATTGTCGATTATTACCTTGAAATTGCAACTGCGATTATTAATTATGATCATCACAATTTATACTAAATGATGTTTATACCATTGCTTGAAGCAACCACATGCCATATTTTTAGATGAAAATAAACAAGCTAAAAGCAACTGAAAAATACATTACTTTTCTATTGTACTAAGCCTCAGCATACAGTACATACTGCATAGTACAGAGTATGCAAAACGCTAATATTCCATTCTGAACACCGCCGGAGTCCACAGTATTTAAAAACACGTCTGTGGTGAGGGCACTAGAGACCAATTTCCCATCCATCAATGTGACAATGCCCTGAGAGAGTTGGAACACAGCCCTCATTAGCAACACTGCTGTCTTAACACATTCTACACAGCTCCCTAACAGCAAATCACAGGGAGCAACAAACTCCACACTTCTACTAAAACGCTGTGAAAATGGTGTCTAGACCCTCAGAGCTACCTGTCATTTGACATTGGTGGCATGGGAAAACGAGAGAGTGTGTGTGTGTGTGTGTGTGTGTGCAATCTGAGGAGGTGTTAACACTGCAGGAGGAATTTAGGGCAGGCCTTATCTTCAGACAACACACGGCACTGTGAAAGGGGTCTTAGTGAACCTCAGAAGCTCACAGGGGTTTAGGAGCTCATGACAACTTCAGTCTTGTCCCCTTCAGGCTACTGACCGCAATATGCTCCTGCACACAGGCCTTTCCCGCCTCTACTCCTCTTCACACCTGCCTCGGACTCTCCTTCTTCTTTCCTGCTGCCTTCATATTCTCTGATACCATGTAAATTGTATAGCAGGCTCATCTACAAGTGAATTTATTTTAATTTAAAAAATAGATTTGTTCAGCTTTTTGATAGTATTTGATATTCAGTGAGATGCTAAAGACCACTAGTATAAATGCTGCTATTTTTCATTTAAATTGATCTTTTTTGGAATATTTTTTTTATTTTAAATAATTGTCAGCATTACAGTTACAGAAAACTAGCAAAACATACTATTAATACTACTACTACTACTACTAGTACTAGTAGTAGTAGTAGTAGTAGTACTAGTAATAATAATAATAATAACAAAAGTCATTTAAAATTTCTAGCTAACAAAATAAAAATGAAAACGTATTTCATTCATATCACCCAACCCTTGAAATCCTACTAGAAACCTGGCTGACAAATTCACATAAAAAAAAATTATAGTGTCAAAATATGACAGATTGACTGGTGGCATCTGTGCCATCTGGGCATGTCTGATGAGGTGACCTGTTATGATGTGCAAAGGAGAGTGTGCCGCAGCATATTCTGTTAAAGTGAAATATGTCAAACAAATTTGATAAAAGAGCTCTGAATGTTCTGAGCTTAGCCGAGCTTCAATGAACTCAGAATGCTTTGAACTATGAAATTATAATGATATTATTTAGGGACAAACAGCGTTAGCAAAATAAATAAATATGTCAAACAATTTTGGCTTACTGTTCATGAATTTTCTCTTGCAACTAATTTGATTGAGTCCTGATTTAATTTTTGGTGTTTGAACTTAAATGAGACTTTTTTTTGATTGCGCCCATGCATATGTTGTATATGTTGTCTTGCATGAAAACTTACGATGAAGCCCAGCTTTTTGTAGTCTCTGGTGTACATGGACTTGCGCTTCTCAATGCTGCCACTGTTGTTAGACTCACACTCAACGTCAAAAGCAATTCTGCGTAGCTCGAAGATGATGTCCCTCTGAGCCTTTACAAACACAGGTACAAAACCTTGTTATTACACAGCTTGATTCTGATCTCTCAATCACAGCAATAGGCCAAAAATAGTTACATGTTTCTCATATCACTCTCTTTCTTTCTCAAAGGCTTTAGCATAGGGACCAATTCTCATTATTAACTAGTCTCATAGTAGCATGCCTATTATTAACATATTGGTATAAGTAGTTTGTTGAGACAAAAATAGATCTGCTGAAAGGATTATTGGTGAACCCCTGCCCACCCTTCAAGAACTGTACACATCCAGAGTGAGAAAAAGAACT
>JAUMHE010000072.1:7703283-7728873 GCA_032359235.1 Enteromius mattozi
TATCTGTGACACCAAAACAAATTCCTTGTATGTGCAAGCATACTTGGCAATAAAGCTCTTTCTGATTCTGATTCTGAAATAATATGTAATGGTTTGCTAATAGTGAGAATAAAGTGTGACTAATAAAATAATTCAACTGAAATCAATATTTAATGTCCATTCATTTATGTCCAAGCAGCTGTATAATTAATAGAACCAAACAGTTATTACAACAGCAGACAGAGGTTCACCTGGTCTTGAGGATCCATCTTTGTCATCATGCGGTCCTCCAAAAGGTTAAAGGTCAAAACTTGTAGCACATATAACTGGTGTGCCATTTCATCATTTATGGGTTTGTTACTTCTGATCACATTCTGAAAACAAAAGAGAAAGAGACTGTTAAACAGATGGAGAAGATAATACTTTCCTTTTCTAAAACATCCCTTGTTGTATATTCAGCACTTTGATCTGCATTTTATGTATAAAAGAAGCTACGAAAATAATAACACCATTATGACTACTACATATTACTTTCCCTGTCCTTCAAGAAAATTATATTTTCTGCTACAACTACATGAGAGCAATACCAGAGAGAGATGTTTATGTTCAGACTGGCAAACTGCCACACTGCTCGTACTATTTTCGTAACATGTATACTGTGCACTTACGCTGAGGATGATTGAGCGCAGCTGCTTCTGTGCTAGAATGTGAGCCATCTCCTACAATCAAACAAAACATTGAGTCAACTTAGTTCTCACAGACTCATACATGCATATTCAATAACCTCTTCGAAAGGTGTAGCTCTACAAACATATGAAACATCTAGCAGTTAAATCACCTAGAGAGGCTTTACCTCAACTAGCGAGCACTTACTGTAAGAGGAC
This sequence comes from Enteromius mattozi, assembly GCA_032359235.1. Taxonomy (NCBI): domain Eukaryota; kingdom Metazoa; phylum Chordata; class Actinopteri; order Cypriniformes; family Cyprinidae; genus Enteromius; species Enteromius mattozi. Next base: position 7,704,147 of record JAUMHE010000072.1, read on the forward strand.
AATCAAGGATGTTCACACTGTCCTCATCAAACTACCATTACGAGCACAGCGAGGGGAAGAAATAATGAGAGAATGAGACAGAAAAAGAGAAAAAAAGCAAGAGAAAGCAGAGGCAGTTTGTTAGTAGCACAGAAATGAGAGGTCAGCAAAACAGACCTGAAGAAACTGGAAATCGACATTTAGGATATTAGGCAGTTACACGAGACCGCTCTTAAGTCACTCTCTCACACTTAAAGCTGCTGTAAGCAATTTTTTCAATTCAACGCACTAAAATGTCCAAATACCAGACAGATATCACAAAAACAGGTGCCTGAGAAAGCACACAGCCCTGGGCTATGTAAACAGCTAGTATGTGTTAGCCAATCGAAACACTTGGAGACTCAGCCCAACTCGCTGTCATTCATTTCGCATGTTCAGGTTTTGCTAGCGCTGGGTTTTCTGACTTATCTTTGGAGAGCGGGCTAATGGCTGAAGGAATGAGAACTGATATAACTCAGTGGTTAGGTATAAAGAAAGTTAGCAATATGGCTAATGTTGCTTACAACAGCTGTATAAAACTTGCCAGATTTTAGTTTTACCACAAAATATTTTCCCTTCACTTCACTTCACAGATTATCAAAACAAGAACTACATCAAGGTATGTACAGTAGAAAAAGCAGACAAAAGGTCAGCAATGTTTAAAACACAGTTCCCATTGGACAACATAGAAACTTTGAGCAAACTTAAACCTGTTATTGCCTTATGTCATAATTGCATGGATTCCTATTAAAATTACTGGATTTTGCCCATTACATTTTGCAAGAAAGGGGTGTGAGTGTGAACACAAAATTAAAGACTGTTGGTTCACACACTCCACTTAACTGGCTATCAAGAATAACAGGCATTAAAAAGCCTGAAAGGAAATGATCTGAGCAGAAAAACACACACACACACACACTGAAGACTTACTTACTCAAATAGGTACTAAATACAAAATTATGCCAAATTAAGCAACATATTTGCATAACTTTTCACAAAGTGAACTTATTGATCTGCATTCTAAGTATCAGGCTTCCAGCATTAAGTCATTTTTATGTTCCCACTAATACTAAAATGCTGCATGACTGGACAGAATTGCCTGAATGCCTAAAATGTTGTGTGATGCTATTGACAGTCACAGCTTGTTTAAACAAAAATTTAGACAAACATGGAAGTGATTCACTTGACATTTTCTCACGTCTTGCCTGATGAAGACACAGTGTCATTATTTAGTCCAGACAACAACAAACAACTGGGAAAAAAAAACAGAAAATGGGTTTGTGTGTGTGCTGTACCTGTCTCTTCTCCTCAGGGGCTTTGAGGAACAACGCATTAATCACTGCGATGGTGTAAGTCTGAATGTCCTGATCAGTCCTGTTCCCAGAGAGGAAAAAAACAAAAACAAAGAGTTGCAAATAAAGGTAAAGCTTTCCAACAAAAGCATATAGTTACTAAGGTGTGTTAACCACCAAAACCTTGATGGCCAGAAGTACATATTCAGACTTGGCTGCACTGGCTATATGGTCGAACGATGTGTGATTTTTTGATTCTTAGTCACTGAATGCTTTCATCATATTGAGAAAAGCAGCATTAACACTCTTCAAAATTTATTCAAGTTGTGTTCCACAAAAAATAAAAAGAAACAGAAGTTTAAAAATCGATCAATAAGTGACATTTTTAATTTTTGGCTCAACTTTTCCTTTAAATAATCTCAATTTGATAACTACAATTGCAAAAAGCTATCAATTGTCCATACCCTTGCAGATGGGGAATGAGCTGGCCAATAGTGATTTCTTGAGCCACCTTCTGGTAGAGATCTTGACTGTTGAGCACCATTGATTCCAGGATGGCTAGAGACCTCTGGAGCACAGCAGTGTCCATGGAAGATTTACACACATAACTGGCAATCTGTGGATGAAGTGAGAGGGGCTTTGATTGGTTACAAAGGATGGACAGAAATCTGGACACTGAATGTTTAAAAGCTAGAGTCCCATCACAATAGAGTTTGAACATGGTGCAGTTCAGTGTATTGACACTTTTATACAACCAGTTCAAAGAATTCCAGATTTGTTTTTCTTCAGATACATCAACTCAGACACAACCCCCTAACATCTGTGTGTAAATTATATGATCATATATGATGCGAAAAGCTTTTACAATTTTTTTTCTTTGTACAAACCATAAAAATAAACATATTTTTAAATAAATGAGTGCAGGAATAATTTAAACCCAAAAATGTACATTTTAGCCAAAGTCATTAATCTACTTATTAGTCACTTTTACAGCACTGCTGTGTTCATAATTGCACTCTTTCATCAAACTTTCAGGCAAAATGTATATAAATAAAGACAATCTCAAATCAGAACTCAATAGTGACATTACAGTCTTGTGATCCTGGTGTAGCTCTTTTACAGCTTAAGTTTAGCTTTTTACCTATGGGATTCGTTTTTAGGCTACATAGCTATGCTATTTTTTGTAAATCGTAATGATGAACAAAATGTGTAAGAATCATACTCTTTTGTTGGTCACAGAACTTATATTCTGAGAGAACCGGTCCAAGTTCGCCTACAAAAACACATCATCCCCTGCAGCCATCTATTTGATACCCTATTCATGGAAAATGCTAGCAACGTCTGAAAAGACTTCCACTGATACCCATGTGAACGCACCTTCTTGATAAAGGCCACGGAGAAGGTGTCCCAGGAGACAATGCCATGGTCCATGAGCTCCACGAAGGCCGTCAGTGTAAAGGAGAGGAGGTCACCAAAGCTAAAAAAGACAAGACAACAGCCACTAGCCACGTCTCTACCGCTCACCTGCACTGAAAGAGCAGCTAAGCTTCAGCTTTACAGAGCGATAGCGGGCGAGAAGAATAAGTACAGGTGCAGCTGAAGAACAGGAGGACAGCTGATGATCCTGTCCTTCAGAAGAGCAGTGAATGCCAGAGAGTTTGGCAGCAGGAGCAGCAGTGGAATTACACTGGCAGAAATGATCAGTGGTATCATGCAGCAGTTTGTTTTTGGGACATCACAGTTATGATGGCTGAACATACAAGGAATATTTAGGCTAAATACAACTTAAAGGGATATTTCACCCAATAATGAACACTGTGATAATTTAAGCCCTCCTACTGCTCCAAACCTGTATGACTTTGTTTCTTTTGTGGAACAGTGTTCAAATCAAGTCAAGCAAGATTTATTGTCATTACACTGTATTTGTGGAGACATATAAAAGAATGAAATGTTGTGCCTAAAGACCACGGTACTATATATTTTAAGACATAAACCTACACATATCTTACCCAAGTAATCTAATTCTAAATACTTTACATAAATGATTGTGTAATTTTAGCATTTTTTTTTACTTTTAATATTTTATTATTGCATTTTAGATTTTAACAATTTTATGAATAAATGAATATAATATACAAATAATGCATTATATTTTGTTTTATTTTTGTGCTTTTTTTTAAAATACTACTTTTAGTACTTCAGCTTATTTAAGTTTTTTCTAATGTTTAGATTTTATTTCGGCTTTCAAAGTTTTATTAGTTTTAGTTTTAACTAACAATAAGAACACAATTAAAATATTATTATGTTCCTCAAAAAGGTCATTAAATTTTGGAACAGCATGGGAGTAAGTAAATAAAGACAGAGTTGAATTTTCATGTTTGGATTAACGTCAAATAAAAGCAAGCTGTTATTGCACAGGAAATAATTTTGTACCTCAATTTGAGGGGGGAAAAAAGTAACTCAATTGGGCAAAAATCATGGGGCAAAAATCATGTCACTTATGCTGTTGATAATAGGGTAATTTATATTAAACCTCAAATATTCCTTTAAATAATAAGACTTAGCTACTTCAGAGTTCTGAGCAAATGAGACCTTAATTAAATCAGCTAGTGTCCAAAATAAAAACTAATTTACAATTCCTTTCTAGGTTCAGATTGTTTAAAATGAATAACACTGCCCCCTATCGTCACAAATACCTCAGTTCATGTCTTTTCATTATTTCTCATCATAAAAATACAGGTGGAACGAAAGGTAAAACTTACAACATAAACAAAAAATACAGCTTTTAACCCCCCCACCCCAAACAAATTAATAAATAAATAAAACATTTCAGGCCAAGACGTCTCAAATTAACAAAAACATAAATAGAAATAATAACAATTTCTAAAAATCATAAAAGGCAGAGCCCTACATATGAAACAGAAAGGACTTAATAAAGTAGACTGCACTGAGCTTAGTGTTGAGTATTTGAGGGCAGCAGGGAGTTAATACAGCGTAAGTTAGACCTCATATTAAAAGACATTAGTTTGACAGCAATTCATAAATGTACCACTGGGAGCAGGAAGTATTTGCAGCTGGAATTGGGCAAAACCCTACAAATAATTACTATGGTGACATTGAGAGATGATGAAATTTCATGTTGATATTTAACATATATAATCAAGGATATTTAATGTTAAGTAAACGTAATGTACATGAAATGTGAGTTTAGCTGAGGTCACTGATTGTTTATGACAACCAATCATTTTAGAGGGATCCTGGGCAACAGGACTTTAAGCAACAAGCGGTTTTTGATAAACTTAAGAGGTAAGATAAGAGGAATGGAGGGTGTTACAATTATGGACAAGTGAACACATAATAAATAGAAGAAGAAAAAAAAAAGTTTCCCAAAAGTTAGTGCAAAGTTCCCCCTAAAGCACCAATGTTGCCCAATACCACATGCAAAAGAAAGAAAGATGATTTGGTTACATGGAAATAACATCCAAATAAAACCATCAAATCATCAGAAAAATGGTAGTGACTGCAGCAGCAAAGTGTTCCCATCTCTTTGATTGGTTTTGAGCACTGAGGCCATAGCCCAATCATGCAGATACTCGGCCCGGAGATTAGAGGGTAAGTGATAAGGGGGTTTCCAGCTTGAGGGGAGGGGCTTACCAGGGCTTCATAATCTTCTGTAGTTTCTGATACCGTCTGAAAAGATTTAAAAACTTTGACGTCAGGGAGACAGACACACACACTCATGGTCCAAATATTCCTTTATGAACCCATTATGACAATTACATTAGGAAAATCTGTGGAAAACCCATTGTTAAGGTTTAAACCGAAATACAGAACATCTTAAACATCCAGTGAGGCATGAGCTGAGAGAAACACACTACAAACCCTTTCTGAGAGACACAAAGCATGCAAAGCAGAACACTGGGAGAAGACGACTGCAAACACACACACACACACGTTGGTTTTTGTGATTAACGGGGACTCTCCATAGGCGTAATGGTTTCTATACTGTACAAATTGTATGTGGTATTGCCCTACACAGACCCTACACCTAAACCTACCTCTTATAGGAAACTATGTGCAGTTTTTGATCAAAAACTTTAAGCCTTTTGAATTACGGAGACACTGAAAGTGTCCTCATAAATCACCTTCATATTGTAATACCTATGTCATACCCATGTCATTATACACATTCGTGTCCTCATAAAGCACATAAACACGCACACACTTTACACACATTTAATACACAACATGTGCTTTACTCCCTGTGGTGGTGTAAAGGATTACCAAGTGTATTTATTACAAATCATCATGTATTATATTGCATTCATTTATGACTCTAAAGTGTCTCTTGTTTCCACTCATGCTTCTGTCAGCAGGGCTTAATACACAAGTATGACTCAACATGTTTGGTCTTTAAAGCTGAGGCACATTTCCTGTTTGCTGAACCAATGACTTGCACTGTACTTTTAAAACCTATTTATTTTCATAAGTTACATTTGGGACAATACAGTCTCAGAAAAACAAGGTTCAAAGGCTTCCACTGGGCCGGTACATTTTCAAAAAGTACAAATATGTACCATTTAGGTACTAAATATAAATATAAATAAGGTGCAAAGGTGTACCTTTTGAAGTACCTCAGTGACAGCTTTTGTACCTTTTTTTCTTTCTGAGAACGCAATTTGGGTTGCAGACTGAATGGGATTGTGATGCATTTTATGCAGTTGTCAACAACAAATAAAAGTTTTTTTGTTTTTTTTGTTTTGTTTTTTTTAACCGGGCTGGTGTAAATGGTCACGATCAGGATTGTTTTCCCCTTTGAAAGTTGACATGTACAAATTCAACAAAACATGTAGAACTTGTCAAAAGGCTGAAACAATGATCACATTTGATGCGTATTGTGTTCGTTTTAATAATATTGATCTACGTATGCACTTGTACGTATGCAAGTGGTACAACCGTGGAAAAAATAACAAAGCCTCAATTATGAACCCATAACCTGATAATATAACAGTACTTTGAAATCTAAAATTTTATTAAGTGAGGGATGAGAAAGCACCATAAATATAAATACATATATTGCATTATTTAATGATTTATTCATGGTGTATTCAGAATTTATTCTAAAATTTTGTGGAAACTGTGATTATAGTATATTGTTTTCAGGATTCCCAAGTAATTAAATTTCAAAATAGCAATATTTATTTATATAGAAATATTATGTAACCTTATGTTATCGCTGATAACACTAAATTTTTTATGAAAAAAATAAATAAATCTTACTGACCTTAAAATTTGAACAGTAGTTTATGATGTCACTGAAGATTTGAATATATAAAGCCAACCCTAAATACACCATTAATAAAATGCAGCAAATAAAACAATATATGCATACCTATATACCATATGGATACCTAACATGTAATAAATAAAGCAATAAATAATACCATGTCTCACTTTTAACACTTTTCAACTACAATTTAATGCACTGATTTTGCTTCATTTAAATGTTAAGCAACATTTAACTTTAATAATCTTTTTATCGATTTAGTGTACAAATATTTATTATGTAGTTTCCCTATGCTGGTTACAATGACCAAAATTCAATCACAATTTAAAAATATTTTTTTCACAGCGTGCTACAGCAGCACATGACCAATAGAGGGAGCTACTACACCACTGACTCTTTAACCCTCCAGCCAGCAACATTCATGCCCCATGATGTCAGAGTACTTGCTCCATACCCTCGAGAGTGCCGTCATGCTTAAGTGTTTTGAATAATCATCGCCTGGTCAGCGGCTAACAGGAATTCACGGCAAGAATGTGAGACAGTGTGTATTTGTGTGCATGTGCGTGTCCACTTGGATTCTTAACGGTATGAAAGGACTGCATAGAAACCCACACATAGGCTCTTTGAGGTCAGAAGCTGTTGACATAGAGCTGCTTTATATAAAACATATTTCCATGGTCAGCTCTCCAGTGTACAGAAATGTTGAAACACCTCGGCTGGCGGTGCAGAGCTCCGATAAGTAAAAACGAAGCTATTGATTCAGTGAAGTAAAACTAACATCCCAACGGCAGCCTAATTTCACTCAACCGGTGAAGCACCAGAGGGAAATCACTTCTGCTAAAGCAAGAAAATTAATTCAGATAAATATTCTACATGAAGTGTGAAAAGAGCCGTCGGAGTAGTGCGACCTTGACAAATGAAGAAAGGACAGGCATAATTAGGTTCGCATGTAACGGAAAACAAAGGCATGAGTCTGTGAAGTTCACCAGCTGGAGAAGAAACATTCATTTTGATAGGCAACCTAGTCTTTCCTCAAACAATTTCTTCCCTATAACCTTTCCTACTAGCCTCCTTTGTGTTTCTTTAACGCATTATTATTCCTTGACTCAGCCTCTTAAGAGTGTTTTTCCAGTCCTAGTTTTCTCCCTCCATGCTTCTGCACTTTGTCTCGCTACTAAGGCGGTTTGTGTCTGCTGGCAGAGCTCGGCCTTCTCGTGGGACCGTCCATATAGGAGCTGAAAAAGCGCCAGCTCAGCAGATAGTCCATCTCCGCTTTAACCTTCAACTGAGATGGTCAAGCCACACGGCTGCTTTAAATCACAGAGGAGACTGGAGGAGGGAGTGAATTGTATACACTTCATTTATTATTAATAGACCTGTGTCTGATATAAAATATCTGCAGTTTATTTGGATGGTGCATCTCTGATGTGATTGAGTTGGAAGGTGCACGGTTTGTAGTGTTTCAATCACAGCGCAAAGTGTCCTCAATCACAACATGTGCTCTCAAATCATGTTTTAAAAACACTGTGGCTCCAAAAACAACAAAGTGTGATCAAACACAACAGCACATGCTGTCAGACACAAAACAACAACACAACAAAGTCCCTTCAGTGTTGTTTCTGTGAGCATTTTGTGTTTAATGACATTAAAGGACATCTAAGTGTTTAAGGAGAGTTGTGTTTTGTTGTGTTTGGGGGCCCACTGTTGTGTTTTGATGTGATTAAAAGCATGTTTTATATTTGAGGGGACATCGTTATTTGTGTTGTTGAGGATCTTGCACTTTGTTGTGTTTGATTTGAAGAGCAACGTTGGGTTGTGATTAAGGAGACATTGTTTCATGTTTCATGGTATGTTGTGTTTAGGGCATGTCATTTTTATGTTGCTGGGATGTGTTTAAAGGCCATTATGTATCATCAATGCTAAATTGTTAGTTGTTGTTTTCTCTGATAAAACTACACTACTGTTACTCCAGTTTTAGTGCCACATGATCCTTTAGAAATACATTTCTTATTACCAATGTCGAAAACAGTTGTTGGAAACTGCAATTTTGAAAAAAAAAACAGAACAAGAACAGCCTTGATTTACACAGAAATACTTTGCTGAATAAAGTAGCAATTTCTTAATAAACAAATAAATCTTACTGACCAAACAGATTATGTCTGTCTACAAGTTTAGTTTAGTGGGATTTGAAGTCTCCTACAGAGAACAGTGCAAGTCAATGGCTGTGTCTTTATTCAGGTTTGAATAGCTTAAGCCCTGCTTAAGAGGACACGTAAACGAGTGAATATCAAGAGTGCTGTAATGTTAACAGAGAGAAAGAAGGAAAAGCAGCCAAACAGTTACTTACTCTGTGCCACTCTCCACCATCTGTGTGAGCAGTGAGATGCCGTCGAGGTTGATGAATTCCTGAGCAAAGGTGATGTCTCGTGAAGAGTTGGCCAGATCCTTCAGAGCGTCCAGCTTCATGTCCATGCTGGACGACTGGATGCGCTCGTGCAGCTGCTGGGCCATCTGGGCCTGTTACCATGGCCACAGAAAGAGGCGTGTTAATGAGAGTGTGACAGATCGTCATGTAGGAAGTCAGGCCTTTTAGTCACACAACTCAAGGAAAAAGGCGAGACTGCACTTCTCTAAATTACTGCCTCTCTGAATCCACAATCATTCCCTCATTAGAGAGTATTAATCATGCCAGTGTGTCAGTTAATGGATTTTACATACTGCATTTATAAATTTTTTCATTTATCATTTCAATGCAATTACTAAATATAAACTATTCTCCAAATTATATGCAAATAAATTAAAAGTTATTTTATGTATTATAAATTTCTGAAATTTAAAAGTATTTGGATACTTAAGACACACTTACATGACAATAAAAGACATGAATTTCATTACATTTAAGTACCGGTATTATTTTAGCATCAATGTGACACTATTATAGTTTTCATTGTATTAATAAAAACTATACATGGTTTTTATTACTTTTTATTTCAGTTATTTTAGTACATCAAGTTAAACTTAACGAAAAATGACAAACATTGTTTCGGCAACTACCAAATAAAAAGAAAATAAAATTAACTTTAAGTTAAGTTTAAGTTTAAGATTTTCAGTCATCAGTGATCATCTTTTCTGACCACATGCGACAAGACTTATATTATTTTAAATGATCTTATTTAAATGACAAACATCTTTTGTTTATAGATCATGACTGCATTACATGCAAAAGATCAAACCAATGACATTAATACTTTTCATAACTGTAATGTAATTTTCCACATTTCTTCTGTTCAAAATAAACTTCCTTTGATCACCTTAAAAAAAGCACCTTGACTGCATTAATGTAACCGAACACAGCATTATAAAAATATGTTTTATCATGAACACTACAGAACCGCTTTCTTCTGTGAAACCTATTGAAACCCGAGCACTGATGACTGTTAAATATCAGCGGTGGCTGGTGCAGAACATCACAGGAAGAGAAACAGTCATTGTTGTCATAATGCTAGAGGGGACAGTTTCAAATGTCACAGACATCAGCTTTAAATATCATCATACCCAAGCCACAAATTCAGACGGGTCATATGAACAGCAGTTTCTGAATGAAATGTTCATTCTAATATAATGCGGATTCAAAACGACAATACATTTTCAATAACAAAGAGCCAATCCATAACCAGCGGAGAGAAAATAATGACAGCTGAGCACATTTACGCCTTCACAGGTCACGCAAGAATGTTTCTCAGCTGCTGACACTTTAGGAAGCTTTGGTAATGTAACCTATCACCCCTCACATCTGAAGGATTACAGGCCCCAGCTGGACGGGGCAGGGCTTCAGAAGATAAAGGCAGGTCCCTCCTGCTGATACAGCCTCGAGTTGCCAAAAATACATATATAAATTCAAATGTGCTACTCACAGCTGATGTAGTAAGCCGCAGAATGGAGCCATTTTTGATGTTGTTGCGATTCTGTGAAGAAAAAAAAAAAGAGAGAGAGAGAGAGAGGAGAAAAGGCATTGTTATGCACTGGTATGAGGCGTTTTTGAGCTTAACAATACAGTTTTGTTTTTGAGATTTTGTATTTAACCTTTTCAGTGATGTAGAAGTTGGTTGAGTCAGCATTCTGCAGGGCAAAGGTTTCAGGGTTTGGCAAGGTCCACCTAATGAGAGAACATTCAGATAATCATCAAAGATATAGAGATGTGTGTTGCTGTTTAACAAAAACAGCATTGGTGTGAAGGGTGATGTGGAAAATGTTTTGAGATTGTTATATTAGAATACAGGTTAACGGTAACAACATTCTTTTAAAAACAACAACGCTCATGGTAATCAATGGTAATATCCTAAACTGTAAAGAAAAAAAAGATACAGAAGAAAAGATACAAAATAGTTTTGACATAGAACAAACTATTATAAAATGGTAACCACACATTCAAACTAATAAATGACCACTTATATATTTGTGGCTAACCCTGTAAACAAAGCAGTGCTGCACTTACAAACATGAATTATTAGACTGAGGTAAAATTAGGGGTTGGCAATATACCGATTAACCGAGTAAACTGAGTAAACACGATTAACCGGTAGAAATGTGTCAGCTGGTATAGAATCTGGACTATTGTCTCTCACACTTCCTCAGTGTGACGTTGCTACGCTACATGGTCACAAAAACGTTTGCATGCGTTTTTAAGCATTGTGGTTTAAAAACAAGTGATTTTAAGCCATTAAAACACAACCAGCAGTGAAAGATAACTCTTTTCACTGCAGTATATGCGAGCGCCGTCAGAGATGCACATGGAAACAGTGCTCATACAGCGCGGGAGTATTTAACAGAGTTGTTTCTCCACTTTATAGGCCTTAAACGATTAAAAACACACACATGTGTCAAAATGCCATTCTTTGCAAGTATCACTTATATACAGTTATTATGTCTTATGTGAAAACAAACAGCTGAGAAAGAAAATGTGTAACAGTAAATTGGATCAGTGCAGCTCTTAAAGTGACAGCAGTCTAATTTGCCTGTTGCCCATAATGCATGTTAATCATCCAACAAAAGAGACAATTTTTCACTGCTCTTGACTAAATCATTTTTGTAACTTTAATAAGAATTAATTTCCATCTTATCAAATAAAAACACCCAAGATTTGCACAAATCACATGAATGGCCTATTTTAATATCAAATTGAAAGGTGATGAGTTTGCAGGTAAATGCATATAAATGTTACTTACCCCTCACAGACTTCTTTAATGATGGCTGAGAGAGGCTTTTTCTGTGGAAAACAAAATAAATAAATACTCTTCATATCCAGTTTTAATCAAACGATTAGTTTAACTTCAGTCAGTCAGACACTCACTGCAGGGTCTCCTCTCTCAAAATGTAAAGAAATAGTTCAGCCAAAGAGGAAAAATCAAGTCATTATTTATTCACTATGTTTTTCCAAACCCACATTACTTATTCTTCTGTGAAGCACATAGTTATTAAAGAACTGAGGGGTCTCTTTTTGGTGTTGTGTTTTCAGATATCAACAGCTGTGCTTATTAAATGTCCTTTTATGTCACAAAAGGATTTTAAACAACATAGTAAATACTGGCAGAATGTAAGTTTTTGGGAGAAAAAAGCACATATGAACTTTTGTAAGATACACATGCATGTAGACGCATATACAGAAGACAAAATCAGCCATTGGCACTGACCTGGTCAATCTCCATAAGTTTGGGAAAGGCCCCCGGCCACTCGATGGCCACCTTCACAATGTCTGCTGGGGGCGGCATGGCTGCGCTGATGGAGGATGTGGCCGCTCACTGCTGCCTGGCTCTCATTCAAGCCTATAGAGGGAGACAGAGGGAGAAAGCTAGAGTTATACTACGCATATTTATTATTAAACAAGCCTCTTTTGTCAAATAAATTAATAGTATAAGCAGGGATGTCAAAAATACCAGTACTTTGGTAACAAGTCAATGCTAGACATCACAATTCTAGTATTTCAAACTACCGGTAGAGTTCCAATAAACACCTGAGTGCTGCTGTTGATTTGATCTATATGCTCTGTGGGTATCTTTCTTATGATCCACCTCCTTGCTATCTGTAACAACAACCGAGCGAACATCAAATGCTTGATTCAAAAGCATGCGTGACCTTGAGGTCAGAACAGAGAGCTCTTTCTGTCACTGGATAATTTGCTGCTAATGTGTAAGAGCTGACACTGAGGAATCCTTCTGGAAAACCTTGAAAATGTATTTCAGGAATGCAAAGTTTTAACTGGTGCAGTGTCACTGTGAGAGATTCACTCTAAACAAGAACATTCATTCTTTGTGACATCTGATACTGGGACATTTTAATTACCGCAGTAGCTTCTTTATTCATGTCTGAAAATTGCTTTTAAAATAAAACTATATTAGCAACTATTCAGCTCAGTGTGGTTTTAAGATTAAAATGATTTGCCAAAAACTACAAGCTACAACTAAAGTTGGCTTTGTCAAGGTTAAGTTTCTTCAAAATCAGCAGTGTTGTTCTATATAATCGCAGTCTGCGCCAAGCTGCTGAGTACTGAGCAGTCATGGGATATGCAAACACAGGTTGTCATATATTAATGTGCTCATGTGTCATAATGACGATAAATTGACATGTTGACAAATGACTCATTTTTGCTGTTTAGTTTATAAATAAATAGTCTTGGCGCATTGCGATACAATTCAGTACACTGAACTCTTTCTTTCAAAAGTATTTTTTTCTATTGGCTGAAATTAAATTGACTATTTTCTTTTAGCCCATTTCAAACAGCAATAAAGAGCAGCAGAGCAACTGAGCAAATCTCTCTCTCTAAAGCACATTAACAAATAAAGTCATTTGCACTATAAAGATAGGCTTTTTCTTTATAGCTGTAGTCAAAGTAACAGACGTTAGTTCCAGCCTAATTTTCTTCAAGTACCTGGCTTGCAATATTTACCTATCTATAATTATTAATAATTAGAATAATACTTTCAAAATTGTTATTATTACAGTTACATTTTAAAGATGACTAGCAGACTTAAATCTCATAAAATGTACAACAGAATAAAACAGAAAATCCTCTCCAAGAAAAGGTTAGGTGAGCCGATAAAGAGAAAGTGACATCCGTTAAATCCCTGTGTAAATTATTTAGCACTCGTGTCACTCGGGAAACTGTGGATCATCTTTGGTCCTTGTGGATAAACCCTGTTACATATTTAATCCCCCCCATTTCATAATGCATGGGGATGATTCTTGGAGAGAAAACAAGAACACACACAGCCTGTGAAACAAGCATTCATTCAACCCATTCAAACAAGCTGCCATGTCACTCTGCCATGACTCATCCCATAATAATCTCCACAGACACGACCCAGGCTCTGTTGCTATGGCATCTGCTCCATCAGAACTTGCATCTTTCGAGGGTGGTTCTCTTGGAAAGGTTTCATTCCTCCTAAGAAGTTTACCCATTACAGATGGCATGATTTCAAGCTGACAGAAGTCAATAAATCTCAGTACCAGGATTTATGTAAAGCTCTCAGCTGTCGTTCAAATGGACAGAATAGCTGCACAGTTGTATTTTTTATCCTTTGGTCTTACATGATCTGACATACTGTAAACATAAATTAAGAGAAAGAGGAGTTTAATTTAAGTGGCAACTATGTATCTATTACTTTATTCATTTTTATGAATGTATTTCTTTATTTATCACAGGATAATTACAGGAGCACAAAACCCCCTTTACTGTTCACTGGCAGCTGATCACATCACACACACGTTCTTTCAAACATGTTTATACATTACTAATTACAGTAAGAATTAAATAAGAGAAAGAGATGATTGGTTGAGATGCCGCTTGATTTGAGGTGGTTACATGAAAGTGCTTAAAGACTAAGAATCTCTCGATTTAGTTTTTTTTTTCTTTTAATATTTATGCATTCCACTTCTTATTTTTCTGAGTTTCTCAGGTTTGGCACCAATACAAGAGAACAAAACTCATGCAAAAAGGTATTACAACATTCAAGCACAAGTGGTTTTATTCCACACTGTATGTTGACATAACAGTAGAGCATGAATGCTGGATATGTGGATACAACCACAAAGCAGTGGGACACAAGTAACAACCATGTAAGGTGCTTTCACCAAACCAAGTCTACTGAAGTTTCTTTTTTTTTTTTTGCTAAAGCATTCATGTCTTGTCCATCAAAAAGTTCCGCAAAACAAAAGAGAAATTAAAAGTAAAACAAATTAGCATTTTTGATAGACATGGTTTTCTTAATCCTACACAATAATGCTGTTGAAAGGAACCGAGAAGAAAACAGACTGACAGACAGGGTTTGATTTCTTCAGAGGGCTTAATAGTCCAGTCATTTAAACAAGCAGGCCTAGAGATGTCTCCGTCTCTCTGACGGGGGCAGGGACACACACAGCATCGCCTGCTCTTTCATTCAATCCCTTCTCTAAAACCCACTGAATAAATCAATCACTCTGGCCAGTGGCCTTGTCCACCACCAGTTTCCTCAAAACATTCCGCCTTCATTGTGAGAAAACATAAAGCTGAGGAACTACACTATACTCTCATTACCATACTGCACATAAGTATAACATAGTGTTATAGACAGAAAAATATAGTATCGTCAATGTATATAGACTTAAACCATGGTATTATCAAGTTTTATGACATCTACTATGAAAATACCACGTCTTTAGGACCTGTACCATGGCAATTAAATGTTTTGGGACACATACTATGGTAATGCCATGATTTAACGGACATGTACTACAGAAATACCATGATTCTGGACACATATCATTGCAAAAAATACAGGTACTCAAATGTACCATATCCTACCATGTTTTAGGACACGCACCATATTGTCACATTTAAGGGAAAAAAAAACAAAAAAAAAAAAACGCATATTTATGTACAATTACAATACCATGTTTTGAGGACATATACCATTGGCAGTACTACGCTCTTAAACATACTATCTACTATGGTAATTTTAGAGTTTGTACTATGCCAATGCCATGTTTCTGAACACATAGCACTGCAATACCAAGTTTTTGGGTAATGTAGCATGGCGAAATACCATTTACTTGTACTAGAGGTTTAACGTTACACAAACCTGATGGTTTGGTACGTAGCTTGTTTTTCACACTTTGGCATGATTTTGGTACAGCAGGACGACAAAACTATTATTTCGCAAAATTCCCTTCACTAGACTTAACAAAAAACAAGTTGTAGACACTGATGACTTGCCTGAAGTAAATGAAATGCTGTGACATTTTGCTTACAAGCTGTTGTAATGACGTCTTTTCGTGACTGAAAGGAGGAGTGATTATCGAGATTATTGCAATCTGCACTGCCATCAAAACTGAGGTCTCACCACATTAAAGAGGGCCAAAATGGCATTTATTGGTACATATGCATACCAACCCGAAAGACCCATACTAAATATTTTCAGCATAGAATTCAGTATGAACAGTGTACCATTACACCTCTAATATGTACTATGGTGCAACTATGTTTTACGGTTTGTACTGCTATTGCCATACCATGTTAATAGATGTATACTATGGCAATACCATGTTTTTGGGCACATACCATGACAATACCATGTTTGTGAACATTTACCATGTTATTGTCAAGTTTTAGATTATGTACAACTGCAATACCATGTTTTAGGACAAGTACTATAGCTCCATGCTTATGAACATATACAATGGTCAGCCTATATCATGTTTTTGCACATATATCACTGTAATACCATGTTTTATGACATGTACCATGGTATTCCCATATTTAAGGTCATATACAATTACAATAACTTGTTTTGGGACATCACACGATCAATGTAAAATTAAACTATCACAGTACTTTTTAAAGGGGTCATATGGTGTTGCTAAAAATAACATTATTTTGTGTATTTGGTGTAATGCAATGTGTTTATGTGGTTTAAGGTTAAAAAAAACAACAACATTATTTTCCACATACTGTACATCATTGTTTCTCCTCTAAGCCCCACCTCCTGAAATGGGTCAATTTGTACAAAGCTTATCATTCAGTGTGCACATACCGGAAATGTTACGTCCCTTACAGTACCATAACGTGGTTTCTTGTCCTGGCGCTATGTCATAAAAACAGTAACAGCCATTACAAATTAGGCATTTGTTGCATCCAGTAGGGACATAATTACTGATTATAATGACAGAGTACTGTCTTGTTAGAAAAAGCACTGAACACACTCTAATATTTGTGTTGAACTGTTCTGGAACACAGAATCTCCAGAACATGGCGCCGACAACAACACTATAGCGAGAATAATACCTCCGCCTTCTTTCTTTCCATAAAGTTTTGGGCGGTGTTATGAAAATAAACCCACACCGCGACGAGTGGTGTGTGTTTAAACGAGCCATTTTAGGAGGTGTGGACAAGTCATAACTTTATCTTAACTTAATATCTCTTTGGTTTTGAGACTTTAGTCTTTGCAACTTTAGAGATCTTATCTATGCACTAACAGCTTATAACACTTCAAAGAGAAAGGAACTTGAAATCGCATCATATCAACAACCTTTAATAAGAGACAAATTATAGCAATAACAATAGCTGAAGTAATTTCAGGTCACTCAGAAGCATAACTACAAACCAATCAGCCAACTAGTTTCATTAGTATTACTCAGAACTGATGTAAACTGCACTGTAAAATGAACTGTACTGTAACACATGACCCACAAGAAAGCTTACACGGGTACACGATCAAACCAAAAGCCTGTTCATCCTTGCAGTCAAACAGGGACTACTTTTATTAGATGCTGAACATGACGGACGGTGCAGCATGTGGTTGTCAGAGTGACAGTCCCAGTGCAGTTTAAATGTTAAGACTTCACTCACGCAGAGAGTACAACACCAGCAAGCCGAACAGCTGCAGTCCGTCAGTGTGAGAAGAAAGTGAAAGAATGCTCAGAAGTTCACACTCTCACCAGGTTTCGCTTCACTGGATTGCCCACGTCCTGTATAGATTTCAAAAGAGCCCTCCAGTGATTCATCTGACACCTCTACAAAGGGCCCCAGAGCACAGAGGGTCCACACCGGCAGAGGCTACAAAGGAGCAGTGAGCTTTATCTGCGCTGAGAAACAAAGACACGCGAGACAGCTACTGAGTTATTGCTACTCACTTTCATTGTCTGACCGACTCCAATTTCTATCCTGCAGGTCTGACCTATGCCTTGTTCCTACAAAACCCTTCTAGACAGACAGAACTGTGGGTCCCGATTTGAGACATGCATACTTAGTCAATATCTGGTGGATTTCCATCCGTTGCTATAGTAATGATGTATACGTCAGAATGATGCCAAGAGACATTTTCATATGACAACTTGGGTGTAGCTGTCAGTGTGGAAGGAGAGGAGGGAAAGCTGGAGATTAGGACTGTGTTCACATCTATCTTGAGATCTCGCCTCGGTGCTGAACTCACGAGAGCATGCCGAACAACGCAACAGCCTTTCTGCACAATCATGCATGTACCGTATTGTGCAAAACCGCTGACTCACTCACTGTTCATAGTGAATGTCACACCATTCACATGAGGAAAGTGTGAGTGAAAATGAATGCATTCAGACACTGCTTTAGACAACACTGCACACTTTGCATGTTGCGCAAGGGTCATATAAAAGATTTATTTTAGATATGATTATTATTCATTTTTAGTTATTAATCTTTGTTAGCATTAAAATAAAGTAATAAAAAATATTTTTACAATATTTTAATCATTTTAATTATTGTTGTTATTATTACTAAAAATAACAACAGTAATTTAAATTGTTAAAATATTGTACAAATATTATTAAAATATTGTAAAAAGATTTTATACTTTTTTTTATGCTTAGAAATATTAATAACTAAGAATCAATAATAATAATAATAATAATAATAATAAAATATTTGTTAATTCTAGCATTAATGTAATCATAAAAGATAACAATATAAATAAATAGATATTTTAAATATTTTAGTTATATCGATAATGATAATGAACTAATACTAATAATATAATAATAATATTATTCGTTTATTATATTGATGACTGATTATATTGGTGATTAAATTATAAATATTAATAACTAAACAAAATAAACTTAATAATAACAAAATATGTAATGTTAACTATACATTTAATAATTTAAGAAGACAAACAATAATTTGTAGTTATAATTTTTTGTATTTTTTTGTTTTATCAATAATGATAAGCTAAAAAAATATTATTTTGTTTATTATATTAATGATAACAAAATATTAATGACTAATAGAGTAAACTAATAACAATAATAATAATAACAATAATAATAATAACACAATATTAATTATAGCATTAATAATATAAGAGTAACAATAACATAAAATAAAATAATAGTTATTAAATATTTTAGTTATGTAAATAATGAGAAAGTAATAATGATAAATAATAATAATGATAATAATAAAAAATAATCAGTTTTGTTATTGTTGTAAATAAATAAAAATTTATAAATATTAGTAAACTTAATAGTAAACATTTGTATTAGTCTCACTAATCACTAAACCATGTATTTTTGTTGTTAAGCCTCCAAAAAAGTTTATTTTGTTGTTGTTATTTTTTGAGCAAGTCTTTTTTTTATCCGTTTATCTAAATGCTTTAGAGGGGGATTTCTGAAATATAAGAATAGTAAAGTGTGAAGAGTTTTTGGACACATCTTTTACACTACCTTTACAAAATGTACTGCAGTACTACAGTAGAGTGACGGTATCATGTAGTAATATTCTGTACTTTAATATATTCCGTAATACTGAATGATTACAATATTCCAATTCCAAAACCAATTGTACAAAAGATGTCTAAACAACATGCCATTAACTTGTTTTTTTTTAGCGTAATCTCTGTTTTGGAAAGTCAAGAGTTAAACAACAGCAAAGACTGTACAACAGATATTTTAACTTTCAATCAAACAAACTCTCCTCTCTGTGGAAGTCCGTTTCTGCCACTGAATAAAACATTTAAAAACCAATTCTGAGGAAAAAAAAAAGCAGAATTGCGTGAGAAGAAAAAAAAAAGAATTGTGAGAAAAAGTTGCAATAACCTTTTTTTATTTTTTTTTCAGTGGCAGAAATGGCTTTCCATACTTCTCCTTAACATTAACATTAAGCTGCTAAAAAAGACATTCATTTTCTTTTAAATGTTTATGCTTCACCAAAACTAACAGTCAAGAGATTCTGTGCTCATTCTTTAAGGCGCTGCAGCGGACGCCTAGCTTAAAAAAACATTCTATTTTTCATAGAATAACCAGGATATCCTGTCAAATTACTCACACAGCTAAGCAGCAGTTTCCACATCTCCAGCTCCTAGCTTTTGCATCTCACTAGTATCTAACAAGTAAACAACACGTTCCAGTAAAAATTACCCTCTTAAAAGAATACTGATTGAAGTTACAATGTTAAAACGAGCATCCACCCACAAAAAAAAAAAAACTGGATAGAACATGCATCTATTTAGTAAGCACAGCACAGTACAGTGTGGAAATGTCACAGTCAGGTGCACAGTCAAAAACACTGTAGATCAAATCTAAACTCCATATCATTTTAAGCATCATTCAAGTGCCTAGGTCAATCCAGATCATCTAGTCTTCTTAACTGAGACAGCAAGCAGACTAAACGGAAATTTTCAGCAATGCATATAGGTTTATAAAAAGAAAAATGCAGTCTGGTTCTCAGATAGATCTGTAGTGATATGTTAGGGGTCTCAGAGTTGACACCAGGGGCCAAAGCCACTCCCTGAGCGGCCCAGACTCATCTACAACCATAAAAAAAACTTACCCGGAAACCTCCGCAACTAGCAGCCGCTCGAACAAGCTGATGTTCCTGCACTTTAAGCCTCAGCAGTGCAGCGTGTTGTTTCTCCACTGAGAATCATCATCAACAAAAGACTTCAAAATCAAGACTTTACCCTTATTTAATCACACGAGTTCACATGAACCTTGTCTAAACCAGCAAGAAAGACAGAGAGATATAGAAAGAGAGGAGAAAGAGGTGGAGGAAGTAGGCGTTCATCACGAGAAGAGGAAACTGCTGGGCCACAGTTACACAAAAAGGCGGCAAATTTCAAAGACACAACAGAAGACGTAAAGAGGAAACAGACCCGTGGCTCCTTGCTCTGCTTATCTGAGCGTGTCGAACAATAACAGGAAATATGGAGACGCACTGATCGCTTGAGATAAAGCAATGATTTGGTGCATGTATTTAGAAGACAAATTGTAAAAAAAAAAATTAATCGGTGTGGGGATTAGGTCAAAGGAAGTAGTTTTCAAGGCAAGACAGGAAGTACAAGGAAAAATTTTTTTTTTTTAAATTTGTTACATGATGTTGTTAGATAAAGTTAATGAAACAACAACTGCATTATAGTACCAAAAAAAAGAAAAGAAAAAGAAAATAGTTCTAAAAATAGGTTTTATTTTTAGATCTCCCCCAAAAATAACTGCAATAAAATATAAAAACTAATCCTAAAGCCAAAATCAGAAAGGTTTTAGTAACTTCAAAAATGTCATCAAATAAAAATAAAAAAATTATACTACATTATATAAAACAACATTACAATTTAATAAAATTTTACATTTAAATAAAAATGTAAAAATTATAAAATAAAATAAAAACTTTACAGATCATCCAGAGGGTCCTACAAGTCTGTTTTAAAGATAAGGTGATCCTTATTCATACCCATATAAAACAATAATGGGCTCCATTTCACACTGAGCTGGGCCTTTCATAAACACTTCTGTGTCTTGAATAGTACAAATAAAACATGAATGCAGTCCACGTCAGTGTGATTTTTATTTTTTTTTTTGTATTTGAAATAATTTCTTTTTTTCTCAAAGAAGTCACACTTCCGCTGCAAAACATGTGCGGCCCACATAAACAAAGCTGACACTACTGTCACTGACTCACAGTGCCATGGTAACAAAATTAAAAAACAACCCATGAAGCGGAAAAATAACATGCTCAGTTTATGACTAGCTGGGCAGAATGACATTCCCGGAAACTGATGCCTGGTGCAACACAAATAGCACTAATGATCAGTGGGCTAATTGTCACAAGGGCACATTTTAAAAGCATGAAAAAAAGGAAACAAGCACAAGAGCTGCTGATTACAGCATGGGCCGGCCACTCTCATTTCCCATATCTGCTCAACCTCTCACAGTTTTGAGGAGCAGGCTTGGACGTCTCTGATGCAACAGCAGCAGCTGGGTGGCAAACTCAAGAGCTGCTAACATCTCATTACCCATTAAAGGTTCAGAGGGATGATGGCTAAATTGGCTCATGTCAGTGAATGAGAAGGAGCATATGTTGGTTCCACCCATTGTGGGCTCCTAGGGGCCGGCCGGCCCTGCTCTCACAGCTGTTGAGGTGGCTCTGGGCTCCCTCGAGCTATGAATAGAGATCAGTGGAGAGCTGGTCAATGAAAAATGTTAGGTCTGGCCTAGATTCATGCGTGGTCGGGTACATCAAACCAACGCTGTTTAGACTGACTGGTAAAATTGGTCAAGGTCTTTGAGACCAGCTAGAGAGGAGGGGAAAAAAATAAATAAATAAAAAAAAATACAGAGACAAATGAGGAGAAAGAAAGAGATCCACACATTTTTTCCAGAAAATGAGCACATCCAAAATTAAACTGTGACCTTCTTTTGGGGCCTTTACTGTGATAAATGAATGGCAGCTCCACTTTCAACAATACGAAGTGCAACATGTTCAGATGTTCTCTATTCAAAGAATAGTTCACTTTAAACAAAAATATAATTTGTTTACTCACCCTTTTATTGTTTTAAACCCAGATGACTTATTTTCATCTGTGAAACATAAAAGGAGAAGTTTTGCAGAATGCTTACACGGCTCTTTTTCAACATAAGCACATAGCAATCCACTGCTGTCAAAAATTAGGCAAAAACACCATCAAAATAATCCATTACCCTATTCAGACTAGACTAGTGTTGTCAAAAGTACCGACCATGATACCAGTCAGTACTAAAATTTTAAAAGCGTACATGTCCCACTAACATTTGAGTGCTGTTGAATGGCCAATCAGCACTGTTTAAGAACATCCCGGAGCTTTCTGACACTAGACAACAATGCAACTGACACGTTCAATGCAACTGACATGTTCAAGGTCCAGAAAGGCCACAAGGGCATTGTTAAAATAGTCCATGTGACATCAATGGTTGAACTGTAATTTTAAGAAGCTATAGGATACTTACTATTGTGAATGTGCGTCAAAGAACAACAAAAAAGAGAAGAAATTGTTAAATAAATAATTGTTTTTTTTGTGCACAAAGAGTATTCTCATAGCTTAATGTCCTTACTACCTTTCTGGGCCTTGAACATGTCAGTTCCATTGTTCTCTATGAAGGGTCAGAAAGCTCTCAGATTTGTGTTCTGAAGATGAATAAAGGTCTTACAGGTTGTAACGACATGAGTATGAGTAATTAATGACAGAAGTTTCTTTTTTTTTCTTGGTTGTACCCTTGAAAACTAGATAGCTTTAAAGAACAAAGATAAACTATAAAATATACGGTCAGAGTCAAGTATTTATCGTCTTCATGTTTGATCAGTTAAATCATTTCAATCTTCTTTTTATTCAGTTACAGCAAAAGCAGGATCCCGTTGCCCACATTAGTGATTTCCTGGAACAAGACATTATCCGTTCTATTACTTCTGTGATGCATATTTGGAGTCTCTGCACAAGGGTGACCTCTGACAACTAGAACAGACATTACATGTGTCTACAGAGCCTGATAACGCAACCTGAGCCCACGAATGTGTATATAATAGTATATAACACGATTATATAGTCCGCATTTATTTTTATTTTTTTTCGTAGATTGTCATTAAACTGCGGCTGTGTAGTAAATGCTACTTCATCTGAAAACATGTGATGGAAATTTGCTACTTATCACAGAACCGGCTTTACTGACAAGATGCGCAAACTGCATTTGATTAACCATACAGCCCTACTCTGATGTACCAAGGCTTTAGAATCAAACCAAATCGAAAAAGGAGATACAAAACCATGGTATGTATTGAACTGTGGGTTGTATTCTTTCATCCCTAATACACAACGCATCCAATGAAAAAAAGTGTAATGAAATTAAGGAGAACCAAATAGTAGAAAGACTACTAGCCATATTAACATCAGCATCAGGTAAAATGATTGTCTAGATTTCTCTGCTCAGTTTAAAAAAAACAGTACCATCCAAATAGGGCTCATATTTTACTGCTGAATATATTTAAGTCATAAGCACACAAGCTTCTCATCTCACCTCAAATCAAAAGTCTCCTGACTAGAGAAACAAACACAGCTGACCTAGAAGCGGTGTTCCCATCTTGGTGGTCGAGGAGCCAGCTATCTCCTTGGAGATTCAAGTGTGATGTGCCGTGTTCCAATTAGCCCTTTCTTGTTTTTAGTACCTAAACCCCTCCCCAGGAGCAAAGAGAGCCCCTACACGCTGTACTGCCTCTGACAAACCTGATTAAGTCACCCAATCCAGCCCTGGGAGTTAGTTTGCCAAAAGCAGACACGGGCAGGTGGCACTCGTGAGCAGAGCTGCCAACCACCTTTGCGCATGGAAACCTGGATTTATTCAATTTCATCTAACTTTGTTAACTTCATCCATTTTGTCTCCTCTACACAGCTTTTACATTTTGTTTTGTTAAAAAATTATTTTAAATAGTGCTGTCAAACGATTAATCCAAAATAAAAGTTTCTGTTTACATAAAATATGAGTGTGAACTACAGTATGTATATTTATTATGTATATATAAATACAAACACATGAATGTATATATTGAAGAAAAATGTTATGTTTAGGCCTATATATTAAATACATTTATTAGTGCTGTCAAATGATTAATCGCGATTAATCACATTCAAAATAAAAGTTCTTGTTTACGTCATACAGTGGGTACGGAAATTCAGACCCCCTTAAAGTTCACACTCTTTGTTATATTGCAGCCATTTATTAAATCATTTATATTAATTTTTTTCCTCAATGTGCACACAGCACCCCATATTGACAGAAAAACACAGAATTGTTGACATTTTTGCAGATTTATTAAAAAAGAAAA
>JAUMHE010000072.1:7728973-7740114 GCA_032359235.1 Enteromius mattozi
TATATATATATATATATATATGTCTGTGTAAAAGGTTGAAGCATTTATACAAAACATTGTATTATTTGTTATGGTTAATAACTAACATTTAATATATTTTACTATTTCATGTTAATATTATATTAAATACTATAAAACATAAATACAATATGACAACTTTAATGTAATAAAAAAAGAAAAACATTTCCTTTACAATAGTCCTATTCCAGATTAATAATCCAAATAATAATTTGGATAATAATTATGGTTTATACCAAATCTTAAAAAGCAATGCTTAAATATTTTTTATAAATTTAAAATTAATTAATTAATTAAAAATGTGTGTGTACACACAAAGCAAAAACCAAACAAATTACACTACAAAAGCATGTCTATAACGCTTTCTGCTAATTAAATCAATTTCAGTCATTATCTTCGCAAATCCTTTTGGTGGTGCTAGTAGCACAGAAATTACACACTTCCCATTCGAGCAATTGGATTTGTTCAGCTTATTTCAAATAAGAGCTTTATTATCTTTAGCTAAATTGAATTGCTATCGATTTGAAGAGGAAGCAGAAAACACAAGCACATTCTGACAGCTTTTTCCACACTGACCTGAAACTATTAACAATTCATTAGATTACTGCTGTTCAGAGGGTTCACTTCCTCTAACAGAGCCGTGTATCCTTGGGAACCGCACAACCCCGTTTTAGATTTGCTTTCATTCACTACATGCTGTGAAGACTGCATCAATGTTAAAGTGGCGGACTTCTGACTTTTACGTTTTTTAACAAGCTTCTCCTTGTTTCCCAACATCCTGCTGAAAAATTCAAACTGTCAAACCCCACCATGGGAATGTTTATTAACAGTTCTGTGGCATAAATGTGGAGCTCAGCAACGTACGAGCAAAATAACCTGTCAAAATGCCCCAAAATGATGTTTACATCCCACATAACGCTTTTTTAATTACTCCCATGTAGCAAGAGCCCTTGTCACCACACTGCAGAAGATAATCACAGTGGAGTAAAGAGTTACGTAATCGTCTGCAACAGGCTTCTTTTGTTGAACTGACACAATTTATCAACACAGGCCTCTAAGAGACCTCGACTTGCCAAATCTATTATTAATAAGCAGATCTAGCAGAGGCTGAGCATTATTAAAAGCTCTTCATCTCATTTACAGAGACTCAAATGTCTGGGGTCAGTGCAAGTTATAAAAGAAATTAATGATTTTATCCAACAAAGGCACAATAAATTGAGCAAAAGTGTATAATATTTCAAAATATTTATATTTTAAGTAAATTCTGTTCTTTTTCATCAAAGAATACTGAAAAGAAAATGTACCAAGGTTTCCACAAAAATATTAGCACAAATTTATACTGTTTTCAACATATATTATATAATATAATATTACATGTAATATTACGAAATGTTTGTCAAACCAGATCTGAAGGATCATGTGACACTGAAGACTGGAGTAAGGATGCTAAAAATTCAGCTTTGCATCACAGGAATAAATTGCATTTTAAAATATATTTAAAAAAAATAAAGTTATTTAAAATTTGTATAATATTACTGTTTCGCTGTAGTTTTGATCAAATAAACGCAGCCTTGGGAAGCATAAGAAACTTCTTTTAAAGACACGAAAAAATCATTTTGACCACAAACTTTTGAACGGATCCACCTTTTTTGATTCTGAACGTTAAACGCAACACGTACTGACAAAAATATTTAATCTTAGTGACTAAAACAATTGACACAGTCCCCATACATTATGTCATTTTTCAATGACATAAAACTCAACTTACCTAGTCTCTTTTTCATTGCGTTTATTTTCACGGATGATATCGTACATTGGATCCTCATGCGCCTAAGATATTCAGTCAAATCGAAGAAAATTGTAAAAACATTAACAAACAATTCAGTTTCAACAAATCACAATTCTAACAAACTTGCAATGGAAGTAAAATATTTTATAGTTTTAAAGTTACAGTTAATATTTTATGCTGAGCTGTCGATATGGCAGTCCTGCTAGAATTACACTAGCACCTAAAGGCTTATATTCACACACACAGAATGAAACAGCCTGATAATAAAAAGGACACTATGATAAAGTGAGTAGTTTTTAGCTGTTCATGTGACCTATACACGCCAGACTCCATGAATTGACCTACTCTACAGTAAATAAATCAGCTTTTTAGGCCACTGATACGAAATCATATTTTTTCAGAAGTATTATTAATTTCTTTTTAAAAGAGGCAAATAATACTGAGTGCACCTTTGCACATGGCTTTGCAAAGAGGCAAAAAATCTACCTGAAATGGTGCAGAGCCAAAAAACAAAAACATTTTAAATTTAACGGTTAGGATGAAAAATACTCCATGGCTTTATCTCAAACTCAAAACGTCCAAATGCTGTATGTGTAAGAATTAGGGTACTATACATGCTTTTAAAAAATGGCTTCTTGACTGCAGCAGTGTTAAAGTAGGCCATTTCTGTTACTCACCACTCTGAACTGCTCCAGTTTCTGGTTGCCTTTGATAAAGA
The DNA here is from genome assembly GCA_032359235.1 of Enteromius mattozi. Taxonomy (NCBI): domain Eukaryota; kingdom Metazoa; phylum Chordata; class Actinopteri; order Cypriniformes; family Cyprinidae; genus Enteromius; species Enteromius mattozi. Next base: position 7,731,499 of record JAUMHE010000072.1, read on the forward strand.
AAGGACATTCTCTGTCTCCTGTTCTGTGGCCGTACCTCTTACATCTCCAGCCTACACACACAAGTTTGAGCACTTACGATTTCTCAATGACCTAAAACACCACTTCTGGCATTACTCTTTTAAAAGAGTGAGGTGAAGGCATCTGAACGCTTGCTTACACTGCATGACCTTCACCTCTTTACCCAGAGGCATCCACAGTCCTTTGGTAGGAGCGTGAGCCAGAAAGTTCCTGGCGTCCTCATTCCCGGGGTTATCAGGAATACAGTCCTCTGGTTTGTCATCCTCTTCCTGCAAAAGCAGTTCTGCATGTATTGCAAAATGCTCACTCGAAAGCTTATTTCTAATACATTCACACAATTTCTTTCAAGCATTGTAAAAGAGAGCCAAAGCGACTAGTTTATAATGAATAATTTAATAATTTCACTTTAAAATATGGCCAAACCTTTATGAAGCCAGGGGGAGGGTTTTCATAGCTGAAAGGGAAAATGAAAAGTAAATCATAAAATAAGGTACACACAAACAACTTTTTACCATACCAAAATGTTCAGATTATAAACACTCTTAAAATGTATTACTAGTGCAGCAAATACTTACAACGTCTCCACGTGCTTGAGTTTCTGCACCTCATGAATGAGTTTTCTGGTTTGGTTTTGGTATTTGTCTTCGTCTTGTTTTGATTCCTTGTGTTTCTTTCGTTCATGTCTGTCCTCGTGGTGCTCTCGGCTCCGCTTACGGCTGGACATTGTACATTCGTTAGGGGTAATTTCCTCTAAGTATTTAACCGCATATTATGACCAAAAAAAAGTTAAGATTTTAAGGTACTAATGATTGTAAAGGCACATATATGAGCGTTTCACCACTTCCGGGTGAAAGCGCGAGATCAGTGGATTAGTACGAGAAGTCAAAATAAAAGTCTGCATGCGAGAAGTGTGTTAGAGAGAGACGCACGCAAAGATAACGGTTCAATTTAATATAACAAACTTTTTACTTGGTCGAAATTAAGTAGGTTAGGCACAAATTGGCTTATATGGGTTCTCTGGGTTATATGTGCTTCATGGTGCAGCCAAGGGGGGCCCGTCATGACTAAGTTACGCCACTGCGTCTACTGTACCAATAATTTTTTATTTTTAAACTTTAATAAGAAAATGTATTTTTTTTTGGCCCCTCTGAATTTTCTAAAGAGGATAAAATAGCTTTACTGAATTAATATACTTATATTTTTAACAAAAAAATGCTAGTTGCCTGAAGTTAGGCTGTATTTTTATGCTTTTACCCCCATCTTTATTTTATACTTTTTTTGTAGGTGTGTTTCCCTTTTTTGTATGCATAATTGTATAATGTTTAATACTTGCATTTGAATTAAAGTACATGTATGTTTACGTTACTCAGTAATAATAAAACACTATCATTATATAAATCATATCTAAAAACAATGTCTAAAAAAGTCTGAAGTGCTCCACTAGCGGTTTTTAACTATTATACAGTTCAATATTTCAAGGCACCCCACATGCAGGCAAAAATGTTTTTTCTGGTGTTTATGCTGTATGATACAAAAAATTGCTGGTTTTTGAACACTCATATAAACAGAAACTTGGATTGTCTATTTATAAAGGATTATGATTTATTTTGTGATTCCATTTTTTACATGTATTATTGTTTCTCTACATCAATATTCCTTCTTAAAGATTTGATATAATACATTTTGAAGCCAGAAGAAAAGTTAGCATCTTTTAAAGGCAACAAATAACCAAACAAACTTCATTATTCAACTTTTTATTGAAAATGATCTGTCAAAGATCAAACAAAACAAAAATATAATCTTTCTTTTTAAATGTATTGAGAAGACAAATAGTCTATATGAAATATTTTTGGTCTTTGCTACATAGTTTGACAGCAAATAAGCCATCAGATGTAAACAATCCAGCACAAATTTTCTATTAAAAAAAAAAATCAGTGTGTAAGCCAAGTGTAAAGAAAATCCTTCTTTTAATATCAGTGATACAAACTTAGAGCTGGTGATATAAATGTGTGAATTCAAAGTGTACAAAATTAACATTAAACACACAACATATAAAAAGTACTCTTCCTTATAAAAATGAACAGTATGTGGGATCATGAATATAACTAAAAAAAAAAAAAAAAAAGAATCACAGCATGGACTTCCCCCCCGCCCTCACACTGTCCACAAGGATTCAGAAACAGACACTTGATCGATGAAAAGGTGGTGTTCTTCAATACAATTCATCTTAATGACTCCTCCACTAGGTGGCATTGTAATACACAAGGATCGTCATCAAGTTTCCTGCTCTGAATTTTAGCAGCTAAATTCGAAGTGGGCCAGAGTCTTTCATTTTAATGACACTGAGGTCTTCAGAGAGATGAAAGGAAGTCCTTCAGACCACCTTTCTTGTTCTGCTGTTTGTTTTCCAGCATAAGGATCTTTTTGAGGCGGGCGAAAGGCGACGACTTCGCACTGCCAGGCTTTGATGATGACGAGCTGGTGTTTGAAGATACTGACCTACGGGGGAAAAAAAGGATTGCATAAATAGTTTTAAAAGCCGAGTTAAAGGATAGTTCTATGAGAACCTGTAACATATACGTTCGCTAAGAGTCGCTTACCTTGGTGTACCACTTGGTGTTCTGTCAACTACAGATTTTGGAGTGGACCTGTTGGCTGACTGTGGAGTTCTGTGTTTGCCTGCACTTCCTGGGGTACTTCGGTAGTTTGACAACGTAGTCAAAAGCTCCCGATTCATTCCAGGTTGTCTGGACATCTTATTACAGGTGTGACATGTTGCCATCTAAGAGAAGAAAGCATCACGGTTGAAAGGTGGCAAAATAATAAAATATGTTTTTATTCAAGTCTTCATGCCAGTAGTGCATTCGTATTACTTCTGAGACGAAAAAAAAAAAATATGTAGGAAAAAAAAAAAAGATATATACAAAAATAAAGTAACTATCAAAACCAAATCTGAAGAGAGAAAGCTTGTCTGACATTAGATGTACTCTGGATCTTAAAAGCTCATTGCAAATAATACTGGCATGGACAGTCTCTGGAAATGAACAGTGTTGACAGCCACGTATTTCAGTCTCTCAGTTTACAAAAACAGTCAAGTCAATTGCTCAATCCCCTAAAATCGCCAGCAAAATTGGAAAAAATCTCATGCAATAGCACAAACATTCATTGTTTAACACAAGTAAAACAAACACATTAAACAAATGCCTTGCTTTTTGTGTTGTTATACTGTTACGCTAACAAATTTTATACCATAATAGCCAGGTGTTGCTGACACTTAAGAACACTCATCTCAAGTATTTCACACATTGTATATGAACGTGAGGTCTATATACAGCAAGGTACGTTAAGTTCACTGAACACATGCCAGAAACTGCCAGAGACTAGCACTAAATTAAGCTGACCAACCACTGGCGCTTTCAAACTTCCACTCGGACACATGACTACGTACTCTGTGCTTTACATGCACTATAATCAACTTATTTATACTAATAAACAATTGTAGCTTTAAGAAATGAATACATTTATTAATCAAGAATATATTAAAAGTTACAGTAAAGACATTTATAATATTACAAACTTTTTTCAAGTAGTAGTTGTACACAAAAATAAAAACTTTTTAGTGGCTCATTTTAAAATCCTAAATGTAGGTTTACATTGTTGCATTACTCTAATAAATGTAGTTAATCACAGGGTACTGCACAAATGATAAAACTATTTAATCGACACCTTTCTGCATGGAATTGAACTCACCGAAACAAAGGCAGCCATTTCTTGTTGAGGTAACAGGTGGCTAAGCTGAAATGTAGATGATTTATAATGATCCAGTGATGTATACGTGAGAGCAGCTATGTTTACTACAGCACCCATCATGTCTGGAGATATAAAGAGCAGCAACAGCCAATCAGCTGTAGTGGGGGGCGGAGTCTGTCTGACTGACTCTTGACTGAAGGAATGGTCTGTAACATCCAACCAATCCTTTGTGGAATTCCTCAGAAACAATAAAGACGCCAAACAATAAATAAAGCAAATAAATAATACTATGACATGTTTTATACCTCTGGACTGAGTAAAGATAGTTTGTATGAGAGTAAATTAAAATGTTTAGATCCAATTCTTGCTATTAACAAACCATTAACTAAGACGTTCACAAATTTGCTGTTTATGTGCTTTATAAGTGCTAATAAATAGCTAATATGTTAGTAATAGGCATGCTAAAAAGCAACTAGTTAATAGTGAGAATAGGTCCCTATACTAAATTGTTACCATTTTTTTCCTCTTACAAGAAGAAAAATTTAATCAGTGCAAATCTCTGCTGATCTGGTGTGAATATTTAACATGAACACAAATCTAATATACCCTCAAAGTCATCTTTTTTTCATCTTGTCAGGCTAAAATATATCAAAGCTTTGGCATCTGACTACAAAGCTGACCATACTAACCAAAGAGCTTTAGGAGTACATGATATCAAGATTAAGCTAAAATAGGAATCAGCACATACTAGTTAACCACTGCTTTAAAAAGTTGAGCGATTGTCCATATAAAGACTCTTACTCTGAGCTGTGTGATGGAGATTAAAGGATATGACAATCTCAAAATAGATCATTCCCCATGATCAAAAACTGCCCATTAAACAGGGCCATAAACATAATTCTCAAAACAGAGATGTCCGACATATCCAAGCTGAAAACAAATCCTTGGGATAAACACTGTGAAAGATAAAGACGGATTCAGAGGGAGTTGAGAGAGATGTCATTCCTGACTAGTTTCTATCCCTTTGTTCCTATATGGAACTTTCTGAGTTGAATGACCCTACTGAAAAGGTCAGCTTAGGCCAACTCAACCGGATTTCTTTGCTAGTCCATATGGGTTTATGTTCGTGGATCAGCACAGTGGTGTCGTTCTCCAACAAAACAAGTTGGTCAACCCATATGTTCTTTCTTGTGAAGCCTGGTCATTGAGAAATTCATGCTGGTAAAGCTAGTTAAGTAGCCTGATGGGGACACCAACAAACCAAAAACAATTAACACACATGTGTGATATTTCCAATAGAGACAACTTAAACGACCAAGGAAATCATTTGGAAATCAACCAAAAATAGAGCTTTTAGTTTACCAGCGTTCTTGAAAATGTCTCTTTCAGTGTTTTACAGAAGAAAGTTATCGTCTTGTTGAAAATGACATTTGTGTTGAATTCTATGAGGAAACATATCCCATAATGCCTCTCAGTCTATAAATAAAGTGTTAATGACTTCCTTTCTTCTGTGGAACACTAAAATAGATATTTCTTAAGAATGTTGGTAAACAAGAGTTCTATCAATACATGGAAGGCAGTGAGAATTCACAAGCCTTTATCAGGCATGTTTATGCTGGCGAAAACCCCATGGCTCCCTCATGAGAGACTCATGCAATCAGTTCACAGCAGCTGTCAAGAGAACGGAAACAAATAGGGGAAGCAAAACGAAGCTGCAACGACTGTATATAGATGAATCCAATGCAAGGTGAAGGGTCATGAATGGAATAACAATACTGCCAGAGGTTTCTTCTTACCCTTCCAATGTGCCAAAATGAATTCACATGTAGAGTGGAGCCCTAAAGCTTTCTAATTTAACAGTGTATATGAGTTTTACAATGTCTCTCTCAATCTCTCACAGTTTTTGAAAATGCCTATGATCATGTTCTCCAACATGATTTGTTATAATGTCTTTACGATGAGTCACATAATCAATGGCAAGTAATTTACTTATTTGATTAGCGAAAGAACAGCGGTTCTTAATCAGGGAGTCGGGGCCTAGGGCTGCAGGATGACGCAAATAACCTCAGCTATAATAAAATAAAGATAATTAAAATGCTTTAAACACAAACAAACACACAAATAAAGATCAACATATATATATATATATATATATATATACACACACAGTTATAGTTATAATATATTTAAAAACTTGTTTGGAATAACAAAAATAATTGTGGTCAGTTAAATTAATATAATGAAGAACCTTCAGAAATTGTGTTGGACAAATGGGGAACTTCAAGTAGTTCTGAGAATCACTGACCTAGAATTAATTCAGACTTAATTTTCAGAAATAACATTACAATAATGCAAATAGTTCTCATTAATTTAACCATTTTTCTTTGCTTCAAATACTAAAACATAATTTTTAAAACATTACTTTACATATGTTTATTTCCAGGTTTATCTATAACAGATAGTGAACATTTTCATGATATAAAAGCTGACATATAAAACATAAGCCTTTTCTGCACGTCTACATGTTGACTTTTGCAAATGCCACAGACAAGAAGTTTAAATGAGCGTTTCACCAATTTCTAAACATTTACTGACACTTTGCCTTTCCCTCACACGCATATCAGTCCACCAGATGGGCTTTTTGTGTTCTATTAATAGTCCAGGATCCTGAAATACCCTCAACCCAGCAGCCACAAGCCGGGCTAGACTGTCGTCTCTGACCTTGCTGCTGAGATTCTAGATGCCACAGCTGCCCTTGATATGCAAGCCTGACCAAGTAATTTGTGTGTGTTCAGCTATTGATATGTGGAGACCCATCTGCTTTCCAGAGCCGATCGATCTTTGATACGCCCATCCCCCTTGACCAAACATGGAAAAGCTGCATCACTGATTCTCTCCCTGAGGGGAAAACAGGATGTCACACACATCAAGCATAACCTGCATCAAACGCATGCTGGAAAAAGCCAAGGCTGCTCGCACAGTTGCTTCCCAAAATGTTGAAAGATGCACATGCAACATCTGAGCTTTCTGTCGGAGGTATAAGACCTTTCCAATCCAAAAGTGACGATAACAAAGAAACTACAGCAGCAGAGGCAGCACTGCATGAAATTTGCACACTTTCTATCCTAAATAGGACATGAAATGTGATTAGTGCGCCACAAGCCATGGTATGTTGAAAATACCATGCCAAACAATCTCTTGGCAAAGATGCTCAGACGGCGCACATTTGCATTGGATTTTGAAAGTAGGCATCTATGACTCAAAAGCCCTTATGCATCAGAAAAGGAGTTTGAGAAGATTCTGTTCTGAATAAAAGCATAGAAAACCTCTTAATTTGCGTTTTCAAAAATTAAGCACAGTCTTATTGACATGAGAGTATAAGACAACAGAAACCAGTTTTTTGTTAATTTTTGGGTGACAGTAAAGAAATAATTAATTGTAAGGTGATGAATTTAGCTAGATGCGTACAGTTCCATAGTGTAGTATGTGACAAAATATTTCTACTTACAAGTACTTACTCCCCTATCGGCAGCAAAGTACACACAGTATACATTTGTGAATATTATAAATAAGCAAATTCAGGTCAGATTGAGCTAAGAGCAGTCTATTGGGAGCACCTGAATTTCAAAAAGTAGAATCACCTTGCCATCCAAGCTAAAAATGAACCTCTAAAATACCCTGGTGAACTAGAGTTTTACCCAAATCCATACAGTACATGTATTTAGGAAGATAAAACAGGCATTAATCTCACACAGGCCAACAAGTATTGTAAAAGGATACTTAAAATAACTTGCTAAAGACCTGGCAGAGCTGTCGCAAGCCACAGCATGTCAAGCATTTCACTGCTAGAGACTGTGTGGCTCTCACTGATTTCAAAGTTCAAGGCCAGCAGCTTCCACTCAACGACAAATACCACAATTCAACAGGCGCCATCACCTGGAATCAACTCATTTACACCCACTGCAATGATTCACACAATTAGCATTTCAAAACAATGAACTTATTAATCATGCTTCAGACATTTTATTTCATAGAATTTTCTATGACGTGTAATGACACTCCATCCGTGTAATGGAAGAAAGCAGCTGATATTAAGTTGGATGTAAGCGGTTAGATATGTAAAGTGAACCTTTTTAATAAGAAGTAAAGACACCACTATGCAAGCATGATTAAAAATGTTTAGGGAGCAAATGTAAAATGATATAATATTTATAGAATAAAATTATTTTAATATTAAAATCTTAACTTGTTCCCAAATACAAGACATGATGGACAATCACAATTTAGAGATGATGGATGAGAACTTATAGATACATGTTAAAATAAACAATTGCATTATAAATGTACTAAAAAAAAAATAGACTAGAGTTATTATAAATGTAATGCTCATTAAGTCTAGATTTATTTGATCAAAAATGCTGGAAATTGGTAATATTGTGATATACTATAGCAATTTTAATTTAACTTTATTACAACTCTTTTCTTTTTTAATATATCCGTAAATGTTATTTATTCTTATGATGACAAATCTGAATATTCAGCATCGTTACTCCAGTCTTCAGTGTCACATGATCCTTCAGAAATCAATCTAATATGCTGATTTGGCAGTCAAGAAACATCTATAATTATTATTAACTTTGAAAAGAGTTGTGTTGCTTAATATTTTTGTGGAAACCATCTCAAGTTCACTAATAGTTGCTGCCTACATAGAGGGTAAATAAGTAACAATTGAGGTTTCATGATTGATTAGAATGCTTTCTTAAAAGGCAACTTGCTTAAAATATCCGTTTAATCTAGAATGACAATTTGTTCTTCATCTGACAATAGATTTGAGGCTATTTATGTTC
>JAUMHE010000072.1:7740214-7795233 GCA_032359235.1 Enteromius mattozi
CTTGCTTAAAATATCCGTTTAATCTAGAATGACAATTTGTTCTTCATCTGACAATAGATTTGAGGCTATTTATGTTCAATTGGATCTCACAAATCATCTATTGAAAACTGACAAAAAGAGCAAAATGTTCTTCCATTACCTCCACAAAAGAAATGATTCCCTTGAAAGTGCCCTAAACGCTGTTTCCCCTCACAGCTAACACTATCCTATGTACAATATTATGGAAGAATAAGACACAGCTAACAGATATGAACTCTGCTGACATTGGCTGTCTATCAGGTTCATTACTGGTCTTGCCAAAATCTTCCTCTCCCGCAGAGAAACACACGCCAACAATGTGCACAGAATCTAGCAGTCTAACGCCTACCACTCCACCCCCAGAACCACGAGTCTCACGCAGCATGCAGCTATGCATCCATGTACACCAGCACGTAGACCTCGGTAACCGTGATTTTCAGGGTTAAACACTTCTACAAATAACCACATTTTACTAAACACCCCTCAATCATGCATATGTTCCATTCAGACTGTAGTAGAGCCTCTAAAAATGGGAACTTTTCCGCTCTAAATCATCTTAAGCGGATCCTCCTTGCTTTCAGATCAAAGTCGTCTGGTGCTAAACGAATCACTATAAAAGGAGTGTTTCTGTGTTTGATTAATGTCTCTCTGTCAGATGAATGATAATTAACGTGATAGTCTATAACCATATCTCTAAATATAGATATCATACTCCTGACTAAACGTCCAAACACATTTAAGTGTTTAATTGTGCCCTACAGTCTTCTAAGAGTGCATCGGTACTAAAGTGCATTCATATAGGCCATATAACAACCTAAGTGCAGTCAATGGGAAATGCTTTTAAGGCCACATCAATGATCCTGTCTGTGTCTACTGAAAGAGCAGCAGACAAAGAGAAATATAGGTTTATTTTCAAACAAATGTTTGATTACCAGACCTTAGTTTCATCTTGTCTCTTAGTTTACACTTACAATGGAAGTCTAGGAAGCAAGATGGCTAAGAGGTTTAAAACTAAAAAAACCAAGAAGTATCTGAAACAAATGTCTTTAGTGTCTCTTTTGATTATTTTAAATGGTGGTGACTAACCCAAGCTTTTGAGCGCTATGTACATATATGGCAACACTGTGTTTGTTCATCCTGGTTTAAATTCATCCACCTAATCTAATCTCAAGTCACTCAGGAATGGGCAGCATGGACTGGGTCGATACAGTGACAGCATTTAAACCGAAGATGACATAAAACAGGTGGACCCGACCTTACCAGAGCATTGGAGGCCCTTTTAAACCTTTGAAGGACCGCAGTCTGTTCTGCGCTCAGTCTCTTTCCTGCCGACTTCCTCTTCAGAAGTCTTCTAACCGTAGCCGTGGGCTTCCGCTTGGGCCGCAGACGCACGTGATGATTGCCTACTTGTCGCCACTCAAAGCAGAAGGGGCAGATCATAGACACCGGCAGGGCAGACGCTGGAATGGAGAGAGAAATATAGTGGAGGTTTTTGGCATGGCAACTGGTTAAAATAAATCAGGTGATGCTATGCTCTATTCTGAGGCTGGTTTGGCATTTTGGACAGCTTTTCCAATATGTGGTCATCCTACCCCTCTGTCGGGGCCGTCTTTGAGGTTTATGAAGGCCATAGAAAAGGATTCTAGTTTCACATCAGGAAATGTGGTTGGACTTAATGGGTTTAACTTGGTTTACCATTCCTTTTCAAAACCAACTGTCTGTTCTGTCGCTTACAAGGACTTATATAGACTTGGGACTATATTAAAATAAGCACTTTAAAATCCCATACGAGTCTATTAATACAAATAACAAAGCTGAAACTTACCATTGCTCTGACGCCTTTGCCTGCAATGAAAAAGCAGTAAAAGAGTTAGTCTTTAATTTCAGACTTTATAAAAGTTAGACTCGAATATCACACCTTATGAATCATTTATGAGCTTGCAAGAGGTCTTGCGCCCAATCTGATGAAGTAACACTGCGGTTTGTTTATATCTTATAGATTCCTACACGCAGGGTGAAAACTCTGCGGCAGACTATGAATAAAAAGAGATTTTTCTCACTACCCAATGCTGCTGTCTGATATGTTCAATATTCCGTCAAACACTAAAAGTTAAATTACTCTCAGGAAGCCTCAGTAAGAATTCTAATGAGGTCAAAGTGTCGTACACAGAGCCGGTCGGTGGCCTGAACTCAAGGCCATGACTTCTCAAGGAGTTTAATTTCCCAAGAGACTTTATGTGTGTGTAACCTATTTTTAGAGATGGTGCTGTTCTGCCTACCTCCTTTATCTAAGCTTCATAGTCATGTCTAAAATTAGTTCACATTGCTAAAAGCTGTGCGTTGTTATTGTGTGGCACGTGCATGTTCAGGGGGGCTGGGGTTTTAATTCTAATCATCCAATGTCCCATCATCTGCAACTGTTTGTTATGCCACAGCGGATGTTTCACAGCATGCCAAAGAGCTGAGGCAGACAAATTGTTCCCAGTGAGAAGACATGGAGCCATTATCTGGGCAGTGATGAAGTGTGAACGAAATCATTCCTGCCTGCTATAAAGTCTGATAAATGTCTGTTCCACAGACATTCTCTCTGTATAGAGTTTAGACTTCCTTTCTTCTGAATTACTGATTAAATTCCTAAAGCAAGTCATTTTTTAAATTATATAATACATTTAAAAAAAAAAAAGATTAGAGAAAAAAAAGAATACAGGAAGCTATAGAGCTAAAAATTAAAAATAAATAAATAGAAAAAAATATTTTTATTAAAGAATATAATTAGAAAAGAGATTCAAATTAGAGGTTACAGGGTCAAATTAGCACTATTATTTATTTGTTAATTTCATGTTTTTATTAAGCTTTTCTGAAATGTAAGTATTTATTTATTTATGCTGTATTTTATTGCTATGTTTAATTGTATAATAGGTTGTAATTTGATTTTGAAATAAGAAAAAGCACCTCTTTATTTTTATTTGTTTGTTTTCTTTTATTTAAAAGTCTTATTTATTACTTTGTTTATTTGTTTAGTTTATTTTTTTGATTTTATTTGTTTGTTTTTGAGAAAGTGTGTGTTTGTATTTTTTTTTTTTATTGTATTTAACTGCACAAAGCTTGTTTAATTCCAAACAATGTTTTGTTTAATTTTGTTTGACTTTACTATTTTTCTTTACAATGAATTCTTCCCTGTGGTACTCTAATTCAAATAATTTGCTTATTAATAATGCAGCTCCTTTTAAGTGCTCTCAGAACAAAGATAAAGAACCTCTAAATTCAGTTTACAATGCGCTGCCTCAGCATGATAATATCAACAAAGACTAAACTCTTGCTAAATCACTTGAGATAAAAATCAAGAAAGAGAATAAGGCCCCCATTACAGTCCACCGAATACTCTTATACCTATCAAAGTGGCAGGCAGCAGAAGCCCGTAACTTACAATGACACCTGTGGAAGATATTGAGAGTGAGCTTAACACAAGTGGTTCATAAGTAAGAACGCAACCTCTGTGTACTTAATCAAAAAGGGATCTCATGGCACGCATACTTTCAGACAAAAGATTCCAGTAACTTACGTACATGTATATCATGAGTCAGTGCAGATGTCCTCTGTACTCACTGAGCTCAACAAGCCAACTAACATTCAGAGCACTGACCCTAAACATGGAGCTGGGAAACATTTGATCCAAGAAAAACATGCCACAGCCAAAAACTAGGCATCATGTATCTTCACTTACTCTGCTGCTAGTGCTATCCAAAACATCACGTGATTCATAGCAGCTTCAGAAACATTAAATAAAGCAAGAAACCTTGACAAATCTTTACTAGAATCATTTATGTTTACCTTTTCACCATTACTTTACTGTTCTGTGTGACGCAGCAGATTTGAATTAGCTGCCCTTGAAAAGAAAGAACAATTGACACTTATGATACTATCTAGATACCACTTATAATTATTCTTATTAAAATCATTATTATTATTTTAGTTGAAGCCGTAATCCTGTTGTTACACTAAAACCCTGGTAAAAGCCTTTTAAAACAGTTGTCATTCATATATGGGGTGGTTAATCACTATGGGTTTTCAACAAAGATAAGACATTTTTTTTATCCACTTTCAAAATGAAAGGAGCAAGTGTTTAATGATGATTAACCAAAGCAAACAAAAACACACTGTTCAGCTGATGAGATTTGAGTGCACGTGTTTATTTCATTACCTTGATGGTGCATTTTTGCGAATTATGCTATTATTAGGGGCAGTCGTGGCCTAATGGATAGGGAGTTGGACTGTTAACCCAAAGGTCGCGGGTCCGAGCCCCATGTCCACAAATGCGTTTACTGCAGAATATTTACAAAGGAAACAACATAGAAAGGAACTAGAATTCTCAGTAGGGAACCATTATTTATTTTCTAAAGAACAGCACCCAACAAAGCCATTAACGCAACTATTCAACAGGAAAAATTAGATAACAAATATTGCAATTTTCCAGTGAATTGCTTGAAATTGTTAAAGAGAGAAAAGTGCATCATTTTAGGTTGTATATAGTATATATAGGCCAAAACACAGATTAAAATGCGTTTCAATGACCATAAAGATTGCAAAACAATGTTGCATAAATATTAACATATTAAAATTATCAAAACAAAACTCCATGTTATTACTGTCATCAGGATATTTTATTCAGGTATATTACATTTTCATTGTTGTAGCCCAAAAAGCAGAAATAAAAATAGTTCTGCATATCAGTTATCTGATCTAAAACTACAGGGTAATGTTTATAAAACTAATATTTCTAAACGTCTTGAAATGTCTAAGTGTTAAAGGGGAGTAGCCTGTCATCTACTGGTAACTTTGTGTAATTACAGGAGAAAGCATGGCGAGGAGCACGTGCCGAAAAAGCATGTTTGAAAATCCACACTTATCACGAGCCGTATCGTATGTCCAGTTTAGGGAAATTCAAAAGTACTTACATGAGAAAGCGCGACTGCTCAGGGCAAATGTCTTTGTAAAGTAGAGAAGCCTTAAATAAGAACCTCTGGGTCATCGCTTCCGCTTTAACAGCTAAACTTTTGCGATAAAAAGCCCAGCGTACAATCTAACGTTACAACAAATCCGGTCTTAAAGGATAATTGCGCCTAGTAATAAGAGAGTGTAAGGAACGTGTTTTCGTAGGTCAGCGTGACTGCAGGAAATGACAGGAAATAATTTACTTTAAAATTACCCATAATGCATCATTGCGTGAGGACTTATGGGAGTGCGAGTTTTTTAACGACTCGTACTGTACGCGTGGTCATCAGTCCTGCAGGGGTTGACTGTTCCCAAAAAAAGCCCTAATAACGGCACACAATGTCCTTTCTTTAAACTATAACTATAGCTGAGTACGTTTATTTTAACCAATGCCACACTGCACTATTTGAAGCAGTAAAATATCAAGGTCAAAATCTTTAATAATAATCATAGTCATAATGACAATAAAGCATTAGAATTATAGGTCTACCTGATGCATAATATTTATTAGCATTTTTATATATCAATGACAGATTTAAAAAAAACAAAAAAAACAATACAATAAATATAGATATATTATGTACTTACAAGACATGTTATATTATCTTATAATAATTAATTATTATAATTATATTATAATAATTATTATGTTATATTAATTATATAACGATTAATTATTATATTATAACGATTAATTATAACATTTATTTATTTATTAAATATCCTATTTATTTTTAAAAATAATAATACGGAATATAATGTAAATTAGGCTAATTATTAAAATAATATAATGTAATATATCTACATATATTATTGTATTTATTCTTATTTTATGTATCTTTTTATGTATAAACAATACACTAAATATACAAAATATAGGCTATACCTGCAAGGTATATTATATTTTAATAATTATTACAATTATAATTATTATATTGGTAATTATATAACGATTAATTATTATATTATAACAGTTAAATATCCCATTGATTTTGACGAATACTGGGCTAATATTAATAATGGCAATAATAAAGATATATTATTGTGTTTATTATTATTTTATGTATCTTTTTATGAATAAACAATACAATTAATACTTACAAGGTATATTAATAATAATTAATTATTACATTAGAACAATAAGTAATAGTCATTATTGTAGTGTAAATTATATTAATTCATTGTAAATGGGCTAAATGTATTTTCATTAATGATATGATTATTATTTGTCAAAAATGAAGAGTTTCCAAAAAACAAAAAAAAAACTGCGAAGGATTCAGCCATCTGGGTATAGTGACGCAAGATTGATTGTTTCAGTGAATTGTTTTACTGTCGAGGGACTTGAATAACCCATTTAACATTCACGAGAACGGACTCCTCCTGGACTGTTTGCGGCGTCGCTTCCCACAGATTACAGAGAGGAAATCATCTTCATCATCATCATCACACGGACTCAGATGGCCCGCGGCGCTGCGTCGATGAAATTGGATATTTAAGGCAGCGCAGAAAGCAGTTCACGTTCACTCTCAGCGGCGCGCGGCCAGAGAGGCGCTCTGCAACTGACTGACAAATAATACGAGACTACAGTCTTGTGAACGAGGCTTCATGTAACGTGACCGGGAGGAGAACGAGGTACGGACTCGGTGAGTCCTCGGTGAACGCGGAGGCTTTTTGAGGAGGACGGTGGATGACCGCGAGCGCTCACTTCAGAAGAGCGCGTGTCACTGAACTCCAGCTGCAGGTAGGTGAAAACCGCACTCGCACTTCTAATCGTTACTAAACGTTTAATTGCCCTGCTACAACTATTTATCTTTCATTTGTGAATTTGCCGTTTGTTATAATTATCACCATCACCATTTCTTTCATCATTCTTTAGGTATGTTGGAACTAGGCGATGGCTGTTGTTTATGTAGATTTTGTCTGCAACCAGTTAATGCGTTTGTTTTCCATTTATTTGCAGCAAAACGGTTCCTTTTTAGCTTCATTTCTAAATTTTTTAAATAAGTTATTTCAAATATATCACTGGTATCACTACAATGTATAATAGATTTATTCAGCATATGAATTTCTTGATTACTCTGCTGTCCTTGAACATGTGGTATTTGCATATTATGCAGACATTTGGCAGGGACTTGCTTGACTTTGCTTATTGGAGCTCAAACGTTGCATGTCACTGACTGCGAAACTATATGCAGGAGGGTTTGTGCCCCCCTCGATCAACCGTGCCGTTTTAAGTGAAGAAACCCGCTTGTAGCGGCGGGTAAAACCTTTCCCCTTTCGCAGGTCCAAAATCTTGAGGGGGATGAAGTGTGCTGTCAGCATACTGGAAACGCTAAACCGGCTTGTAGGAGGCAGAGAGCTGAGTGAGTCTCTCAACGAATATGTAATGCAACACCAACTCTGATTCTGCTGAGACCTGCAAATGAGGGCTTAGGAGGTGCAGAGGTCCGTGTGAGCCACTCTGTTAAAACTTGCAAGTCCTCTTATAGTTCTGTCACTGCACCCAAATGTAGATGTAAAGTGCGCACATTTGCTGGCAAAATGACAGATGGATATGAGAGCAGGGAGTGAATTGGCACGGTAATACGTCCCTGTTTTACTTGTCATATCATGCAGAAACAATTTAAAAAGCCTCTAGATGAGTTGAATTTTTCCCCCCACGGTGATTTTGCTTCCTCGTTTACTTCTGACAGTGAAGAAATTATAGTGTAAACATTTTATTGAAACCCTGACTTTTCATCCAAATTGAAATGCTTTGCTCTATACAATCCTGCAATCTGTCAACAGGACAAGAATAGAAGTCAGCATTAAAGCTAGGTGTGGAAATAACATTTTGTTCATTGAATAGTTTTGGTACAAACAAAATAACATTGTTGCCTTCCAAGAGAAATAGATTACATTTCTGACAATAAAAAGGACAAACCAAAATAAACTGGTTAAGACATGAAAATTATAGAATAAAGAGTTAAATATAAAATGTAACAAAAAATATCACTAGGAATGTAGAAGCATTAATGTATAGTACTAATATTAAAATTAAATATGATGCATAGCAATGATTTATGGTAATGTTCTTTTAGGGGGTTCTATTGCAACTTGTTTTTACAAAAATACTTTTGAATAATATAGAAATTTAAATTGAAAATTGAATTTTTCCAAAAATATATTTTCTGCATTTTTTTTACGGTAAGCTTTTTTTTTTTTTTGCTTTATAAGGTAACTTACACTTATGCAATTAAGTAATTTTTACTATAACATAATATTTTTTCTTGTTAAAACAATAAACATTTTTCAAATAGGAAGTGGGAGAAAGGATGAGGTGAGGTCAGAAATTGCCACAAGCAGGATTCAAACTTGGGTTGCCAAGTCTGAGATCTGCCTACAAGGCTTTTATTTCCAGCACAACAAACATGTTTTCAGTGATTTTTTAACATCTTCTTCTTAAAATTACCTTGATCTATGAGACGATTCATCCTTTATTTTTATCTCTTTTTCAATATCAACTCAACATCAACTTTATCAAAGGTTTTTACCTTAAAAGAATTTTGCGCAGAATTATTCGCCGCAATGTTGATATTGCCCTGACCTCAGAACCAAATGGTTTGTAAAGAAGAATAGAAGTTCTTCTTTAGACATTGAGTGTGCATCTCAAGGGACAACAGTGCTGCTGTGACAGTAAAGAGAAAACTGCAGTGAGTAACAGTCTAGAAACTCTATATGGGTTTCATGATACTCAGATACTGATGTTATTTTCCTCTTACTCAAGTAGACTCTTCAAAACCACTAGAACATTTCTGAGCAAGATAATTAATTGTACGGTATATGCCGCAGGTAGCAAACCTATTGAACCTCATCAAGAACCATTTCAACCAGTCTCGAACCATGAGATGCCTTGTCACAGGTTACCCGGCGTAATTAGTTTGTTCTTTTTCAAAGAGATGTTGAGAGTTGCCTCATGCTCTTCAAATACACTTGCTTTCCAAGTGAAACTTTGATCATAGTTCATAATACCAGTTGAAGCAAGTTCTGACAAATTGCAGTGTGGTACTTGACAGCGTTTCATTGAGTTTCCATGCTCAAATTGATTTAATAAGGCACTGTTTACTATGATTAAAACAGAATGTGTCCAGTTTGACTGCCCTGTGAATTAGTTCTCAACAGGCGGCTCTATACGCTTCCCCTGGCTGATTGTTCATAGATCTGATTGAAGTACAGTTCCTGTCACTTGACATTGCAGGATGGCTGAGCCTGGCACAGAAGAAGGATGTTTGTTGGCCTGCGGATTGCAGTGGGCTTATTGAACACTGGACATCCATTGTTTTGAACACAGGAAGAACTGTAAGCATTTGTTGTGGGACCAAGCACAATGGACCCTCATACTGACCCCAAGGTCACTGCCCACTGCTCTGTGTTGGCTTTATAATACAGGAAAGGGTGTTTAAAGCGGGTCTTTCACATCGATATCGTCCTAAACCCTTCTCTGTGGCATCTGGCTATTGTTTTGGTGTGTACAGTACACCATTGTGATCTTCGAAGGAGGCAATAGGTACTTAGTAGGCAGAACACATATGTTTCATTCTTTACTGTGTAAGTGGTTCTCATTAGCTTACATCAATTCTTTAATTACAAATTTCATTAATCGCCCACAGCTCCCTCAGCAAACCATAAAGACTCGTTTAAATCCATTTAATTGAGGCACTGATAAAAGCAATTCAGGTAAGGAAAAGAAAAAAAGCCTAAATAGAAAGCCTTTTTTTTTCAATTAAAAATAACTCTGCTTTCTTGTGAGACAAAAGTATGATTTCAATTCATCTCTACTTTTTGACATTTCCTTTTCCCCCGGGTGCCGTAATTCATGCTCAGATCAACTGAAGAATTTAACTGAAGAGTTATTTATTTTTTGCGTTAGGGTATTAGTTTTTCATCTTACAGTACCAGACCGTGCTCCACAGAACACATCCGGACTCTCTCAGGTCTTTTTTATCTGATCGGGTCCAGACTGAATTTCACCATTTTGTCAGCACATAACTTTTTCCTGCCAGCTCTTCTTTCAGTTCACCTTGCTGGGTCGTCCTTGGACTGACTGCTAAAGCGTCATGTAGTGCGTCTCCCTGCAGTTTCAGAAGTAGGTTGGACCCATTTTCACACTAGGAGCTGCGAGATTTCACTGATTACAGTCTTTCACCTTAAGGGGAGGGAGATATATGGATGTTGTAATCTAGAATGTAAAAGTGAGAAAATTAAAAGGATAGTTTGCCAAAAAAAACAAAAACAAAAAAAAACATATATATATATATACTTATATATATATATATATATGTAGATATATATAAACTCTTCCTATATATATATATATATATATATAAATATATATACATACATACATACAAAAACAATTTCTTGGATATTATGTTCAAAGGTTTGGGGTCAGTTTATGTTTATAATTTTCTTTTTCATCAAAGAATGATCATCCAACTGTTTTCTTGTTTGACAAATATGACAGAAAGTCAATTTTTTGGGGTTAACTGTTCATTTAAGAAACTGATTTTTGTTTATTAATTTAAAGACATTTACAGTACATGGTACTTTTAGAGACTTTCATGGTACATCTAAAAATCAGGGCATTAACGTGGTACCTTTTTTCAGCATTTTTAAAAGCATTTTGAGTATCTGTATGTTCTAAATTACAAATTTGTCACCAACTCTTCTGTTTCGTTACCTGTGGGATTTACTTACCTGTGATAAAAATGGAAATGCTTTGCTCTGACTTTGTTCGATATCTGAGGAAGACTCTCGAGAGATTCTCTGTCTTTGCTGGAAGGTGCCTTACGATGTCATTAACCTCACTTTAAGCAATTTGGGCCAGAGTGGCTGCGTTCCCTTGGCGTGGTCACACATGAGAGGGGTAGGGCTACTCCGATACCAGATGAAACAGGAAGGCTATTTTCAGTGTTTGTGATGGATGTGGTGTTCAAGGCATGGAAGCATTCTTTCTCTCCTTTACACTCAGTGTGTGTTTCTCTTGTCTTTTTTTGCAGCAAGGCAGCAGAAGCAGGAGAGCTGAAGGTGACCTGTGGCTGGGCCGGGGGCTGCAACACAGGACATGGGAGCTGCCTCTCACTCCCGCTCGTGTCTTGTGTTGCAGCCAGTGGAACTGCTGCACTGTCCACATCAGAGATGGAAGGAACCTTACACCATCTTACAGCGGCTGCCTGTGAAATCATCTTCTTCTGAAAGGAAAACACAGAGCTGATAATGGTGTGTAAGTTTTTGAATAAAAGACATAATAGCTTGTAAAATTAATATCATAAGTGCCAAGGAAAAGCAGCAAGTAATTCTTTGTAATAGGGTAAATGATGTAAGACTCATTTTTATTCATTTATTTAAAGAAACATTAAAAATGCAACATGGAACTTAAAACGGTTGTATTAATAAGCCAACATTCCTTTGAAAAAAATCTTTTGGCACAATGTTTTATGGTAATTTCTTGAAAGAAAAATATAAAGAAGGTCTGTAAAATAGTAGTAACATTCTTTTTTTTATTTAATATTTTACGTTTTGAATAACACAGATGAAGAAGTTTGGCTTTGTCTCACACATTTATATATAGATAAAATCAAACACAGAGAAAGAAAAAGCAGCCTCAGATGCAGCATTTGCTGTCACGTGTAAATATTCGGATCATGTTGCCGATCTGCCAACTGAGACCTGCCAGAGCTGAAGAAAGGCAAGCGGAACTGCCCATTTAAACTTGTGAAATGAAGTAGTTTTCTGTCAGGGATGTCACTTGATTGGAATTTAAATTCAGCAGTAGCTCAAAGAGAATTGTTTGTGTCAAACGCATTGTGATGGGCTGAATTCTGAATGCAGCATGACAAGACTGACTGTGCTTTTATCTGGAATAGGACAAAACTGCATTACAACAAACAATGCTTTCAGTAAGCTACATCATCTAACATAAGAGCCAAAACTGACAGAAAAAATATGTTTTTTTCGAGTGCTGTCAAACGATAAATTGTGATTTTGTTTACATAATACATGTGTGTGCACTGTGTATATTTATTATGTATATATACAAATAAACACACATGCATGTGCATATTTAAGAAAAATGGGTTACGTTTATATTTTAAATACATTTATGTATAATATTGATTATATGAATATAAATGCATACGTGTAAATACATGTACATATTTTCAAAATATATACTGTATGTCTGTATTTATATGTGCATAATAATTGTACACAGCACACACACATATATGTAAACAAAAAAAAGATTTTATGTAAGGTTTACAGTATGGGTTAATAAAGAGTCAAATGATCATTATCAGACATAAACACCAAGATTAGTGCATTTACCTACATAATAAATAGTAGCTTACTACTAGGTCATAAAAAAATTAATGGATATGAAATTTGAATTGACTTGATATGGTTGAGAGACATGTTATATTATATATATGGTGGCCAAAATTTGTAGAACACCTGACAGATCTGAAGAAAATTGACATTTTTTTTCTCCAATACATTATTTTATTTCATAATGTATATGAAACATGCAGTACTACTTAGTAGATGTGTCTGGTTTATTTTACAACTCGCCACAAATTTGCTCGATAGGGTTGAAGTCTAGACTTTGAGGAGGCCAGTACATTATTTTCAATGTTCCAGCAGATTCTTTCCATCATAGGTAGTTCCAGCAATAGTTTGTTTTATGGGTATTGTAATGGTCAACTCAGTGCAAGAAAATCTGTCTGTTTCAGCCACATAGTTTGTAGAACATCAGATATTTAGCACAAGCCATCAGCCAGAGCCGAGACAAAAGCCACATGTGACAAGCAGTGATCTGCATATCAAAGACTTTTCTGCTCGGTGTGAATCGTGAATGTGCGTCTTTGCACCTGGCAGTTGACAGTACATCCAGTCAGAATGCTTTACTGTGACAGACCGTGTAAGTAATGGGTACCACGGTTGGTTTTGTCATGCCCGTTCTCTTGATTACCCTTCCAGCATGGACTAGAAAGCGCAGCGCTCTCTTATTGGTAGAGTCAGGTAACTGGCTCACTGCCATGCCCTTTAGATTTGTGCTTAACCTGAGTCTGTAGCTGCATTTCATCAAACTGCGTCCAGGCGCTGGTGTGAATACACAAAACCAAGTCTCCGCTCAGCAGATCTGTAAATCAAGCTCTTTATCAGCGATATTCGTTTGTATCTATTTACACATTCAAGGTTAATATTGAATGTTAAGTTAGGGACCTTCAAAAGGAGCACTCCTTTCTCAATATATCTCAGCTTTGTGAAATATTAGGTGTTAACATCTAAACCCATTTATTCAAGATTTAAGACAAGAATATTCATGATGACTGAATCAACTTGGCTACATTACTGAAATACATTTTTAAACGGGCAGTTCACCAAAAAAGGGTGCAAAAAAAAATTTATTTGCAAAAAAACACATCTTGGTTTTTTTTTGTTTTATTTAGTTTTTTTTTTCAAAAATCATGCTTTTTATAGTTTTTATTTAGTTTTATTGTTTTAGCTGTATTTGGTTTTTTTTGTTATTTTTACTTAATTATTCTTAAGTAATTCCATGATTATTGAAAATTGTTTTTGCAAATGAATTTACATGAAAGAATATATTTTTTAAAATGGCTGTTTTTCTTTCTCTATAGAAGTCAATAATAGCAGCTTGGTAATCAACAAAAATAAAATAAAATAAAAATATTTTGTTTATAAAATGAGGGTAAGAAGCCAGTTTTCGCTATGGAATTAAAAAAATAATAATAATTGTGACTTTTTATCAAACATTTCTGACTTTATCTCTTACAATTTAAAGTTTATATCTTTCACAGTTTCAAATTTAAATCTCACAATTCTGACATTTCTTTCTTAAATTGAGCCTATATCTCTTATTTATCATTTTTTTATACATGGCAAGTTTATATCTAATTTTTTTATTTATTTTAAATCTCTTTGAAAAATGTAGGAATTCTAATTTTGTTCCATGGTTGAAAAAGGCTTTCACACCAGGGTGAGTAAATTCTTTTAAGGGTAGAAAATGCTTCTTAAAGGGACGGTTCACCAAGAAATGCAAATTCTGTCATCATTTACTCATACTTGTGCTCTTCCAAACTCAAAGAAGACATTTTTAATTCCCCTCTTTTCCATACAGTCATAAGAAATGTGAGTGAAAAGTGAGCAGACAGCTGACAGAATTTTCATTTTTAGTTAAACTATTTTTCTTTAAGACAATAACTGCATGTTTTTAGGAGTTAAACAGCCTGGAAAGTTTCAAATAACAGCGAGAGAGAGAGAGTGATGTGGGTTATTAAAAAGAGATCTCTACTCCATTTGTTTCTATGATAGCTGTCTCTTGTCAGGGTGTTAAGACCTTCTGGTGCAGTAAAAAAGACTAAAGCATGAGAGGAAATGGGAAGAATGACTGGATGCCCTTGACAAAGCGCTGAGCATTTCAGATGTGTGGGTGAGTCTCTGTTAAAGCATTCAGCTGTGACACAGCGCACAGACTGAGAGAGTTTTATTGCTACCTCTGCACGCCAAAGCCGAGCATTGAGTCAGACTTTGATAACACAAACATCGCCCTGCGGTCGCCTCGCTGGGGCTTATGCCTGTAATAGGAGAAATAATGGCCATTGATTTAGCCAAACAACTCACTATTGTACGGTATAATTTTGGCACACAAATTTTGTTATAAAAGCCAGATGCTGTGAGCTTATAAAGGACAGACAATGACTGTCTAGGTCATAACAGTGAAGCCATTAACGTGGTCACTAATACAAAGAACTATAGGCGGTGTCTCTGTGAGAAAATAGCAATTAAGGATGTGCTGTTTATGTGAGGTGTAATGAAGTGACTTTGTTGTCCTAAACGTAGCGGCTTTCATATCAAGTGATCGTCCCGGTTGTCATCGTAAAAGATTAAACACTCGGAGTGGAAAGACGATGGCGGGAGCTGCAGCGGAAACACGGGGAGGTTAAATGGAGGACAGGGAAACCAGGCAAGGTGACTATCTGTGCCAGCCTCTCTCTCTCTCTTCTTCTCCATCTTGGTTTATTCAGTCCTCACCCCAGGGCAGGAAAAACTTCTGCTACAGCCGTGTCAAGAAGTAGCCTAAATATGCTTGGTGCCAAAAGTTATATATATTAATTGAGCCAAAGAAGCAAGATGGCTGTATGTGGAATATTCTGCTCTTATAGCTTGTGCTACAGACAAGATGAATAAACCTGAATGAAAAAAACATTACTCAGAATAAAATATTGGGATGAATCATGGGCTTTTGATTTGTGTCAGTGACTGCTATTGGAAAATATAACAAATACATTCAATAAAGAATTTTAATGATGTGTTTGTAATTGTGTACAGCATTTTAGTATATTGTTTATTGTTAGTATATTTTTCAGTCAGCTTCTGCTCAGTTTAGACCAACCAGATCTCATGGAAAAAATTGTTAACTATTTCATGAGGTGACGTTTTTGTATGATTTTGTATAATGTAAATACTTGGAAAATCATTTGACAAAAGCTGAGCATAAAGATCCACCCCTAACACTTATAAACCAACACAGTATAATGGCAATTCATCATTTTTGATTTTGGCGAATTGGTGGCTATTTTGTATGAATTTGGATTATCTCATTTTTTTCCCTTATTTAATTTTGCCCCATTGGTGGTTAAGTTTAGAGGTAGGCCTTCATGCTTACTTTTATTTAGGGTTGCAGATTTTTATGCACTTGTCAAATGTGAAATTACCACCTCAAAAAATAGTCTGACTTTTTTGTGAGAATAAGCCTTAACATAGCCTCACTGCCACTGTGTGAAAATGTCTGCAAATGACATTGCATGATTTCATAGAAACTAGCTTATTAACAAGCAAACAAAAAACACTTGTAGAGACCAGAATTGCTTTCTATAAGTGGGCTTTTTTCTCTAAGTAATCATGAAACAATGCGCTAGATAGCATCTGGACGTAGCAACACCCTAACTACCACTCAGAACACCTTAGCAACCACACAGCAAAGCCAAGGCAGATAAAAATGTGTTACAATCATTTTGCCGGCGAAACAAGCGTTTTAGTCTGAATGTTGTTGTCTCATGTAAACTCATTACATTTTCCAGACTGATATTTGTGCGAGTGCTGGGGATGTTGGTTTGATGGCCAACAGCCATGAAAGCACCTCAGCGTGCAGCAGCACTGAAGGATGTCATTGTACTCGCTTTTGATAAATGTGAGGGGGAGTGAAGCAAGGAACAATTCCAGCAGTGTTATCAGGAGCAAACAGGCAGAGTCATGGGGCCCCATCTGCAGGAACGAGATCGCAGCAGTGTTGATCGCCTTCCTGCGCGAGCGTGGACAGGCCGTGACTCATTCAGTTGGCAGAGGGAAGGCCATTCTCAAAGCATCTCTAGACTGCCATCTTATTTATTGATAAAGACAAGTGACACTATATAATCAGGCAGCATCATCTTTCCATATCACCCCACAAATAGGCCTATAACCAATGTTTATGTCCATTTATATATAGATTTATATTTTTATGTGTAGATATAAATGTATATATATAAATATTTTAGAATATGGATATATATTTATCAGTGTAATGGAATTACTCAAAAGCATAAAGTATCCTAATTTACAATAATAAAATAATAATATTAATTATTATTATTATACATAGTGTATATAATAATAAATCTGACCTCTCTCTCTCTCTCTCTCTCTATATATATATATGTATATATATATAATTTATAGAAAATGGTATACACTTAAAAAAAAGTTAGTTTCATATGAAGTGTGCATGACACACTGTTGTCACTGCATGTATATATAAAGACAGAGGAAATAAAATATAATAAAAGATATAATAAAATATAAAATAAATAATTTTTTATTATTTATATTAAAAAAACTTTTAAAAAAGTTATTTTGTTATATATGTCTATATGCATATATCACAATGATATATGTGTGTGTGTGTGTCTGTGTGTGTGTGTAAAAATATAGTTTTATACATAAAAGGTTTCATATTTGTTATACTGCTTCTAATTTTAATCACCTACCTATTTAATCTTGTTTTCACTTTTTTTTTTTACCTCAACCTTTTTTTTGGAGGCTCCTGATTATCATTAATGAAATGAATGTGACAGCTGAGCAACTCAGGAGCCCTTTATAGTCTCCCAGTAGAACAACATGGCCTCCTTCATTCACAGAGTACACCTAGCAAGGCTTCCTCTTAGCGTCATGCTTCATCTACATTTTCACCCTTTGTCTATAATTCAGCACAAACAAACAGTTCTGGCTGTTGCCAGGATGCGGAGTTCAGGTTTCTAGGGTATTTGATAGGGTTCAGGGGGGGTCAGTGGTTGAGCCGAACACCCTGAGAAGACTGCTTTTGTCACGGCCACTCTGTTTGTTCCCATCTACGAGCCATTCTATGGTTTCTTAAACAAGAGGAAAGTAAGAAATGGGGTAAACTATGCTGGTCCTACATACAATTTATACTCCGCTGAAACACAATAATCAGTGCAGACAACTCTACACGAGCTTGCTCACAATACTTCTATCCTGGCCAGGGAATGACTGCACAGCATGCCGCTCTCTGTAACCCTGGAGCTGTTGTCCTCGAGATTAGAACGCCACAGCGACCTCAGTGACCCTTTCTTTAGAAGCAGAGCATGAGCGCTCACTGCGATTAGCAAACGCTCTGTTTTCTCTAAAAAGCAGAATTATTGTATATTGAGGGTTTACTATTCATATGCAAACGTCTGTTCCCCCGGGAAATTTATATCGGAGTCGCTCACCCCTGACTGTGTCCTTCACCAAATAACCACGAGTCAATTTGACTTATTTTGCTTATGAACCTTTTCAGACTCGACGCAGTCACAACTTGTACTGTTATTCTTTGTGAGAACGAGCCAAACTCCATATGAGACAGTTCAAACGAACAGAGTAAATCTTCAGTAAGTTCATCACCCGAAGACACTGTTTTGAAGTCTGGCTGATTTATTATGCTTTTAAATGCTTGCGGCCTTGCATTTCTCAGCATATCTGATAGTATGTCAATAGGTCTGGCGGGAAAAGTTGAATATTCTTAGTTTTATGCTATAAAACATGATGACGATTTTGCAGAACCATAAAGTAGGCCTAATTACTGCATTGATGGGGGTTTTGGAGAATAAAGTTATCCTTTTACCATGTTTGTTACAAAGATGTCAACTTCTCAAATTCTCACATTACGCATATTTAGTAAAAGGGGAAGGGATCTGGTCCACTATATAACAAATCTGTTAAATATCATGAGTTTCATACAATAACCACTAGGTGACAGCCTTCACTTCGTCAAGATAGCAGAGGAGAGAGACGCTTTCTGCAGACATAGCCTACAGTATGACAGTACAAATTGAAAATGAAACAGTAATTTAAATTGCTGGTGCTTTACTGTAATAAAGTTGTTGTTTTTTTGTTTTGTTTTTTTACACTGCAAAAAAAAAAAAAATCTTACTTAGTATTTTTGTCACAATTTCCAGTTTAAATGTCTAAACATTTTTAAAATAAAGATATTAATTCTGTAAAATTACTTAATTTGACTTAAAATTATTAATTACTTAATAAATATATCATAATTAATGTTAAATAAAGCCATTTGGATAGGGGGGAGTTTTACTTTTTGTTTTACTTTAGTTTGTGAACATCTATGAAGTTTGCCAAAACACATAAATGCACACATAACATTTGATATACATGATTACAGGTTTTAGTACAATGATGTTGCCCTCTATATTCAGAAAACAGCACACCTCAAGGTCTAGCACGACTTTGCAGGCTTATTAAGTTTGTGCACTGAAGAAAAGCAGTAATGTAAGACACATACTGTACAATGCGTGCGCCTATCTATAAAGGTTGCTGGAGATCTTATCATGGAAATAGAACTCCTTCTCTTGCAACGAGTTCCCCCTGAGACCAAAAAGAAAAATCAATTGGTTTTGGCATGGAAAAGAGAGCAGCACAACTGGCAAAATATCAAGCTCTACAGGTTCTTGGCAAACACTAAACCTCAAGGTGCAATCCAAAAATCCTAAAGTGAAAACTGAAAACGTCTGGTAGTACTGAACATTCAGTACATCTGCAGGCGTACATTATAGCTTTAACACCACAATAATAATTACATATGTAGATATAAGATGATAAAATCAGAAAATAAGTGATTCTAAGAGTGTCTATGAGAGTTGACAATTACTCAACTATTCAGCTGAATCTGTGTTTGTTACTTTGAAGCAGAAACTCATTTCATGCGGTGTTGTCTTTAGTGCTCTGTCACACAGCATCTGAAATTAAGGGTTGTGTCTTTAAAAGTTGTCATGCTTCACAAATACCAGATGGAGTCCGGCACTAGCAGGACATGATGGGGAGGACACACCAATCCTTTCCAAAGAAAACAAACTGGGTGTGGAACGTGTACAGAAATGTCACAGTTCACAAGATAAGGATCTTACAATTGCTTTTGATACTGCATGGCCATCGCTGTATATTAACCAAAGTTCTCTTGATTGTGCACCGCAGAAAAAATAAAAGAAAAAATAATTATTGAAAACAAATAAATCAAATATTGTTTTGTTTGTTCGTTTTTTTGTTTAAATGCAAAAATGTACTAAAATAAAATGAAATAAAATAAAAATTCCTGAAGGTCACCCATAAAACATACAGAACTGAAATAAAATGTCATGACGTTTTAAGAATGAACTACAATACTAAAATAAAATAAATTTTTATTTCGATTGAAAACAAGATAATTAAGACAATTATTACAGTGTAATATTATGCAAACATTGTATACGGTTGTTTATAAAATAATTCAGTATTTCCCGTGAGAACCTTATTTTCTAATGTCGATTAGAGACTTTTACTGGAAAACATGACATAGCAACGCTTTTTAAAAAGATGATTTTTACAGCACCATGTTATTAAAAACGTATGTGGTTGTTTAAATAAATTTTAGTGGCAACATCTTGGCTATAAATGTAGTGTCTCAGTGTCCGTTTGAATTATGTAGCGTATAAAACTATCTGAGACTTAGTTCTTAGTTTGATGGCTGCCTTGGGACAGATGAGAATGAGCATAAATGTTTCAGACAAGAGTCATGCAGTGCATTGGCAGGGCAGAGCAGCTCAGCTTTCTGTTCAACATGCAGCTCTACACCGGCCAGCATGCAGTTCATGTTCCGTCCTTGTCAATAATTACTCTTGATCTAGATATTATTGTAACTGTAGTGACCATGTGCAAAGAAATCTGACATTATAGACAGTGGTTATTTCATGGTGACTGCACAATATGATGTGTCATGGAAATAAAAGACTATATGAAATATCTACATGAGTCTGCTTTGGGCTTAAGCTGTTTAATGTATTGTATTTAGTAAATTTACACTAGTTGGTATCAACAATAGTAATAGGATTGTGGTTTGTGTGCAGAGCTGATGATTAACAACAGGGCCCGGATATACCTGTTTCACCTGTACAACAGAAAGGTAATAGTAAAGCACACTTAACCCTTTTGTGTCCAGATCCAGAGGGTGGTTTACAGTCTAACCTTTAACATAAAAGTCTTGCCACGTTGCAGTATGGGAGGTTCTCTGCAAGTTTAGGGTGTTGTTAAGTCAACATCTGAAGAGGTATCTTCATCAGTTTTATTTTAAATGGGCTTTTTAAAACTGTGTTTTTGGATGCTTTGCTTTGGTCTGTGGTATTTAACTGAAACCGATGAGTTGTCAAATCTTCATGACTGCTATATGATGATGTCAGAAATATCACAGAAAGAGAGGAAGTGACTTGTGGCCAAGTATGGTGACCAGTACTCAGAATTCATGCTCTGCATTTCACCCATCCAAGTGCACATAGACAGCAGTGACAGAAAGACACACACACACCATAAGTCTGACTCGCTATCCATTAGGCCACAGTGGCCCCTTATCTGACAAATCCTTATATTTAAACAACAACAGTCAATCAATCATAAAACATATTTGTTCTGTTTTAGCATATATGTGATTTTTTGCTAAATCCACTCTTGATTTCTTTAAACCCAGACTTTTCAAACATGGGCTTCATGGGCCTGTTTGAGTTCCTGAAGGCCTCCCTGTCTGTGGAGAAGATAAAACACACAGAACTGAAATAATATAGAAATGGACACTTTTCACTTTTGCGGGTAACTTTATATCCGCCTCGTAAAAAGGGTGAATTTTGTAAAAATTCTACAATTTACTCTTAAAAAAACACACAATACACAAATAACACAGTAACAAATAAATAAAAACCAGTTGATTCTCAGCAAAACAAAACAAAATAATTGCAAACAAATTTTAGTTTATATTTAAGATTTAGTAAAAATGGTGATTCTCAAACAAATATAATATATTTGCATAATTGGACACACAAAAACAAACAAATAAGTAAATAATTGGTTATTCGGATAAATAAATAAATAAATAAATAACAACATCTCATGACTGAATGTGTGATCCCCCAAAATTACACGAATGGACAAAGAAATAGATTTATTCAAAAATACTATTATTGAAAGATTTATTTTTTATTAAAAAACAATAACCGAGCAAATAAATATTAGCATAATTTTTATAGCCTAAATAAAATAAATAAAAAAGCTTGATACATAAATGCACATTTATACTAGGAAAATAATGAAAATAATTGAAATCACAGAGTGAGTATTAAATGACACACAGAGGCTCTTGAGTGTGCAGCTGTAATGCACGCGCGTTGAACTCCCAGACTTCCCATAATGCTCCAGTCACGTGGCCCACTTTATGAAGCCAGTCTGTCAAATCTGAAACTTCCTGGGCTGCGATGCACTACATGCAAGACCGTGACATTTACTTCAGCCATGTAACTCGTCAAAAGATCGCGCGTTTGTAAGGAGTCAAGCTACTTAAAGCGATTAGCGTAGGCAGTGGTGTGTGTGTGTGTGTGTGTGTGTGTGGAGTAGAGCGGGTTTGTTGTTTGAGGAGGATGTGTGTGTGCTGACAGCGGCACGAGCGGCAAACCAGCAGCTCCTTATATCTGTGGAAGAGCACGGCATGAAGAGATCAGGTAAGATCATCTGGTATTTAGTTACACCAGTGTCGTGTGTGTGTGTGTAAGTGTGTGTAGGATATAAAGTTGTTTTCCATGTCAGCGAGCCGTCAGTCACAACACTGATACATACGTTGATTGTTGTTTTGATAGCACGTAATCCATTCACTCTCATGTTTTTACTCAGAAAGTCACTTCTCAGGTGTATTTTGTCTTTGTGTTTTGGATTATATGTGTTCATATGTTATGTACAGTCCATATGTTATGAGTTAGCCTACATGTATTAATAGTTTGATGATGTCATGTGCTTCTACCGCATCTTCACGAAAAGATGTACCGTAACGTTAGATCTCAGATTACAGTCTGTCTGTCGTCTTCTTGAAAAAAAGTACTGTGGTGGTACCATGGTATAGTGATAGTAATACCGTAGTGCTTGTGTATAAATAGTCATTTAATCTTCTAAATAATGGTTCGTGGTTCATGTATCATGGTACCTCCATGTTTTCAATTCTGTGTTTATTTGCACGTGTCTGGTCTGATCATATGAATGATGTTGAGAGATTCAAAATCCAGTAACTTGTTAGGCACAGCTGCTTATTATTTTGGAATTTTCCACTATTAATCTTCTGGTTCTCCCATTTCCTCACAAAATGTTTTTTTCTTGCGTAAACCAGCTAAACCAGTTGAGTACTAGTCCAGCCAGGCGGACAGCTTAAATGACCAAGAGTGGTTTAAGCATGGTTGTAAAAAATCCTACATAATATATTGTACTTTTTTTCTTTCATTTAAGTAAACAAATATCCATATTTGCAGTGTTTTTGATTCATTTACATTTTTGGGTTAGATAGGTTAGACAGTGCTGTCAAACGATTAATCGCGTCCAAAATAAAAGTTTTTGTTTACATATGTGTGTATACTGTGCATGTTTATTATGTATATATAAATGCACACACGTACAACATATATTTAGAAAATGTGTCCATGCATTTCCATTCATATATTTATATTCATATAATTAATATGTGTAAATATTTTAAACATATACGTAACATAACATAATATATATTTCTTAAATATAAACACGGGTTTGTGTATTTATATATACAAAATAAATATACAGAGTACACACACACATATTATGTAAACAAAAACTTTTATTTTGGATGCTTCTAATCATTTGACAGCACTAAGATAGATATTTTAATTTTCTATTCTTCATAAGTTTTAATATATTTTAAATTTTAGTATATTGTATATTTTTATATGTTGAGTCAGTAAGTTATGGTTATAGGACAAGTGGTTTTAGGGGGAATGTGATGTTAAATTTTAAAAAATAGGAAATAGAATGATTGTCACAGATCCATTTAAAAGTGGACGTGGCATGTAAAGTTGTAAGGTATGCTTTGAAAAAAAAATCAGACAAACGAAAGAGAACAGGCTGTGAATGGAGAGCACTTGTCAGACAAGTCGATCTGGATGTTGCAGGCATTCTGGGTTGGTAGTAACAGACCTAAATTAAATCATCAAGTCCTGTTGGAAATGTTTATTGTGAGCAATTATTGCTTTCAGCAGGAACTGTAACACAGCTCTAGACTAATACACAGATGTTCTGACTGCTGATCCACATCTAACTGTAAACAGCATAATGACTAAACTCTTCCTGGATGACTATACACACAGTTCTGGTTGTCTAATTTTCTCCTGCTTATTAATACAGCGCAAAATTACTGTTCTGTTATAATTTACTCATCCTCGTGACGTTCAAAACTTGTATGAATTCTGTGGAACACGAAAAGAGAAGTTTAGCAGAATATCTAGCTTCTCTCTTCCACGCAATGAACCTTTTTTTGAAGTGTGAAATGTAAACCATTATGCCCTGGCAATTTGCTCTTGACAGCTGTGATCACCACTCACTTTCATTGTATGATTTTCTCCTTTTGTGTCAGAAGGTAAAACGAGTTTCGAAAGACATAACACTGTTGTTTTTAAACCCTTTGTACACTAAACCACTTTCTAAACCTTATAATTTAAAGGTAATAATGCCACAAAGGTGATACTCAAGCTTCTCAACCCTGAAGAGCTGAAGTTCCTCAGCTTTCCCACAACCATCCAGCCTCTCAGGTTTAATACAGACGTTTTTATGGGTGCCCAGTCAGGGGTTGCTTTCAAAGAGCTCTCCATTTTGTAAGCCCGGAAAAGCTTTTGTCCCTTGGCTTGTGACCAGTCTTTTGGAAAGGGCAGCTTTACATCTTCCAAAGATCTAAGCAGCAGAAGAAAACTCTGATAGCTTTTCATAAATGATGAGAAAAAATAATAATTTGATGCAGCGGTCTTTAATATATAAATATCAATAATTATAAGTAAATAAATAAAACATTGTTAAAATAAGTACACTTTTATGTGTGTTGAAACACTTTTTGGGGCTGCTTTAGTGTGTGAGGGTCAAAAAAAACAACAACCTTGGATTAGTATATATTTTATATATAATTTCTGTTGCATGCACAGAATTAATAGACTAAAATGAACAATTAAATGGTTATGTATGTGACATTTTTTTTATGAGTGTATATTTGATACCAGACATATGGTTTCAACATAAGGCGTGTAGTTAAACCTATACGTGTTACTTTTTTTACAGAGCAGTGAAAGCAATTTAAAACAAGCCAATAGATATTTATAGCATCTAGCTGGATCTTCTCAGAATGTTCTGAGTTTGTTTTCATCTCTTTTTGCTTGCTCTTGCCCACGTTCATAGAGTAGTTAAGCCATTAGCTCTCTACTGCCAAACATTTTAACCACAGTCTCCCAAATATTTGAAGTGCATTGATGGTCTATTATTTTGTGTACGGTTTTGTTGCATATATTTGTGTGCATAAGCGACAGTCATCATTCAATGGGGTTAAAAGGTTGAAGTGTTGTGATTGAGGAATGGGATTACTGTCTCAGACTGTCTGTCTGTCACGACCACTGTTCAGCTAAATCCCTGCCCGCTGAAATATTAATGCAGCTCAATTATGTGATTACTCTGTTACCCTCAGCTGATGATAGATTGTCTGTATTCAACCCCTCAAATTCAGCTTCAGTGATTTTAGGTGGCGGTTAGCATGAGTCTTCGGTCATTAAAAAAAATGATTAGAAATGGTGCAGCTGAATAATTCTGACACTTTTGTTGCTATTTATTTAAATGAATATGAAGTCATTGTAAATTGCTGTTTTACTCACCTTTCTAATTCTGGACTTGTGGTAGGGAAAGTTTTTGTGATTGTTATTGGCCATTTACTGAGTCACGTAAAGTATTTTACTCCATTTTGATATTTTGTAAACGGTTCAGTTTTTAGGCAGATTACTGTGTGAAAATCTGAAGCCTAAGACTTACTAAAACATATTTGTTGAATATTCACTAAAAATATAAGGGTGTTTAATTAACATAGCAAGACCTCTCATACAAGTTTGTTATACATTATATATATATTTATAGTATAGGTAAAGGTGGCTTTTCTACTCGCCAAAGCTGCGTTTATTTGATCAAAAATACAGTAAAAGCAGGAATATTGTGAAATATTACATATTTTAATATTACAATTTTAATCTGTGGTTTCTTTTTGAATGTATTTTACATTGTATATCATTCCTGTGACGCTAAAGCTGAATTTTCAGCATCATTACTGCAGTCTTCAGTGTCACATGATCCTTCAGAAATCATTTTAATATGCTGATTTGCTTAAGAAATATTTCTTATTATTTTTATGAATTGAGCATTCAGCAGAGCAGCAATTATTTGAAATAAAAATAATTTGGAACATTGAAAATGTCTTTACCTTTTTTTTTTTTATTAATGCATCCTTGCTGCAAAAAACTAATTTCTTTAAAAAAAAAAAAAGTGTTGTACAAATTCATTGACAAGGCCCTAAACAGATCATTCTGGCCTATGTATCAGTCTGTCACTAATCTACACTTGTCTTTCCTCTCTCATCCTTCAGTAAGTTGGGAGTGTGGGGCTCTTTGACTGGTGCTGTTGTTGGTGCTGGCTGCCAGGCCATGAAGATCCGCTGGTCGAGGAAGGTGGCTCTCCTGGCCAAGGTCTTCGTCCTCTTCTCTCTGCTGTGGCTCTTCTACCTTCTCATAGTACGTTCATCCCCCCCGTCTCTTCCTGGTAAAGATGGTCAACACGACATCCTGGTTCGCGATCTTCCATCCGTCGAGGAGGTGGAGGACTCGGACAGCCTCCAGCGACCCGTTAATGAGAAGCTTCCACCAGACCCTAACGCTCCTGGAGAATATGGCCGAGCCACTCGACTGACCCTCAGCACTGAGGACAAGAAAGAGGAGGAGGCCAGCATTGAGCGTTACGCCATCAACATCTTCGTTAGTGACAAGATCTCTCTTCATCGTCATATTCAAGACAACAGGATGCATGAGTATGTCTGTCACACTAAAGAGCTTACACACCCTACCACCTTACCAGCAGCGCCTTAGAAACCACATAGTATGACACTGCAGCAACTGTTGTCCTGACACCCTAGCAAATACAGATAAACGTGTAAAAAAACACTTTGAAGTGTTAGTTCACCCAAAAATGAAAACTACTCACCCTCATGTCGTTCCAAACCCATAAGACCTTTGTTCATCTTCAGAACACAAATTAAAATATTTTTGATGATATCAGAGAGCCATCTGATCACCATAGACAGCAATACAACTAGCAATGATCCAGAAACGTAGGAAAAACATCAGTAAAACAGTCCATGTGACATCAGTGGCTCAGCTTCACTTTTGCGATGCTTGAAGAATACTTTTTTGCGCAAAGAAAACAAAAATAACATCATTTACTCTATCCATTCTTCATTTTAGAGAGTATGACAACACACCGTATACGCTAGCTTTAATGTATTTGACGGAATCAGCCTTGTTTACATCCGGGTGATCTGTGGTTCTTTACGATTATAGAATTCCCAAATCGTGTCACTTATATAGGTTAAATGTAATGCTTTTTTTAAGGAATCCCGGCCTTCTGACTAAAAACACAAGTCGCTAATAAGTAAAGTCAGTGCATCACTGCTGTTAGAAGGCCCGGTTGCGATCAAAACAGTCAGCGTTCTGAGACGTATGCTACACGACGTGGTCTAAAGTGAAAAAATAAGCTTTTTATTGAACAAAAAACAACATTTATGATACAGCTGTTGTCAGATTTAACTCATGATTTTAAATATGAAATTTAATTGTAAGCTTAGTGCATGCCTGAGTGGCGTTTCAAAGATGGCTGCCAGGTGAAATGACATACCTTGAAGGGATTTGGCAACATACACCCTAGTAACTGGATAGAAAAGCCCTGGCAACCAACTAGAACAATTAGCAACATTCTAACAACACTCCAAACACTGTAATAATTATAGTAAAGCACTTATTAACCACCCACAGCATCCTAGCAACATGCACCCTAGTAACTGCATAGAAAAACACCCTGAAAACCACCTAGCAACATCTTAGCAAACAACTATAGCACTTAGCAACTGCATAGCAACTTTTTGCTTTTTCTTGAGCAAATCCTTCGTTTTTGCCATTGCAATGTTTATAGAGGCAAATAAATGCTATTATACTGCATTACAAATAAGCATGAAAAATAAATAGAAAAGGTGCTTTTACACTTCCTGAATAACTGAAATGATGTTCTGAATAGTGATTCCCTCAGGTGATTTCTACACTTCACCTGTTTACAAATGTTGTCTGTTGTCTGAAATGAACTTATTGCCTCCAGCCAGACAACATGATTAAAAAACCAACAACAATAGAAAACAGAGCTGGGAGTGTTCCTCTAAACAGCAGTGCTTTTGTATGAGAATAATTGTTTCATGGCTCTTGTCACATAGTAATGTGTAGGGTTCAAGCTGCTGCTCTGAAAAGAGAAAGTGTCCCCTTGGAAGACGAGAAGTGAAACAAATTGGATGCGTTTTTTCCCCCGCAGTCTTTCAACTGCGCTCCGGTTGCCATATCACAGGCTCTTCTGGAGATCACACACAGCAGTAACACATTTCTTGGCATTGGCAGGGATTTTTATCTGTTGATGTGAAGTTCTTTTGCTTGCTTTCTGAAATAACTTTTGGGCAAGTTAGTTCTTGTCAAAGACTTAAGCATTACTGCCAGAAATGTTATGCTCTGAATTTTTTTCTTCCCTCTTTGTAGGGATAATTATTGAATATTTTCTTAAATGTAGTTGCTGTCAGTAAATATTTGTGGTGAGTTTGAAGAGAGTTCAGAATCCTTCTCTGGAACATTATGACTCACTTTATTCAGAATCCCTGCTGAATCAATTTTCGATCAACACCCCATGTTTTATACCGTCTCCCCTAAACTAAAAGCATCAGCATTGTATTTTTCAGTAACATCACAGTAGTGTTAGTGTGTAAAATGGTGTAGCTTTTCTAGTATAGCAAGCTCCAAAAATTAATTGTGTAGTGAGACAATTTTTTTTTTGTCAAATTGTTTTGCAGAGACAAACAGATGAGTTGATAATTGAACATACTGAGAGATTTGAGATTTATTTGTGGAAGTTAAATAACAAGTACAATTTTCTTCCATCTCTATCCTAAAGGGTCTAAAGCTGTTTCTCAGAATTCTGTAAAGACATCTCTGGCATGTCTGCTCATCTCCCACCTCTTATTCAACTCTGTTTGTTTACAGAGAATCTGTCTCTCAACCAGAAATCATCATTACACATTCTAGGTTTGAGGAATGAAGGCCAAAGAAAAGAGGAATTGAATGTGACTTTTATTAATGGACTACACATGCATCATTTCCTCACACCGTTATAAGTAATAATTGTCTTGCGAAATATTATAAGCAGTCATTCAGAAGCCGCTTTTCCACTGTTGGGCCGAACGGTTCTAAGAACTGTCAGGTATGGTTCCAGTTGTGTTTCCACGTGAGCCTGGTATGGCGCGGCATGATTACAAACCATTCTCGGCCCAGAATTCTCGGCACGTTTTACACAACCGTGCTAATAAAGTGCATCTGCATGACGTCGCCAATCAGGATCTATCACTTGTCTGTTCCCTGGCTACTAGCTTTTCCGTAGCTTGCTATTTTGAGCAATCTACACACAAATTAGTAATAAAATGAAAAGAAATTTCGCTTCATCCTTCATAATGCGTTGGTTATTTACACCTCATATTATATGTAAACATTTGTGTTACCACGGCAACGACTGACGCGTTTGAATTGCATTTCAAAGAGATCCTTTATCAGCCCCGCAGTGGAAAAGGAAACCAGAACCTGAACGGATCGGCGTGGAATGGAACGGTTCTGCAAAGAGAACTGTTCAGCACGATAGTGGAAAAGCGGCTTTAGATGTTAACATCTGCACTTTATCATGTGTAGTCAGGAAACTGTTCGTCTAAACCACATGTTTTGAATACAAGCTAATTTGCTTAACTGTCTGATTAGTTATTTCTCTTTTTTTCAATGTCAGATGCAAAGCTAAGAAGTACAACATCCGTCATCTGCCTACAACGTCAGTGGTAATAGCGTTTTACAATGAGGCCTGGTCCACCTTACTCAGAACCATCCATAGTGTGCTGGAGACAACACCAGCCGTCCTACTGAAGGAGGTCATACTTGTGGATGACTTCAGCGACCGAGGTGAGGGGACACCTTTTAGGCAGTTTTCACGTTTGTAAATGTGTAGGCTAGTAGTTCCACCAGACTAATTCCATCCTAGAGTATTTGTCTTGTCCTGATTAGATGCTACACTGATTAATGAATATTGATGGATAACAATTTAATTAACAATTAACAATAACTAATTTTGTAAGATGGACCCATAAAAGCTTTATTTTTTTTATAATGTTTTATATGTAAAAGTGTATCTATTTGTTAAATATTGACTGTCTAACGGCAGTAATAACTAATAGCCTGTGAAGCTGATATGTCAATATTGATTTCAGTTAACCTCCTACACCCTGGCGTCCACATATGAGGACATTATATTTTCCTGAATTTCTCTGAGACTCTACATGCCACAGTTTTAAATCTATCCTGTAAAGAACACATTCAGGGCTTTTCAGAGATACCAAATGATTAGATGGTTTATCATGATCACTCCCTCTACTTGGTCTTCAAAAATGTCAGATATTTTTTAGTGACATATATTATGAAATATGATAATATTTTGTAATTATTATTTAAATTTGTCATGAATCAACATCTCAGGAAAATCTTAAGGGGTTTCAGATCAAAATAAGACTTTCTGTTACGATACAGGACGTTGATTTTAATGTCCACATATGAGGATCATAATATATTATTATGATCTGGTTAATTATTACTCCCATTTACATACATACATCTTTAAAACACTTTTTTTCTCGGGTATTAAGAGGATAAATACAATCAAATACAAACATTATTTGCATTGAGGTATGCTCGCACATTTGCATATGTTATGCTTTCTCTGCAAGCTCTGGATGGTAAGTTAGCTATAGATATTATTCCATATCACTTTTAGATTTGCTGAAATTAAAACTCAATCCAGATGTCTCTAGTAAATCAGTTGTTTTGCTGTGATCTTGCCATTATCTATTGGATAAAAAGTTCCAGATTTGCTTTTGTATGAATTACAGGCTATCTGAAGACACAGCTGGCTCAGTATGTCAGTAACCTGGAGCGCGTTCGTCTCATTCGCACCAAAAAAAGAGAAGGTCTGGTACGGGCCCGGCTCATTGGCGCCACCTATGCTACAGGACACGTTCTCACCTTCCTTGACTGCCACTGTGAGTGTGTGCCTGGCTGGATAGAGCCACTGCTAGAAAGGTGTGCCTTGTAGTTGTTTTTTTTTAAAATCCAATTCAAAAGCATCATAGAAACACTTGTGATCTTAAATCTTTTTTTAAATGGTCTTTTCCCTCAGAATTGCTGAGAATGAGAGCACCATCATATGTCCAGTGATCGACACCATTGACTGGAACACATTTGAGTTCTACATGCAGACAGATGAGCCGATGGTGGGCGGCTTTGACTGGAGGCTGACATTCCAGTGGCATGCCGTGCCTGAAATCGATCGCAAGATACGTAAATCCAGAATTGACCCCATTAGGTTGGTTTCTGCGCAGCTTGTCCAAATCCAGCTTTGCTATGTGGTTTTCTTGCCCATTTTAAAAAACAGATTAGTAATGTTTAAAGGGATAGTCATGCTCACCAATAAGTTGTTTCAATCCTGTTATTTATTCTGAGGAACACAAAAGGAGAATTGGACAATAATACTATATTACACATTATTACTGTTTAAAGTAATGTAAAATATGTTTGGATGTATAATTGTTTTTGCTTATTTCCTCTATTTTTACAATTAGATTACTTTTGCTGTCACCTGAAAGTTAACATTTAATATGCTGTTAATTATAAAATTTAATAACACTGGTAAATGTAATATTTAGCAAATCTTAAATTGAATATCCATTTTTCTTACTGTACATTCTAATGCCGTGATGTCTTAATTTTAGACAAAATAGTAATTCGATATTGTAATTTATCAGTTGCCAGCCATAACTTAAATAATTATCAATTTTGGAGCATTCCTAAATTATATTCTAAGGGTTTGGAATGAGTTAACCACCCCTAAATACATTTGAGTCTCTCGTTCTTCCAGTAAAAACTTTCAGGAAGTTATTTTCAGAAGGAAATGGGCTGAAATAGGATTGCAGTGATATTGTGTTGATTAAATTCACTTGCAGTGCATTGAATAGACTATATTTTAATGCTCAGACCCAGGGGTTCTTTCAAATACTGTCCAGCTCTGCATTAGATTCCTCTCAAGGCTCGTCCGAGGGCAGACCCAGAGGCGCTCACTGAAAACTAAGAAGCACTTGCCTGCTAGAAAATTGGTGATAGGGAATATCTCTGATGAATTGCCAATGTCTGCTGCTTTTCATTTCACAGGTCTCCCACTATGGCAGGAGGCCTATTTGCCGTCAGCAAGGCCTACTTTGAGTATCTGGGCACTTACGACATGGGCATGGAGGTCTGGGGAGGAGAGAATCTGGAGCTTTCTTTCCGGGTAAGACTCCTGTATTCTGCATTCCATTACCTTTTGTACTGGTAATTTGCATAGTCTTCCCATCGGAGCGTGTCGATGGGTTTTTGGTAGCTTGAGAGACTGAGAACCACTGTTTATAATTAGACACATCTCTCATTGGATTTCTTTTCTTAGCCTATACCTAGAAATGAAGATTGATAGTGTATACCATGGAGTAATCTTTTATGCATATGGAAACGGAATACAATGCTGTATCTTCCAGGACCGTATGACGCTCATGTATAATTGATGTGTTGTGAATTGGTATACAGACACATGTGGGAAATAAAGCTGGAAAATAGATAAAAAAGGAATTTTGTTGGTGTCTCAATGGATCTAAAGCGCTGTTGTCAGTCATGTTTTATTTTTGACAGGAGGTGCATTCCAATAAAAGCAGACAATCTGCATTTGTGAACTAAAAATGGGTTTGTGAGGAAAAAAAAGCTATGCAGGATGAGTTGAATCTCAATAAATAAATCATGTCGCTCTAGAAACATGCTTATTAGCTTTCATTTTAAAGTAACTTTTTCAATGTTAAAATATTTTTGCATCTATTTTAATATGCAGAAATATAAATCAGTCATAGGTTGATTTCCCCAAAAAAGTTTGAACGTTGGTCTTTTGTTTGCCATCCTAAATAGCCAGATGAAGCCTGTTTTGTTGTATTATTTATTTATTTATAATTATTAATAC
This sequence comes from Enteromius mattozi, assembly GCA_032359235.1. NCBI lineage: Eukaryota > Metazoa > Chordata > Actinopteri > Cypriniformes > Cyprinidae > Enteromius > Enteromius mattozi. Next base: position 7,773,095 of record JAUMHE010000072.1, read on the forward strand.
TCATGTAATTACCAAATGTGTGCTTTTTTTATTTATTCATAATTTTATTTAAATATTGATTCATTATTTTTGTGACCACAGTGGTACAGAAATTATATTCTTTAATTTTTATAATAATTTATTATATTAATTATGTAATATAAAATAAATATGATACATAATAATATACATAATAATGTGATACAATAATTTTCTATTTCTATTTATTACTTTTTAATAAGAATATTTGTTCAGTACTTCACCTTCCTTAATTAAAACACTGATAACACTTTATCTTATAGTTACACCTATTAGTTTCTTATTAGCATGCATATAGTACTAGAATATTAGCTATTTATTAGTGCTAATTAAGCACATATTAATGCCTTATTCTACATGACCTTATTCTACATACCTAATCATACACAATACCTAAACTTAACAACTACCTTATACTATTAATAAGCAGCAAATTATGAATTTATTGAGGGGGAAAGTCGTAGTTAATATTTAACAAGTGTTACCTATTCTAAAATGTTACCAAAACACCTATATTGTCTTTTTTAGGATTTGATTGGCTTTTTTGAAAATGTTTTATTGGGTGATTCTTTTTATACATTTAAAGAATATTTTATTTCTTGCAGGTGTGGCAGTGTGGAGGGTCTTTAGAAATTCACCCATGCTCCCACGTGGGTCACGTATTCCCCAAGAAAGCGCCGTACGCCCGATCCAATTTCCTTCAGAACACTGTCCGTGCTGCGGAGGTTTGGATGGACTCTTACAAGCAGCACTTCTACAACCGAAACCCTCCAGCACGCAAGGTACACCTCCATCCTCCACGATCTCTGATTGGGCGGCACGTCTTTAGTATTATGTGCCGTTGCATAATTGGTGTACAGCTGTTGTGTTATTTCCTTATTTAACTGCTTCGGTTGATGTTAGTGCAAGTGCTGTTCTTAAAATTGCTTGCGTACTCATAAAGGGGAAAAAACTGTGAAAGAGATAAGTGGCGCTCAGGTTTTGCTTGAGTGCTTCATGTTCTATCGGTTTACAGTATTTGTTTTTCCTTTGGCTGTCTTTGAAAAGCTTATTAGCTGACAAAGATAATAAAACTAGGCCAAACATATATTATATCACCCTGGCTGACATGAATCTGGCATGTAACTCCATATTACTTTGGATACAATTTACATTATTAATGATGCAGAGCTGTGATCAAATAATAAATCACTCTCTATAGCCATGACACCAGATGCCACGAGTAAGAATATTTGACCTCTGTTTGACTGCAGTGAGTTCCTGTACATATAGTCTGAATACAAACACGCCCTGTAAATTAATATTGTCATATACACCTGATGGAGTTCACACAAGGCTAGTTGGAAGTATGTCGTGGCAGTTCTTATGTCAACATTACAGGAGGTACGTACATGGCGTCCTGTTTGACAGAGATGCAGTCTAAGAACTTACAACTCGAGTAAAGTATAACAAAGTTCAATAAAGTTAATCTTGTCGTGCAGAAAAGACCAAACAAACACACATTAGCTTTGATAGCATTCACAGACGCAGTACATATGTAACACTTAATAATAATCTGTCAGCTTTGCCTTGAGGCCTGATTTTTCTTTGCTCCTGTAGGAATCATATGGGGATATATCTGAAAGGATTGTGCTGCGAAATCGGCTTCAGTGTAAAAGTTTTGAATGGTACCTGCAGAATGTCTATCCTGGCTTACATGTGCCAGAGGACAGGTCTGGCTGGCACGGAGCGGTAAATTACTAATCTAATTTAATCTAATCTAATTCCCTTTTAATGTCATTCTCGCTATTTTTCCACTGGTTTTATATGTTCTGGTTTCTGTTGTAGGTGCGTAGTGCTGGAGTCCATTCTGAATGTCTGGACTATAACGCCCCGGACCACAACCCCACAGGAGCTCACCTGTCCCTGTTTGGCTGCCATGGTCAAGGTGGTAACCAGGTAGCTATCATCAATATTAAGTTTATGCTTTCTCTTACCCCAGTAGTTTTCAGTTTCTTTCCTTTTGCAAACGTTTTTGGGTTACACTTTAGGGGTGATATAACGCCTACTTTCCACAAGCTGATATGATTCTTTAGCGTCTGTAATATAGTTTGTTTAAAATTTCTCAATGGTAGTTTAAAAAACCCCACCCATTTTACCCTGTAAAAAATGGCTCTTTTCAAAACACTCTGTTATGTGTACTTCCTCTTTAAATCTTCACGAGCTCTGCTGACTCTGCCCCTCTTTTCTGAGACGCTCTCAGAGGATGATTATTTAGCTGTATTCATAGTCCTAGACATTACATTCATAGTGAAACTTGATAATTAGCACATTATTAAGAAAGGCGATTTGCAAACATTCATTAAAAGACATACTGACTGCATCTGTAGGTGATGCTGGATCATGAATGATTCGTGCGAACACAAACGCATTTAGGTAGATCAAGGGCGCATTCCCTTCAGAACCAAAGGTAAGTTAATGTTAATCCTCTGCATCTTCAGTCACTCAGATGTCGGGAGTAAATGACTACTGCTATGGTCATTATTACGTTCAACAACAAAACACCTCAATCACTTGATGACGGCTCACTCAGACGTCACACGGTCTTACGGTTCGATTTGAGAAAGAGGAAAACATTTAAGGAGAACCACTGGGTGGATTTTTATCATTATAGGGTGGTTGTGTACACAAACTGCCAACACACATTTCATTTCACACAACTTGTTAAAGTGCATCTGATATTACATGACCCCTTTAAGGTTACAGTGTAACTATAGATTACAGGTACTGAGTAATATTGATTAACTACATGTACTTACTGTATGGTTAGGATTAGGGTCTTAGGGTTACTTGCAGGTAATTATGCATAATTTATTGTTATTGTAATAGTAAGTACATGTAACTTGTAATAAAGACACCTTAAAATAAAGTGTTACCATGTTTTGTGATTCTCGCCATAATTTTATCAGGCCAAATGTTTTGAGCACTTTGTAGTGAGTAATAAATAAAATATTCCAGTGAAGTATCATTAAGATGACAACAGTTTTAGCGACAATGCTATAATGTTTCAGCAACACTTAAGTTTCCATTTGTTTACATGGTAACGCTTTAGTATATTATTAGTAACTATTAACTAGTTGCTTACTAGCATGTCTATTATTAACTGTTTATTAGTACCTATAAAGCACATATTCTGTGTGATCATATTCTATCATATAACTATCAATAAGCAGCAATATATTTTAATAAGCTGTATTATATTTGTAGTCTTCTGAAGGCATATAATAGCTTTATTTGGTAAATAGATAAAAAAATTCGATCAAATATGACATTGCTTAGTGCAATGCATATGAGCTAAATATAGTGGATGAGAATGAGTTAATTGGTTCTCACACGTATCATTAATATGGCAAAACTGAATCTGAGGAAGTGAATGAGATTTGAGAATAGCCTCCCAAAGGGACTACACTTCACACTTTGGAAGCTGCTGTTACCCCACAGCCTGATGTCCCTAAAATGGGTTAAAGGGGGCTTTCTATTAATGCCAGAGCTATCGAGTAACTTTAAAAATGAGCATGAGGTGCATTTCACTTCCAGTTATATAACACCTACGACAGCAGATGCAGGAGACACTGTTTGTTACGTTTGCAGTGAAACAAAGGCAGCTTTATTTGTGCTGAAATATAATCTATCCTGAGACGAGCTGCCCTTCTGAGGATTGTTATTTATCTAGTGTCACGGTTGGATAAATTAATGAGTTGCAGAGGATGTATATTTAATGGAAAGGGAAGCCTGCACATGTGTCCAGTGGCTTATGTCACCGCTGTGCATCAAGGGCCTCTGAAGTAGCACCATGTGTGAGTGAAAATCAGTGTTTCCACAGCTAAGGCTAAAAAGGAAACCTTAGCCACTTCTGCTCAAAGATAGACGTCTGTATGAAATATACATGTGACTAGTGAGACTAATGGTGACTGCAGTTTGAACCTTTGCATAGGAGCCTTCACTGAGGTCACATCTGTCCATCTGAAACACACTGGAGATGAGTTAGATCTTTAAATAGCTACACTTTTTAGTGTCTTCCAGCCTCGTTTTTATTCTAGCTGAGCTTTCAAACCTTTACCCTCAAAGGATCTACTTTCGCTTGGAGAAATTATTTGCTTATGAATTATTAACCCAACTTTGATTGTTAACAAAATCCATGCAAACATCTTTATCTGTTGCTTAATTTACATTTTCTACACAGCCTGTTTTTTTTTTAGGCCTGTTTGTAATGAGTTGTGTATGTGTGTGTGTGCTTATGTATGTATATATGTATGTACTGTATTTTTGATCAAATATTGGTAATCACACACATATATATATAAAAAATTGTATATATCTTATTGTATATACCTTTTAGAGATATACAATTTTTATCCAAAATTTACAAAATTAATTTAAATAAAAATGACAAATAATTAACTTGCAAATAAAGTATTATAGTGTACACAAAACAGCCAATGAACATTTCTGTGTGGGGAAGCAAACAAATAGTGGCATCAAAATTATGAATTGATTAATTGCAATTGGCTGTTCACCATCAACAATATGTGAGAAAAAAACAGAAATGCACATGTGCCAAACTACTTTTCAAACTAAACGTCTCTCTCTTTCTCTGTCTCTCAGTACTTCGAGTACACATCTCAAAAGGAGATTCGGTTTAACTCTGTGACTGAGCTGTGTGCTGAGGTTCAGGATGGAATGACGCACATAGGGATGAAGCATTGTCCTCGAGACGGTGCTCCCAGACCTCCCGCCATCATCTGGGAGTTCAAAGACGTGAGTCTGCTCGCCCACACCTCACATTATCACTGAAGTGCCATCAGCAAACAGAAATGAGATAATAAACAAACACAGTTATCGTATATCTGATCTGCTCTGTTGTTGCATTTCCATGAAAGAAACTTCTTATCTTCCACTTGTGTCTTTTCAGGACGGCAGCATATATCACCCTCATTCAAACAGGTGTATCACCTCCTACCGCACAGATGATGGCCGTGCAGATATCCAGATGAGAAGTTGCTCTCCTGGAGACAAACACCAGCGCTGGAGCTTTGAGTGATTTTAAACCCCATGTGAACTTGGATATAAGTGCAATTATCAAACAGAACATCACTTCCGGCTTGGTGTTACAAAAAAGGAGCGAAGAACAGGCAAAAAAATGGGACCCATCCCTCCATATAGTGCCTTTGCAAACCAAAGTGGACATACTTGTAGTGCCAATTCTTGCGTATCCTTGCTAGAGACGTTCAGTGTGACATTATAAGTTCGAAGTGCATATTAATAACATATTGTAGCAAATTCAACAATCCAGCGTGTTGGAGCAGCATTTTTTTGTTTACATTGATGCACTATATGCTTTTAGTGAATCGTTTTTTAGACTCGGCAGTAACTAATCTTTAGATCTACTGCACAGCGATTTTATTTAATTGTACCAGAAGTGACTGATTTGAGGATGTTGTGAGTGGGTTTGCCTTAATTGTCAATTGTCATTGTAGGCTGGTTTTTGTATTATTAGGGTAGTTAGGGTCTTTCCACCTGATTTCGTGTTAAGCTGCATGGAGTATTCTGGCACACTGGTGTTGATGGAACTGTACCAGCATTTTAGGTCTCACTTACACTAACAGCAGTGTTCAAGTAGTTTTTGGTAATAATGTATGTACCTTTTAATTTGAAGTAGATACTTCAGAGCTGGTATAAAATGTACAGCAATTGTGGACCAAATTTTTCAAATCCTAAACCGTTTTAGTAGTTTTTCTCTACTACACATTTGGGAATGATTCACTTTACAAGTGAGTTGTTTCTAGACTCACCATAAAGTGCCTCTTCTGCCTGACTTTTCGAAAAGGTGCATACTCCTTCACAAATCAGATTATGACTGTACTTTATCATGATGTTGGCCAAAGTAAAAATCTGAAAATTGAAGTGTTTTTATCACGGGTCTTCCAGCTTTTACACATTCAAAATTGATTATCAATGGATTTGGTAAAATGCTATATCGTAAATAACCGAACATGGATAACACCTTATTTTTGCACTAAAATGCATTTAAAATGGCAACGTAATTGTTCTAGGTCTCATTCTTTGTAATCGTCAGTGAATTAAATGGTTTAAAGGGATTGTGGGAACGTGAATAGGAAATTTGAATTACTACTGATAAAGCACAGTTTGTGGTGATCATGTGTTTTGCTAATGGACTGTAATGAAGTATTTTTGGAACATGGAAAACAAGTACAAAGTATTTTTGTCTCAATGAATTAAATTAAAGCTCTAAATGTTACATTGTTGTGTTTTTTTTTGTTTGTGGATGGTGTGACCTGTCCTGGACTCTCTGATGCTGTGCCATCTAGTGGTGGGAATATATGACGTTTTAAATTGTTTTATTTCCATTTTAAATGCATTCAGTTGAGATTTGATTAGGTAAAGCTCCCCATTTTACATCTCCTTAAAATAAAGTGTTTCCTTCACAGTTTTACATTTGTGATCTGAGCCTTATATGAAGTAGATCACGAGGAATCACATGAGGTTCTGCCAAGTCAGGCTCAAATGTTTAATGGCACACTTTCCAGGTGTGCCACGCAACTACATAAATAAAGCTGGAGGTCACTGAGCACTGTAATGCTGCATCCATGAATAAAGCTTTGTTTTCCCCTATTGGATTGTGGGCAATAGGTGCGTGATAAATCCCCTTAAACAGATACCAATTATGTTTATTTCTGTTGTTCCTCTGGGAATATGACAGCAATGAGTCAGATGGCAATTAGACATGAAGGACTCATCCCATTTCCCTTAAGGTCATGCAGTGGTAGCCAAACAACTTGATTTCCTCTTTTAAAAGCTGCTCTGTTTATTTACTGTAGATATGTGGCAGTTTGCTATTAAAGGGACAGTCTGTTACACAACCCTCATCAATAATCTAATAAAAGTGCAATGTATCATCCTATATAAAAATGATATCTGATTGGACATAGAAAAGCTGTTTTGCACAGTTGTGTGTTCATACTGTATGTGGTAAATGACTGTGCAACACTGTGTTCAGTGTACCATAGATTATTACAACACACTTTGGACCTTTTACAATAAGAGTGTTCAATCAAAAAACTGTGGCACTCAAATTACCATCTCACTTCTCTGACGGCCTAATCAATAATTAAACACATTAATTTGGATAAACATACATTTTGCTTGCTACATGGATCATCTTACATATTTATTATGAGAAATTGCTGGTAAGAAGTGAGTAGATGTGGACAATATCACAATATTTTTGGGTATTGATGTTAAGAAAGTTCTGAAAGAAACTACTGATTAAATCCCTTCACTATTTCTAGAAACTAGCGACAGTGACTTAATATAAGTTTAGTATTGTGTTTTAATTTGTACATTTTTATTTAAAAGTGCATAATAAAAATGCAATTAGTTTTATATCGTTTGAGATAAAGCTGTACAGGAACCTAATAAAATGGTTAGTTTCTTAATTCATATTGTTTAATCCTTTTAATGTTTTTATTGATCACTTTGACATTAAAGGGAGCAGCCCAATTAAAACAGCTTTCTTAATCAACTTTTCAAAACGGAAACTTTGCCACAGTTGACATACTTTCCCATCACTATGTTTGATTTTAAATAATCCACAAGAATGCTGAAGACTAAACTAAACAATCTTACTTGAAACCAGTTTCTCTGGTTCAACAGAATGTATCCAAATATGTCTGAAAGTAAACATGGATGATATTTATCTTAATGCAGCACTCCACTTTTAATTTAACATAGAGATTCTGTAGAAGCTCTTTCAAAATATCCTTATTACTACAGTATTTTTCTTTTTTTTAGTATTAGTATTATTTATTTAGATAACATCCTTCAGGTCACTATAGAAAATATATAATTGTATCCTAATTTAAACTCTTCCAGGCCCAAATTATGCTCTAAAAACAACAATTAAAAATAAAATAATTGATTTAACTCATTAAACTTCCAGTACAGTGAACACTATTTCTAACACTAGCCACATGTGAGTGATTATATGGGTTCAATTTTATTTCAATGAAACTTTCAATAATTTAATGCAAATACTTTGAAATCTATTTAAAAGAAACAAAATTGTGCAATATGGCAGAAACTGAGAAAAGTGATATCTACATGAATAGTGAAAAAGAAGTGTGTTGCTCAAGATGAACTATTACAAAGCTGGGCTGGATGTGAAATGTGAATGAATCGTTGTTATTTCAATTATACATGATTTTACATATAACAATGTACGTGAACTTTCACAGGCTCGTATATCTTGGCATAACAGTGTTTATAAAGCGGACATGCACTAAATGGATTTGGATTAGCGCTCTGTCACAGTGTGTGACCCCTAAGACTCTCTGTGATTTGACCTGGATTTCTTTCTTTATGCCTCTTGCGGTTCTGCTGGCCTTATCTGACAAACAAGCCTGCTAATCTGATCACGCAAATCCCTCTCTACATCAATCTACAGCCCTGCTCAGTGCTCAGACCTGCAGGACGTGCCACTGTATGGCTGTGGCTCAAAACCAGCAAATGTAAAGGCGAATGTATTTATAAAAAGTTAGTTTGAAATCAAAAGTGAAACCTAATTGTGGTTAGATAGAGAGTCAAAGAAACACATTCAATAGAGTCAAGAAGAGTCAGAAACAAAATTGTTTTGATTTTAAATTTTTAATATATTTTCAGGTTTTTCACAAGATTATTAAAATATCTGATTTAATGGTCTAGTGTATGAATTGTGAAAGCAGTTTATTAGAGGCTGATGATCTGATCATCATCCAGTCTGTCTGGAATGAAGAATCAGAACAAACTGAGACAGACTAAATCCAGAAGACCCGTGGCAACGTCTCCAAGATGCTTAAAGAAACCTGCCCGGAAAACTATGCAGGGCAAAATCTGCTTTAAATGTAAAGGATGCTCACACAAAATGTTGATTTAATTTAGTTAATAGAAGTTCATTGATAAAGAAAATCTATTTATGACATTATTTTAACAGTATTCTTCAGTTCTTAAAGAATCTTGGAGTTTTCCTGGATTGTGTCTGTCTCAGTTTGTTCTGTTCTCCAACTAAAACCTCACTGGATTCTTACAATTAATGGCAAAATGAATGCACGGAAATGTAAACTGATATTTCCTACTGACACACTACAGCAAAAAGATAGAAATAACTAACTTAAAATCATTTTTAGCGATCATTTTAAAATACTAGCGTTCTAATAATTTTGGCCAGCGGTGAATCCGATCTGAGCTAGGCTAAACGTTGCTTTCCTGTTTTGCATAAACTTTGGAGTCTGTGAATATGAATTCTGGATCACGTATGATATAGGTTCTGTAGATATAGGCTACGGAAGCAGAAAGCGTTCGGCTTTACTTTTCGCCTCTTCAACTCCTCCCCGATTGCAACCGACTATTGTATCCGATCGTCGTGCGTTTAATGTCGAACACATATCGAAAGTGTCCGCATTAACGGATGTGCTTTCAACTCCTCCCCCGTCTGCAACCGGCTCAGCTTGCCGTTCATGTCGATCACACCTCAGCTCAACAGTTGCTTTCTGCCACAGATTAAATGACCAACTTTGGATAGTTTCCCCTTCACGACAGTCGACCTTAAAATGAAATCTGGCACTTTGAAAACGAGATCTTCTTACCTTGGCGAACTTTTTACGAACTTTTCATGAGGTTGAACTTTGGATGACAAACAGATTGAGGAAACCAAGAAGGACACATTATGGCAATATGTGGCAGACGGAGTCGGCCCAAGTTTGTTCTGTACATCCTTGGCGCGTTTGTAGTGGGATATTTAGTATTTCATAGAAACACACACAGTGATGTCGGACTGGCGAGTCGAAGAGAAGTTCCAGTCGAGGAGCGCAAAAATGTGGACGAGGAATTTCTGAAGAAACCTGTTTACGAGAAGCCTCCTCTAGACATAAATGCGTTGGGAGAGATGGGTAGAGCTGTTAAACTGGACCTGACTGAAGAAGAGAAGCGAGAGGAGGAGGAGAGCATAAAAAAACATCAGATAAACACTTATGTGAGTGATAGGATATCATTACACCGCAGGCTGCCTGAAAGATGGAATCCACTGTAAGTGCCCATGTTGCACAGAGAGGTTTGAAGTTTGTTTGGTGTTTGTCAGATATCCAGCTCTAACAGATCATGAACTGTTTGGTATAATGTTGTTAAATGGGTTTATTTGAATAGCAACGTAGAACAGGATATGCATCACAGTTTATTAGTTTTAACCCGCCCGATTATATTGCAGAGCATAGAAGTTGTAAATGTTTTGTAAACAGTCCCTACCCCAGTGTCTTTTGCTTGTGCGTGTTTAACGATAGGGACCGTCTACAAAGGAACAAAATAATGAAAAAACGTAAAGTGTGGTGCTGTCACAGAGGTGCACACAACTAGTCTTACTCATAAATAATAATAATAATAATACACGTATCTAAAATCCCAAGGATATGTATTAGTTTAATTGGTTATTTCAAGAAAATGCTGATATTTTTGAAATGGAAAGTTTCCTTTGTCAACTCATTGACTGAAAATCAAGTCAAACAATAAACAGATGGCCCATCCCATATCCAAAGGGTGTGCATTGTTATAGTTACCTAGAGAAACATTTGCAATTGGTTTTATTTTGATAGGTTAAAACAACAAGTTAAAAATATTACTGATGGCTATTTTCTTAAATTTTGCTAGTTTTTAATGTGTAATGTTGTTTGCATCATGATTTAACGACCATTAGGGTTGAACATTTAATTTATGCATTTTTAAGTTGCAATTAATATTTTCTTTTATTTGTCGTATGTGATAGTTTTCTTTCTTTTTACAGCACTTTGATGCAGTTTTGCTTTTATAAACAGATTAATTTGATTTTGATTTGATATTGTGCAATGTTTTGTGATGTGTTATGTGTGCATGCATCTCTTATTGCCAAATATGTAATTGCCTCTTGGGTATTAGATTAAATAATCCTGCATAGATGTTTAATTAGTGTAATGCCAGGATGCAGTGTGAGATGTAGCAAACAAGGCGTTATCTAACGAGATCTGTTTATTCAGATGTAAAAACCTGAAATATGACTACCTGAGCCTGCCGTCAACATCAGTAGTGATAGCCTTTTACAATGAGGCCTGGTCCACACTACTACGGACAGTGCACAGTGTCCTGGAGACCTCGCCTGACCTACTGCTGACTGAAATCATACTGGTGGATGACTACAGTGACCGAGGTATCAGTCTGAATGAAAACTTCTCATGCTAACTTTAAGCGCATGCTTACGTATTTACAAACTAAAGATATAGCTAATCTGTAGTTATATGATGAAAATCAAAAATATCAAATTAATTAGTATATGTAACAAATTAATACTAGGTTAAACTCTGTGCATTTTTGATTTGAGACACATAGGAACCACACACAACACAACAACAACCACATGAGACAATAAATATAGCACCTTTATTCATAGCTAACATTGCTACTGTAAAGTTTTGCTTGAACAAATATGCAAAACTCTCATTTTCAGAAAAATGCAAATATACTATACTGTTGTTTGCTTAGTCAAATGTTTGTTCATTTCTTACCAAACAATGACAAAAAATGCAAATTGGTTATTTTTTTTAACATTTCTGATTATATATACATAATACATACACTGCCATTCAAAAGTTTGGGATCAGTAACGTTTATATGTTGTTTTTTTTTGTTTTTTTTTAAAATAAGCATTCTCTCACGCTCATCAAGGCTGTATCTATTTGATCAAAAATACAGAAAAAATATTTTTGTATAATGTAATTTAAAATAACAGTTATATATCTCAATATACTTTAAAATAAAATTTATTTCTGTGATCACAGCTGAATTTTTAGCATCATCCTTCAGAAATCATTCTAATACGCTAATTCTATTCATTGTAATAATCGATGTCAGAAACAGTTGTGCTGCTCAATATTTTTTTTTGGGATAACTTTTTCAGGATTATTTGATAAATAAAAAAAAGTTAAAAATAACAGTGTTTATTCAAAATAGAAATTTTGTGTTACAATATATAATGTTCAAATTTGGGGTCAGTCAATTTTTCTTTCCTTTTTCCCTTTCTTTTAAAAGAAATGAATACTTTTATTCAGCAAGGATGCATTACGGTGATAAAAAGTAATAATAAAGACTTACATTGTTAGAAAAGATTTCTATTTTGAATAAATGCTGTTCTATTTAACTTTTTATACATCAAAGAATAAAGTATCACAGGTTTAAAAAAATGTTAAGCAGTACAGTTTCAACAGTAAATCAGCATATTATTTTCTCTGTTTATCTGTAGACACACATCCCTTATCACAAAAATAATTTATACAACTATTAATCAGGGTTTGAAAACCACAGCAATAACATAGTCTCAGCTCCATCCTGTGGTGAAACGGCAAGTTGTTCCTTAACACACAAGCCAATTAACATACTTTATTTCTGTCCTAAGTTCTTGTTTCCTTTAGGCCTGTAGCTATTACTGAGCATTTCTCATGAATTTGACCCACAGATCATTTAAAGGAGCCTCTAGAGAACTACATTGCCAATCTCAGAAAGGTGCGTCTGATCCGTGCAAGAAAGAGAGAGGGTTTGGTGCGAGCGCGGCTCCTGGGGGCCTCCATTGCCACAGGAGAAGTACTGACCTTCCTCGATTGCCACTGTGAGAGTCATGAAGGCTGGTTGGAGCCTTTACTCCAGAGGTGAGACTGATAAACTACCATCCACCAACCTAAAAAATGCATTAATTTCATAAATTTGTGTATAAATTTGCTCTTTTTTTGCATTACAAAATGTGTGTGCTTTTTTTCAATTCACACCTAAACTATATTCTACATCACTGTTTGTTTTTGTAAGGAATTCATATTTATCTCCCCCTTTTGAAATCTTGTAGAATAAAGGATGAGCCTTCGGCTGTGGTGTGTCCAGTGATTGATGTTATCGACTGGAACACCTTCCAGTACCTGGGCAACCCCGGAGAACCTCAGATCGGAGGATTTGATTGGCGATTGGTGTTCACGTGGCACACTGTCCCAGAACATGAACAGAAACGCAGAAGTTCTGCCACTGATGTCATCAGGTCTGTGCTTCACGGATGCGTTAAATGGAAAACAAACTGTAATATTAATAATTCTTGGTCTCATTCTAGTTTAAAAACAATGCAACATAACGCTGATTTGGTTGATATGTCAGAAGATGTTGAGCATTTACTGAATCGTGACAATGCTTTCTACACAAAAAAAGAGCTCAAAAGCTGTTTTTTTGTGATATTTATAGCTATATTTCAGGAAATTTGACAATTTAGGTGATCTTATTTCAATCTTTTTCCTCCAAATGAAATACATGCATGCAAATAAATGTAATGAAACAACAGTAAACCATGCATTTATGTAGGATGACCATATGTGCCTCTGTGTCTTGGATGACAGGATTTTCATGCTTTGTTGTTAATGACTGAAAGTTAGTGTCCAGACATTGTGCATCATTGGGATCTATAGAGAACAGTCATAGCAATGGAAATACGTGCACTACATATAATGTTATACAATGTTATATTCTATAAATGTAGTATTGCTATGGCCAAAAGCTGGACATTTTGTGGGAATATATGGTCACCCTATGCTCTTCCTTCAAGTTACTGCAAGTTAGAAACACAGAAATATTCCTGTTGTTTTGATCCAGGTCTCCTACAATGGCCGGGGGTTTGTTCGCAGTCAATAAGAAGTACTTCCATTACCTGGGCACATATGACACAGGAATGGAGGTGTGGGGAGGAGAGAACTTGGAATTCTCTTTCAGAGTAAGTTCATTTTGTTAAACTTTTCTGTAAAAATGTTCCTCAAGTTTTGGTTTCCTGAGAGGAGAAAGCCTTTGGACAGATGGTCACGATCTTAGTTTGAAAACGGTGTGATGAGTCATACTAGGTTAGGAGGTCAGTCAGCGCCTTTATTAAGTGTCTGCCAGCTAGCATGATGACTAAAGCGACCTTCAATGTTTATGCAGCATTTACTTACTCATTATTCCTCTGATTACTCAGCTTATCCCCTGAAGGTTTCCAGCAATGTTACAAAGACAGAAATGGTTCACTTGTGTTTTAGTGCAGTGAACACCAGGAGCTGCGTTTTTTAACCAGATTTTTGCGCAATATGACAGACCAGCCTATTCACTGTCTGCGTCTGTCTGTGGGCAGGAAATTTTACAGCAGTGAAAATTTGCATGTAAAAGGAATATTTTCATTTTGTCACCCTCATGTTGTTCTAAACCAGTATTTTACAGTTTATGTTCTAAACCTGAATAAGCTTCTTTCTTATGTTGAACATAAAATAAGATATTTTGAAGGATGCTGGTAATCAATTAATGAGTCCGATTGACTTCCACAGCATTTTTTCCCTACTAAAGTCAATGGGGATCAGCAACTCTTTGGTTCTTTAGAATTTTTCAAAATATCTTTTTTTGTGTTCAACATAAAAATGAAATTTATACAGGTTTGAAATAAATTTTCATTTTGGGGTGAACTACTCAATGTTTTCGTTCTGGTTGAATTAATTATGATGCTTCATAGTCTTAAATAGTAAAAAAATCTAAACCAAATCTGCATAGGTCAAATCTACAAAGGTCAGTAATGGCCCTTAGCTTGCTTATATTATGGCAGTTTTTTCTTTAGTTTTGTCGACTTTGAGGCAATATTTACTCTTATTATTTAGGTTACTTAATTATTTACAAATAAATTTGTAATTAAATTAAGAAATTGTTTATCTTCAGCAGTATATAGCTAATTGGTACAAAACACAAACAATACACAGAAAAATTAAAACAAAGTAAAAATATTCCTTATTGTAATTTAATAATAATTGCTATCATAATAATGGCTAATGGTGTTTTCCAGATCTGGCAGTGTGGAGGGAGTCTGGAAATCCATCCTTGTTCTCACGTGGGTCATGTCTTTCCGAAGAAAGCGCCGTACTCAAGAAACAAGGCCTTGGCCAACAGCGTGCGGGCGGCAGAAGTCTGGATGGACGAATACAAAGAAGTGTATTACCATCGCAGCCCTCATGCTCGTCTGGTACGCCTACTTGTGCGGCCTGTTGCATAACTCTGCCTTTGTTTGCTTGTCTGATGTTTTCAAAGAATACGTTTATCACACTGTCTATCTTACGTAGTCCTCATGAGAGACACATTTCTTTGCATGACCCACTTTCACAGAATCCGCTGATATGCTCTAAATGAATGACATTTAGCAGGTAAGCTGGTCCTCTCTGTGCTCGGTGTGAAATTACTACAGTGAGAAGTGGCAACTCTTTCAGGCATGTTTGTCATTTAGCCGCCCTTGTGGCATCTCCCCACCGAGCCCTGTAGTTAAAGGGAGAGGTGCTCTTGGTGACAGATCAGGTAACTCTTTTCTCTCTAAACCTTGGAGATGCTGCCAGGTTGGCACCGCCAACTCGAAATCTATCTGATGTGATGCCAGCAGATAAGGCTCTCTCTCTCTTTGGGTATAAACCACAGGCAAACACTGGCCTTGCCAATGTGGATCAGGTTTGACAACCTTCATACTCCGCTTCCACGCAAATTCGTAAGAGGATCGCTCTCTCTTTCAGCCTCCGAGTCTCACCGCATATTTTATTTATGGCCAAAATCTCTGTCGATTGTGCCACAGAGTCCAAAACGAGGCTCTGTGATGGATCTCGATGATCAGAAAGCCTAATTTGACAGGCGCTTGATTGAGCGCGTAGCTGGACGGTACGTGCCGCCTCAGGACTTTGTTGAGACTGAAGCCTGATCACAGACCGATCATCAGTGGGTGTGATGTTGTGCCATCCGACTGGCATTCACAGCGGGGCCGTAGGTTATTGATGGTTCGCTATCAAGTTAGTTAATTAGAAGTGCACTTCTTGTTATTCATCTTACTGCAGATCTGATGAAACTCTTCGCCAGAGCTTTACCTCCAACAGATGTTCCTCATAAGTGAGGCCCATCACTCACCAGTAATTCTTGTCTGATGGGTGATTATGAAGAGATACCGCAGTCATAAACTTACACAGGAACTTGGCCTTTATCAGTCTTGTTTGTCTAGATGGGGTTACAACATTATTTTGCGACAGGATGTTGCAGCATGTAAAAATTTGTGGTGTACCACTGTAGGGTAATTGCACCAGAATGCTTATAAAACAAGATAACAAAATCTGATTAGATGTTTGGTTTTTTGTGAAAACAGTTGATTTAGTATGAAGAGAGAGTATTGTAAACAGTCTGTTCATGTGGTGTTTACTAAGGCAGCAATTATTATTGCCTATTCTTGATGGATTCCCTTTCTATTCACATAGGGGCCGAATATATAATGTGTACTGTATGTATATGATTTAATGTATGTTAATGTGTCTCAATACCTTATGCTATTTTAGAACAATTATTAACTTATGCCACTTATGAAGTAATTGTGAGTTATTAAAAAAAACAACCGAATGTATCCATATTTTTTAACGCTTGTTTCAGGAGGCATATGGTGATGTGACTGACAGACGGAAACTCCGGATGCGTCTTGACTGTAAAGATTTTAAGTGGTTCTTGGAGAACATCTACCCTGACATTCAAGTCCCAGAAGACAGGCCTGGAATGTTTGGCATGGTAAGAAGAGACAAACTTCTTATGTTTACATCCACAACTTTGTAGCACCAGAGAAGCAGAAGTAAAAATGCTATTTCCCACAGCAGTTAGTATGTTGGTTTGGTGTAGGGTTAACACTGCAAGCGTAGCGTGACATGATAAAATGAGGTCAGTTTCTTTGTAGCCAGCAAAGCTACACTGCAAGTGAGTGGCATAGTGTAGACAAAATCTTAGACTATTTACTTTAAAGGTTGAAATAAACAATTGCTTTCAGAAACATATTATGATTTAAAACGAAAAGGAAATACTTATGATATATTAATGTCTATATCATTTTGGGTGACACTTTATTTTAAGATGTCTTTATTACACTTTATGCACTTATTATTGTAATACCAATAAATTATGCATAATTACATGCAAGTAACACTAAGCCAAACCCTTATCCTAACCCTAACCATTTAGTAAGCACATGTAGTTAATTGGTATTACTCAGTACTAAAGAGTATAATTACACTGTAACAAGGAGACCTTAAAATAAAATGCAACCTAATTTTTTTTCAAAGTGTCCCTTTATTATGTATTTTTGAAAGTGACCTTTTATACAGTGTGAATGAAAACATCCTGCAAAGTTTTAAATCTGAATGTGGACCATGTATAAAGTTATTGTCTCGTAAAAGGAAGAGTCAACTCAGAATCATTGAAACAAGTCATTTTTAAAACCAGTCTCAAGGCGTTTCATGTTGATTATATTAGTATTGCATTACATCTGTTGGTCTTTTGGCATTGGTCTGAATGAAAATGCAAATTCATTATTTGACACTAGGTGTTGCTTTTGGAGTGTTAAAAGCTCACAAACACTGCTTTTTAAATGAAATCGACCAATCCCTGGAGGGGTTTGGAAAAGTGAATCCTTGAACGAATCGTTTGGGAGTCGTTGAACAAATAATGTAAAAATAAATGCATATTATAAGAAAATTAAAGTGTTTTTTTTTTTTTTTACCTTGCATGCATGCCAGCTTGTTGTTTGAGTCTCCCAAAACCAATATAAACCTTTTATAACCCCCCAAAAATTTTATTTAAAATTAGTTTACCCTAAAATTAAAATTATGTGATCATTTCATCACCCTCATGTCGTTTCAAAACCATAAAAAAAACTTAAGATATTATGAACAGATTTAATTTAACAGATTGCATATTATAAACATTAAAGCATCAGTATTTCAGCTGAAATATTTCAGCAAGTGTTTTCAGATTTCATTAAAAAATATCTTAGGAATGTAAATGACGATGAACAAATTTCTTATGATTTTGCAACAAATTGAGGGTGAGTATATGATGACAATTTTCATTTTGGAGTGAACTATCCCTTTAAATAAGTAAAAATAGACATTATTGTTTGAATGTTTCCTCTTCTATTTTCATTTTGTAGCTAAAGAATAAAGGAATGGCCAACTACTGCTTTGACTACAACCCACCTGATGATCATAATATGGCCGGTCACCGGGTCATTCTTTACCCTTGTCACGGCATGGGACAAAATCAGGTAACTTTAATTAACTCTAGCGACAGACAGCCACACTGCTCCAATTAGCGCTCTCTTCTGCACAATACACAGAGATTGTAATGCGTCCTCGAGAATAAACATCAAAGTGATGGCATCCTAATAAGGCGCAGTAAATAGTGTGTTGTGTATTCTGCAGCACGCTTGTTTTTAAAGCAAGTCCAGCCGCTTGGCACAGTGGCGTGATTTTATTCGTCTCCTCCCTCTCTGTGGAGAGGCAGATGAGCCCTGGAGACTCATCAGCGCACAATAGCAGCCATATGTACAGCACAAAAACACGCTTTTAATGGATTCTCTCTGTGAATGCTAGAAATGCTCTTCGGTTTGGTACATGTGGGTCAATCATGTTTGAGATGCTTATGTTGTGATTTAAGATGTTATGTATTTTGGAAGTAGTAAAATTGTTTGTTTCAATTTTTTGCAATAAAAAAATCCATCTCAAATTGTACGAAGGAAAATTTTAGACAGTATATAAAGGTAATGTCAAGTGAAATTTTACAGGCGAAATCCAATCATTGTGATAAGAATCTGTGTGTTTGGGAGGTTTCTTTTTTCATTTATCACTACACTGTTATACACAATAGACAGTGGTCCTTTTTTGCTCACAAAATGTCACTATAATGAGAGTACTGTTATATTTAATATGATGTATTGAGCTTCTTGTGTGTACTTATCTTCCTTTCTCTTTTTGTGACAGTTCTTTGAGTACTCCACACTCCAGGAGATCCGTTATAACACGAGGGAGCCTGCAGGCTGTGTCGTGGCTGATCCTGTCTCCACTTTCCTTACCATGCATCATTGCAGTAAACCCAGGGAAGCTGTGCCTGAAGACCAGAAGTTTCTTTTCAGAGAGGTGAGATCACTAATCATGTCAATAAAGGCTGATTGTATACAGATGTATGATTATATGCAAATAGAATTTTTTCAGATTAATTGCATTCATTAATCTCAATTAATTAAATACACACTACTGTTCAAAAGTCTGGGGTTAATAAGACTTTTGGTGAAAGAAATGAATAGCTTTATTCAGCAAGGCCACATTAAATTGATCAAAAGAAACAGTAAATATTTTTGTAATGTTACAGATGATTTCTATTTAAAATGAAATTGAATTTAGTGTTCATTAAACAGTCCTAAAATATGCATCACTGTTTCCACCAAAATAATGAGCACAACTGTTTTGAACATTGATAATAATAATAATAATAAATGTTTCGTATTAGAATTATTACATTGAGGACTGCTGTAATGACTGCTGAAAATTCCACTTTGCAATCACATGAATAAGTTATATATTGAAATATAAATATTAAAATAGATTTAAAACTGCTTCACAAGTATTTGGTGAGAAGTGCCTGCATATTAACATAATTAGCATATTAAAGTAATTTTGTGGCGTTTGATTAAATCAGTATTATTATTTAAATTTGAAAATGTTATCATGTTCTATTTACAGTTTTTAATAATCTTTAAATTCATCATCGTATAGTTTGGCAGTTATTTAGGACAAGAATTGTACACACTAACATACACGCTTTGCAGCACATCAAGTGTTCCTGGAAGCAAGTTCCAAGAAAATGTCACATTAAAGCGTTACTTGAGAAAGTCACGCAGCATGGCAAGAGGTTTCAGTGTGGCTTGCAGTGAAATTTCAGAAGCAAGCCTTAATGTGAACTCTTAGCCAGTACAGCGAGCACCTGAAGAGCAGCGTGATGTCATTGTGATTCTGTGGGGTATTAGAGTAGGGAGGAGGTGCTGGGCTTGACTGAGCTTCCTGTTCTAGTTCACTTAAGGCCTTCTAGTATTTGAACAAACCCCTGACCTTAAGTATTAAACTTGGATGTGTAACACTTCTCATAATCTTTGCATTGGCAGGACGGCTCTCTCTACCACGTTCAGACACAGAAGTGCATTGAGGCAGTAGCTCGCGTTGACACTGGGAACCCTGGTCCAGCTCTCCAGTCCTGCTCCGACTCAGTCTCCCAGAAGTGGTTGTTTGAAGAGAGAACATAGCAAAGGTTCTCTCTACACCCTTCACCTGCACTACAGTTCAAAGGGCATTTCATATCAGCTGCTTTGACTTCACACCAGCTTTTTGAGCATTCCAGTTCCTTTAGGATTAAGAATTGATAGTGCCTTCCTGTTACGCAACATGCACAGTACAGATAAATTCAAGGAAATATGGTATGGTTTCATGATATAACATAATCATAATTTCACATAATTTCATATGTAATCTTAAAATGCTGAGAAGAATTTCCATTTTTGTGCAATGAGTTTTGGATTTTTTTGAGTAAACAAAATGTACGTGTCCTATAACATAATTTACTGTTTAATAGTTTGAGGAAACTTAAGGCGAAAACATAAATTTTACTGAGCAAGGGTGCATTAAATTGATCATAAGTGACAGTTATGACATTTAAAATGTTACACAAGATTTCTATTTCGAATAGATTTTGATCTTTTAAATCCGGAAAAGAAAAAAAAAGTTTTAAACATCATTCATCATATTTAGAATATCAGAATGATTTCTGAAGTATCGTGTGAGACTGAATATTGAATATTCAGCTTTTCTCCTCATAGGAATAAATTACATTTTAAAACATATTAAAATAGAACACAGTTATTTTAAACTGTAATATTATTTCAGAATTTACTATATTTTATGATAAGCATAAAAGACATTTCTTACCCGCTTCAAATGTTTAAACAGTAGCGTATGTTGTATAATGAAATGTAAAGCTCTCCAAACCACAGACCTTATTTTAATCATAAATCCAAAACTGGAAGATGGTGAATTATTCTTCCAGGTCGGCCTGCACATAGACGTCATTACGAAACACCTCCGTTTCTCTGCAAGATATAAACACTGTATTTAAGCCCTCATCATAACCTCTGGGTCTCTCTGTCGCAATTGACAATCATTACCATTTTACAAGATGGTAATTTGAGTTATTTTAATCAGTCAGTGCTGCCAGCACCATCTGCTGGTGTCTCATCTTCTCCTGCTATTCTGCAAAGTAGCTTCTGATTCTCGACATATATTTAACTACTAGTGACTAGCATTTTTAAAAAAAATCCTCTGTATTCTGGTACCTGATGTAAGTCAGATCTCCTTTGGCAGCCTGGTTGTGTGTGTGTATTTTTGGCTGAGTATTGAGGTTAGGCTCAGATGAGCAGAAGTGCTGGCGATGGCGCTGCTGCCGTTTTCTTTCTAACCACTAGATGGTGCCAAATTTTCCGTTTTGTCCTCCATGTTATAAAATCATCTCCTATTTACATGTGTGTAAATTCAATAGCCCACTATGCAGGTGCAGGGCTACACTTTTACAGTGATTATTCCTTACATCTGAAAGCATATGGCAACCTACCTCTAGACATTTTACCTGCTGTAGAGCTATAGGGATGGATGTCACAGCAAATACTAGATTGTAGTGGCCAAATTGCTGTGATTTTTTTTTTCTTCACATTTCCCTAGTTGTAGAGAAATAGTGTAGTTCAGATAGTTTATATGGAATATGTGGATATAAACCTCTTTCAATTCTGACCTTATGAGGTCTTTATGATCTTATGAGGTCCTTTTCCTATGCTGAATGATGATTCCTGTAAGTCCTTTTATAATGAATTTATTTGATTAACTTGATTAGCTTTGTCAGTTATTTATTACTTCAGGAATTGCTGGTGTCCTTAAAACTGATGAATTGTTGAAAGTAGGAAGTAGATTTTTAGATTTTTACTTTCTGTTATTGTTTACCCTCATGTTGTTCCAAGACTGTATGACTTTCTTCTGTGAAACACAAAAGAAGACAATTCGAAGAATGCTTATGCTTCTGTCTTCTAAAAAGGCACTTAAAAAATATAAAAGTAGTCCATAAAAGCTAATGAGCTATATTCTATA
>JAUMHE010000072.1:7795300-7806400 GCA_032359235.1 Enteromius mattozi
AGTTCTATGGAAAAGAGAAGTTCCTATCAATATGTTTTTGAATATATAAATAAATGTTTTTAAAAAAAGACTTAAATGTGAGTAAATGAAGACATTTAAAAAAAAGTGCCTTACACCGTGTTCAAAGAAGGACAATTTTTCCCTAAAATATAGGTGAAAGGGAAGTTTTCTTGTTTGGTTTATGGAACTTATTTTTTTGTATTAATCTAAAAGGTGATGGGCCAATTGAATATTGTCATGGGGAAAATTGGTTTACTGATGTGAGAGCATGTGACATGAGCTCAATACTGGACAGATGTGTCCAGGGCCTCCATAGATAAGAAGATGATTGAGAGATTGATTATGTGATGATAAAATATGAGAACACATTATGTTTCCTATGTTAGGGCTTTTCGTGTCTGGCAGAGCCACAGAATTGACAATGGGTTTTCTTGAAGAGGTCAATAAAATAGGATATTTTTAATGGATGGCCTTAAGTCCTATAAAGACCGCCATGGCTGTATGGTCATTTTATCCTGTAAATATCAAGCACAAAGAAAGATACATTCTCTGTAGAAATGTGGTTAAAGTTTGTGAATCGAACATGCAGATAAATGAATGGCCAAAAAGTTACAGCAGCAGTCAATGTGCACTTTTCTTGGAATAATGAATGGATGTTTAATTTAATTTAATTTTTAATTTTGCTGATGGTAGAATGTTGAAACAATGTTTTAAAATGCTGGAAGAAAATTCTGGCAACTGCTATGTAAGTGACCTTAACATCAGAAATGAAGGTGTTCTTTTTTTTAATGTATTAATTATGGTTAATAATGTCTAATATCCAACTTAAAGATGCACTTGGTATTTTTTTTATGCTACACCATTTTATGTCATTTGCAATAAGCAACAATTAATTTATTTCTTATCTAAAATAAGGTTGGTGTTATTTAACATGAGCCAACCGCTCCATGTAAAATAATAAAACTGTTTTTATTAGAGTACTGATATGATTGCAGGCTTCATCTCATGTCAGCATACTTAGTATTTTACTACTTTGAGTGAAAAAAATTTATTGAGTGCACTTTTTAAATTGTAATGATTTTTTTTCTAGATCTAAGTAGTTCTTTTAACTTATAATTGATTTCATGTTTGACTTTTTACACATTAAAGCCATTGAATAACATCCCAATGTGTGCCAGTCTTTCTTCACCAACAGCTGACAACCCCTGGCAATCTTTTTTTCCGCCATATTACACGTGCTTCAGTGTTACTGTGGAAAATAACGAATCGCAAACTTTCCCCGTTTATAAAGCACTAATCTCGTTCACCCTCCGAATGCGCGTTTGTTCTTTCCATCCATGCTGGAGTCGCAGCGAGACGATGGAGGTGTCGTTGGCAGCCAATCTGATTGGCTTGAAGATGTGCAGCTGAGTATGAGGAAGCGCTCATGCCAAGATGCTCCTCACCATGCGCTCTGCCCCGCAGTCATTCTCAATTACTCATTCATGATGTGCGTCTGTTTGATATTTCATACTGTTTGTGGGCTGCTTTTGTATGGTGTCATCTGCCTCGCTCTCCGGGTGCAGGATGGGATTAGTTTGGAACACTCCGGCAGGCTTTAGGAAAACAGGGTCATGGAATGAAGCTCTGGAAGCCGTCAGATCACACCGGCTCTGCTGCCAGAGAGGTGTTAGATGTGCCTTCTGCATGAATCACTGTGGAGAACCTTATTTTCATCTCGCTGCATCCGCACAACTTCTTTCTCTTCGGCAGCGGCGTCAGTGCCGGTGCACTGTAGTCATCGGCAAATGGGATTACGACCACGTCACTTTTTAGCTTTAGAAAAGGGCATTAAATATTGAAATGATCTCTGTGGTGAAAACGGCTCTCACCTCCTTGGGATGCATTTGGGATCTTAGATATGAAGGCAGCTTGCTCGCCTACATCCCATGTGTTGCTTGACAAGGTCTCTCTGTATGCCGAGCTTCTCTTTTCAGAGATGAAAATAAGCTTGATTTGGCAAAGCGAGATGAGAGAGACACTGACAGATACACGCTATCGTTCTCTACACTGTCTGTTTGACTGGCTCGTGTTGTCAAAAAAATGACTGCACAGCCTGTGAACGGCTGATTTCACCCCATTCTCATTTCTTCAGATTCTTAGCGAGGTTAGGGTGGATCATTACAAAAGACCCCTATGCATTTGTGTTGCAAAATCACATGTCATTAATGTTCAACACTGTTTCAGGCAGTAAAGATAAACAGAGCATGTGAACCTTTTTCAAAATTTCTAGTGTGAAATATTAACCTTTCAGAAGTGAAAAGTGACCTTAGCCAGGTCAAGTGTAGCGTGTAGTGTTTTTAAAGTCATGATGAATGTTTTGATATATCTATTCTATACGGACTTATATTCTATTTAAAAAAAAGTCTGTTAAAGAGATATCATCCACCCAAACCAAACGAGGTGACATTATATATAGAAATATTACAAACTCCCATGAAGAATTGTAAATAACAATCAAAATAAAAATTAATAAATGTAAACCTATTGATTTGAAGATGTTGATTGTATAGGCCTATAGAAGCAATATATTTTACCATTTTACCATTTGAAGTGCTTTCAGTGTAGGTGGATTAACTATTATGCCATTTGGAAAGGAAAGGAAAGGACGTGACATGCGGCCAGGTATGGTTTCCCATACTAGGAATTTGTGCTCTGCGTTTAACCCATCCAAGTGCACACACACAGCATTGAGAAGTGAACAACCACGCGCACACACACACACACACACCTGGAGCAGTGGGCAGCCATTGCTGCGGCTCCCGGGGAGCAGTTGGCGCTCAAGGGTCAAGGGTCTCACCTCATTTGTGGTATTGAAGGTGGAGAGAGCTCTGGTTATTCACTCCCCCCACCCACAATCCCTGCCGGACCTGGGACTCGAACCCGCAACCTTTCCCACTTCTGAGCTGCTGTAAGCAGTCTGTGTAAAGACCAATTATCCATCGATAAACTATCCGACTACTGCTAATTAAACTAAATATGTTGCTTAATAAAGATCCAGGCTCTCTGTATCCTGCTATATGAGGCATCCTGTGAACGCATACAAAATGATTGACAGGGAGAGTGCACGTCAAACTATTTTCATTCCCTGTACAAGTTCTGATCGCAGCCTGCCGTTCAGTTTTGTTTTTGCAGTAGTAGATACAGTTGCTGTATTTTAGGATGCATAATTCAGGGATCTCTGTCAATTAATAGTGATACTTTTGAGTGCTGTTTCATTACAAATCACTATAAATATCTAATAAGTTAGAACCACCTTCTGGTTTCCTTGGTAACACTAAACAGTAATTTAAAAAGTAACAGAAATGAATACTGTTGTTTTTGTCTAATGACATGAAAAATAGATGATGTTTGTGAAGGACATTGAAGGTAAGAGTGTAGTTGTACTGCAGCTATTATATGTTTAGATCCAGGTTTGCTTTGTTGTAACATGCAGTAAGAGGTTATGCCTCCAAGCTTTTTGAAAATGACTTTTGGGACTATTATGTATAATTTAACTCCCGATGGACTTGCATCCCGTACTCTCATTCCCCATTTTTCTTCTTTTTCTGCCTTTCTCCTGATGTTTCATTAAATGTATAACTTATGCTTTTCATTTGTTTTACACTGTATTCATTTTCAATCTTTTTGTATTTCTTTCTTTCCAAATTTCCATAGAATTAGAATAATTTACACCATGTCTAACCCGATATTTTCATATGCTCCAGTTGCAGTGGCATTTGTTTCTTAAACACCTGAATATCACAAACAATTACCTCACTGGCAACATTGTTTAATTTAATGTATTTATGGATAATTGCAGTTACCCCTCTCAGCTGTTTCTCATCTTAAACTAGTCATCTTTCATAGGATGCCTGTCATAGGATTTCATTGGAAACATTGCCATTACTGACACTGATGCCAGACGACCTACAAGGGAAGGTAATTTTAAGTTGACAGAGAATGTTGCCTATTCTAGACACACAGACTTTTGGAGTGAATTGATTTGATTATTTGCACTAAAGCCTTGGGTACATCTGTATAGAAGCTGCCTGCTGTTCCTCACAAAGTCACAGAAGCACAACAGAGATTGCACTTTTTGATTTGTTCCTTTTATTTGTCATTGAGGTATTCATTGTTGAATTATGCAAAAAATTTAAAGGGACCATATCAAGTTTGACCATTTTACACCCTATTTTTGATACTGGGAATTAATTAAATAAACTACATCTGTAAGAGTTTAATCCAAACAAACCCTTGAGGTCACTAGAACCTACACTACAGTTTGAAAGTTTGGGGACAGTATTTATATTTTAAATAAATGCTGTTGTTCTTTCTTTCACTGAATCTTGACTAGAGGGACAGCTGTTGAAAATGAAGCTTAATTTGCTATCACAAGAATAAATGACATTTTAACACATTAAAATAGAACACAATGTTTTGAATTGTAGTAATATTTTACAATATTACTCTTTTGCTGCATGTTTTTAATCTGATAAATGCAGCCTTGGGTCCAATATATTTTGTGCTGTCCTATATCTGTCAGAAAAAAAATAGCAGCCTACAAAAGCTGTCACTGCAAGTCACATCTTTGAAACATAAAGGGTCTATATTGCTACCTTTAAGGTACATATTAGTACCTAAAAGGTACAAAAAGTGTACCTTTTTGGAAAGGTACCATCTCTGTGACAGCTTTTGTACAGTTTTTCTGAGAGTGTTCAGTTGACAGCCTCTTTGCAACCACTTTTGTTAATTATGGTTGTGTTTAGGATCAATATATCTCTTACTTCATCCTTATTACCTCACAAATTCAGAAAGAGCTGTTTCTACAGTCTAGTGTTTTTCTTCTGAGAAGAAAGTGTTCAGTTCTTGAAGCTACGGTTTTATTTCCAAAGTTGAGGAAAAATTCAGTTCCTCACAGTTTGACCCCTTTAAGCTGGAAAAAATAGGTTTGGGGTGAAGCTTTGATAGTCGTGTTGTTGTTGGAGTCTTTCTTTGTATTTCATCAGATTTATTGATTTACAGTGCAACTCATATCCTTTCATACCATATAAACTTTGAAAGGAAATTGTCTATGGCATGTAGTCACAGTGACTGAGAGGCAATCAGTCTTGGGAAAAGCATATATCTTAGATGTATTTACAGACTTGTTAAAGGTCAAAGCGAATTAAACCTATTTTTCACCATTTTTGTGTTCTTTCAAAAATGTTTGACCTTTTGGTTTAAATGCTGATTTTTTTTTTTTGTCACAGATTATTTGTCAACGTCTGTTAGTGTTCAAACACAGCAATAAACCATAAAGTTTATCTGAAAACTGTTGAAGTCAGAAGAGCTTTGCAAACTCTGCAAGGTTGCCATCCAAAACCATGGAGAGACCTGTTGTTAAACCCAGCTGCTCTAAGATCCTCCCAAGGCTATGCACTGTCAACCTCAGGTTCTGCACTGGAATCAACCACCTTTCCAGAGACCTTCAAAGTCTGGGACTAAACACTTGTTTTATCCAAACTGTGACGCCGACTAAAGTGGTCTGTGGGATTAAAAGGTACAAGTGCTCAGGCTGTCTGTGCTACTACAATGAGCTTGAGCAGCTGATGACACACATAGAGCAGGGCTGGAGAGAAGGCTACAGCTGTAGAGCGTTCTACCAGAAGCTGAAGGACATGAAGGACTGCAGGGAGTTACTGGCTACATATGAAGAACAAGAATCTGCAGCTCCTGAAAGTGAAACTCCATCCAGCAGTAGAGATGACAAGCAGGACATGGTCCTCAGGTGGCTGCAGGAGTGCATGTCAAGTTGCTGGCAGTGATTTCATTAAAACCTTTACGGCTGCAATTTATTTGTTGGGATTTAGATTTTCAGAAGAAATTTTGCTGAATGTCTTGATTTTTTTCAATATAATGGCAATGAGGGACAGCGGCTGGTAAGCTCTAAAAAAGAAGGGGGTGAATTGTTCCTTTTATTTATATAATAATAATAATAAGATAACAATGGTAGACTTTTTAGAATAGGCAGTTTAGATTTCAAGGTTGCATCAAAACCAAAACATTTCCACTACCACTTTATGTATTGTGATGATAAATTATTCAGAGACAATTACTTGGCGTGTAAACAATATTACAGTTTCCTGTTTAGAATGAGTCGGAGAAGAGGAGAATCTGTCCATGATGACAGGGTGATGAGCAGAGTCAGAACACATATCACACTTGCATGGCAAAGTATGGAATCTGCTCGTCTAGCCATTCCAAAACCAATGTTCATGGCATTTCCTGTCAAGAATCTTTCATTCTGGGAGGGGGAAAAATCCAGTTGACACATTTGAAACACTTCATGTCTGTTCATTACAGTTATCTGTCTGTCTGTCCGTCTGTCCATCTTTTTTTCCGTCCATTCACCCATCATTATATCTGTCAAATTTTCCCATTCATCCATTATATCTAATTTTCATTAATTTTTTTTATCAGTTGTTATATCGAACTAATTTTCCCATCCAATCATCAGTCCATCCATCTGTCATTATATCTAATTTTCCCATCCATCCATCCATCCATCCATCATTATATGTACTTTTTCTATCCATCCATCATTAAATCTATCTAATTTTCCCCTCCATCCGTCCATCCATCCATCCATCCTTATGTCTAATTTTCTTTTCCATCTGTCCCTCCATCCATCCATCTTTATATTTACTTTTCCCATCCATCCATCCATCATTATATCTAATTTTCTTTTTTCATCTGTCCCTCCATCTATCCATCTTTATATTTACTTTTCCATCCATCCATCCATCTTTATATTTACTTTTCCATCCATCCATCCATCCGTCATATCTAATTTTCTTTTCCATCCATCCATCCATCCATCCTTATATCTAATTTTCTTTTCCTTCTGTCCCTCCATCCATCTTTTTATTTACTTTTCCCATCCATCCATCCATCCATCCATCTGTCCATCATATCTGATTTTCTTTTCCATCCATCCATCCATATATCTAATTTTCTTTTTTCATCTG
Source organism: Enteromius mattozi (assembly GCA_032359235.1). Taxonomy (NCBI): domain Eukaryota; kingdom Metazoa; phylum Chordata; class Actinopteri; order Cypriniformes; family Cyprinidae; genus Enteromius; species Enteromius mattozi. Next base: position 7,802,329 of record JAUMHE010000072.1, read on the forward strand.
TCCCTCCATCCATCCATCTTTATATTTACTTGTCCCATCCATCCATCCATCCGTCCATCATATCTAATTTTCTTTTCCATCTGTCCATCCTATCCAATTTTCTTTTCCATCCATCCATCATTATATTGAATTTTCTTTTCCATCTGTCCATCCATCCATTCATCTTTATCTTTACTTTTCCCATCCATCCATCCATCCGTCTATCATATTTCATTTTCTTTTCCATCCATCCATCCACCCAATTTTTATCTGGATTGACACACTTAATGTCTTTAGAGGTGTTTTGTAAGGGAAAGCAGCAAACAAGACATGGGAGATAAAAGATATTTGTGATGTGTCAGGCAAAGAAAGAGGAGTATCCTCTGACAGTTTTTATTTTGTGGTGGGAGACTGAAGCACAAGTGCTTTGAAAGCTGTTTTACAAAGAATTCATGTGTCACTCATAACTTGCACATGGCAGCCACCTTCAAAGATTTGAAGAGATCCACTGCTTACAGGCATGGTGGCATCACTGTAAAGCCCTCATCTATTTTTCCATCAGGAGTACAATCTCTTTGTTGTTGGATAGCATAGATTACATATTCTCTCTTTTGAAAATGTCAAGGATTCCTCAAATTCCAGGGGAGACACTGCTGAGACATTTGCATGTGCGCTAAACCCAATGTTTAGGTATCGCTGCTACAGGGCATCCTGTCTTTCTCTGACAGGACAGCTGCTGTTTCCTGCCACAATAGATTGGTCGGCTGTCTCTGCAGTAGGTGAGTGGGCTGTGAAGAGATTGTGTGCAGGGGGTGCCGGTGTCTTGCCAAGACACCGACCTTTTCAAAGAGGCAATCGATGAGGCCCAGCACCAGGGCTCCGGAACATTCACGCCTGTCAGGAGGGTGGGAGGAAGTTCATACAGACAGCGGTGGCGTGCTAATTGCTTGGGGTTGCTGGCACCCCCACTATTTTGGTTCCGGTTGGTGAGGGTCTGTGTCCCTGTGGTGTCCACACCAGCCTTAGGGGGGCTACAATTTCACACTGAAGTCTTGCCAAAGCATGCTTATCTCCATATGAGACCACACCTACAACCGACACTCTATTAGCAATGTAGCCATGTGCCACTACAAGAACAGATGCTTAAACTGTAGATTGAATAAGATTTCTGTACAAAAGGTAAGTGGAAAACTCACTCTTGCTGTGCTGGAGTGTTGTGGGTGGTTGCTAGGTGGCTGCTAATCGGATACTTACTGACTCAAGTCTAAAAAAGCTGCATCCTAAAGCACATAATGTCTCATACATTTGAATTAAACCTTACTTTGCCACTCTTCAAAAAGTACAGTTTAAGTACGTATATGGAAATGTGCTCGTTCTACATCCACCATATTGTCACTGCCATGTGACTACCCAGCATCAGCATCACAAATCCTTTCCTGAGGCCTCAGGGGGTAGTAAAGTGTCCATCAGATGCACACTACAGTATCTAGCTGGAAGTAGTTGGTCATCATTTTCTGACATACTACTCGCATCACATACTGTTTTTTGCTTACTATATAAAAATGAAGTATGCATGTTTGGACACAGGGTCTATGATATTCTGATGGCTCTCGTATATATCATATATAAGCATACATAAACATGCATACACAGAATTACATGAGAATAGAAAAGTTTAGCAAGCACCATTAGATTAAACTGTCATGTAGTTCCCTGTCTGTCAGTCACTACGAGTTATGTCATGACGACAGACTGGGGGTCTTGCCTAGAACCCTCATTCGCTCTGCTTAAGAGAAAAGGGCTATGAAAATTGGCAAGTGGTTAAAAAATCCTGAGCCACTCCCCTTCATCTGGGTATAAAGAGGTGACAGGTGCAACCACTCATCAGATTTTGCTTCGGAGCCGCGAGTTTATGTCTGCTGCTTTGAAGTGCCGCAACGAAGAGGAGCTGAAGCAGAAGTTGTTCTCTGTGGCGTTGACAACACGATCAGCGGTTTCCCTGTCAAGCGAATCCCGTGGGTGTTTCACAGAAGAGCAATTTCTGAACACGGTCGTTTCGCGTCTTTTTCAAGATGCCGTTTCGGCCGTGTCCTCTTGAGTGCGGTTGTTACTTGTCTCCCAATGACGGCCACGGAGGTTTTCTTCATTGTCTGGGTCTCCAGCATGCTGAAGACGCCTTCGCGGAGGAAGGATGTCCTCATTATGAGGCCTTCTCTCTAGCAGTGCTGCGATCCCGCCTTGCTGTCCTTTGGGATGAAGGAGGGCCTGGAGAGGAACCTTCTGTTTCGTTTTCTTTTTGGGACCCACAACATCACCAAAAGAGCAATTTCCTTGTCCTCCGGGCCTCAGCGCTCTCATAGGTTGACTGTGAGCGACGCTCCACTTCCTCACTCTCGCCCACAACACCCACGTTTCGCCAGTGGCCAAGAGACGGTGTTTAGGGGACACACCGCTTTGCGATCCAGTTCACCCGGCAACCTCCCAGGTTCAGTGGCGTTCTCGAGACTTCGGTGGCAGTCCGGATGCTCCTGTCTTGCGCGAGGAGATTGCTGTCCTCCTGGCAAAGGATGCAATAGAGCCTGTACTTGCGTACTTCCATGTGTCGATTCTTCTGAGACACAGACCTTCTGTGGTTTGCTCATTTTGGCCCAGTCATGAGAGAAGTTGTGCAAACACAGGGACCTGGTGCTTCAGCACCTCAGCCAGTTGGGGCTTCGGGTCAACTGGGAAAAGAGCAAGCTCTCCCCTGTGCAGAGAATCCCTTTTCTCAGTGTGGAGTTAGACTCGGTGAGTATGACAGCACGTCTCTCAGAGGAGAGTGCACAGCCAGTGCTGAACTGCCTGAGTTCCTTCAGAAGCAGAACAGTGGTTCCACTGAAACAGTTTCAAGGGCTCCTGGGGCATATGGCATCCGCAGCCGCAGTCACGCCGCTCGGATTGCTTCAAATGAGACCACTTCCACCAGGGTTGTCTACGATCACGCCGCATGTCACAGCTCGCCCGCCATCTCCTCCTCTGGAGTCAGTCGCAGTTCAGATCACTGTGTGCTGTAAATATTCTGGGGGAGCTCAATCGTGCAGCTGATACTCTTTCACAACAACTCACGTTCCCTGGAGAATGACGACTCCACCCCGAGACGGTCCAGCTGATTTGAAGTCGATTCGGAGAGGCTCAGGTAGATCTGTTTGTCTCTCACGAGTTCTCCCACTGCTGGCTGTATTTTTCCCTGACCGAGGCTCCTCTCGGTATGGATGCACTGGTGCACAGCTGGCCTCGGGGTTTACACAAGTATGCGTTTGCCCTAGTGAGCCTGCTCGCACAGACCCTGTGCAAGGTCAGGGAAGACGAGGAACAGGTCTTGCTGGTTGCACCTTACTGGCCCACCCGGACCGGGTTTTTGGAACTCATGCTTCTTGCGACAGCCCCTCCCTGGTGCATACCTATGAGGGAGGACCTCTTCTCTCAGGGGCTCGGCACCATATGGCACCCGCATCCAGATCTATGGAACCTCTACATGTGGCTCCTGGGCGGGACGAGGCAGACTTGAGTGGCTTGCCACAAGCAGTGGTAGACACGATCACTCAAGCTAGAGCTCCCTCTACGAGGCAAGCTTATGCTTTGAAGTGGAGTCTGTTCGCAAGCTGGTGTTCTTCTCGCCGAGAAGACCCCCAAAGATGCACGATAGGAGATGTACTTTCCTTTCTGCAGAAAAGGTTGGAGCATAGGCTGCTCACGTCCATCAAGAGGGTCGAGGACCTACAGGCATTTTCGGTGAGCGAAGAGTGCCTTGTGTTTGGGACGGCCTACTCTCACGTTGCCCTGAGACCCCGCCCTGGATACATGCCCAAGGTTTCCACCATGCCGTTTCGCGATCAGGTGGTGAATTTGCAAGCACTGCCCCCAGAGGAGGCAGATCCAGCCTTGGCATTGCTGTGTCCCATAAGAGCATTACGCATATACGTGGACCGCACCCGGAGCTTCAGAAGCTCTGAGCAGCTCTTTGTCTGCTACGGAGCTCAGCAGAAAGGGAAGGCTGTCTCCAAGCAGAGGTTGGCCCACTGGATTGTGGATGCCATCACCTTGGCTTACCAGG
>JAUMHE010000072.1:7807835-7824152 GCA_032359235.1 Enteromius mattozi
TGCACCTGTCGCCTCTTTATACCTGGATGAAGGGGAGTGGCTCAGGATTGTTTAACCACTTGCCAATTTTCATTGCCATTTTCTCTTAAGCAAAGCAAATCAGGGCTCTAGACAAGACCCCCAGTCACGACATAACGTCTCCGTTCCATCCATCAGGGAACGAGGGTTACATACGCAACCGAGACATTATTCTTGAAAAACTTTAATTCCTTCCAGGAAAATATATAGATTTTCCTTTGCAAAAATAAATAAATAAATAGAGTAAGTCTGCAAATATATTGTAAAAAAAGTTTTAAGATGAAAATTGACTTTTTTTCTGTGTCAGTGGTCGATGTTCTTGGATCAAACGCTGTACTGTTGCTCTTGTGCCCGGGTCCTCTTTGGTATGTAAATGAATCTTCTGCGGCTTTCTTCATTCAAGTTCTAAGTGGTAATGTGGAGTCTCCATTTGAGAGTGTCTCTGGAATCAATGCAGCCATTTTCTAAAGTCTATAACATGCTTCCAATGACAATTCACTAAAAATTTGTTATATCATATATGCATTCTCAGCTATACTGCCAACTTCCCTTGGGCCAAAACATAATTTAATTTTTTTTTTTTTAACATGCATGCAATATCCTTGCTTTGAAATGGCTACATAATTTATCCTTCCTGAATAACTCGGAGCGCCAACCACCACATACTTCTGTGATTCACAGATCTAAGCCATGTGAATACTAGACTCCATCTGTCAAGTTTTTCCATATCACCATAGGCTTCTGGGCTTGTGCATCGTGGAGTCTGTATTACTGTATCTGTGATGAGGTGAGAAGGATAGTGGCAGGTTGCCTGGCAGTTGGGCTCCTTCTCCTAATGAGAGAAGTCTGCATCATTATCGATTGACCTGGTCACTGGATGCATGTCTTAGACTCTTAATGGGATGATGGGGTGGCGTGCTGAGAGAAGAAAGAATGCGGCCAACAGCGGGCAAACGCTAAATTGTGTGTGGGCAAAAAAAGAGAGTGAAAGTGAGTGAAATTATGTGGATGGGTCAGGGGTTTGAAAGGTTTTCTGTACAAATCTGGTTTTAAGTAAAATGTTACAGGTTAATTAATCCTTTTGCAAGTTTGGTTGTTTGCTTTTGTTGGATATTGCTTTTCTGAGGAGATCATTAAATAAGAATGAAAGGGCCAATTTTCAGTTTTTTTCTGGCATGACTTTAGTCTTATTTATTTATTTATTTATTTACTTACTTACCTACCTACCTACCTACCTACCATAAATACTTTGTACTATGAAGGCAGAATTTGCTGACATTTTGTGACCCTGGACCACAAAACCAGTCATTAGGTGCATGGTTATATTTGTAGCAACAGCCAGTGTATGTTTTCTTTTAAGCCAAAAATCATTAGGATGATTTTTACAGATCATGTTTCGAGAATATACTTTGTAAATTTCCTATGATAAATGTATCAAAACTTATATATTAGTAATATTCATTGCTAAGGACTTAATTTGGACTACTTTAAAGGCGTGTTTCTCAATATTTAGATTTTTTTTTCAGATTCCAGAATTTAAAACAAACTTTAGTCCTGCTCTTTATTTATCTGTCTATTTGTTTGTTTGTTTATTTATTTGAATTTATAAAATGATTAGTTCCATTCCTGGATTCTGATTGGTCAGCAGCTGTGTTTTATTTACAATACAGCAGGGCTATGACCCAACGGTTCTTTGTATCACTGAGAAAAACCTTTAGAAACCACCCTTAGCAACATAAACAATCACTAATACAGCATAAAACTGTTCAGTATATTATGTATTTCGGCAAAATTAAATGTCTGTCATTTATTTAATGAAGTATGAGTGTGAATATGAATATATTGAATATATATATGAATATGTTGCATCTTTCATCTTTAATTTTGAGATGACGCCTTTCCCCATCTTATAAACATTTCTCACGATACGAGGAGATATGTTGTGTGTGGCGTGCCTGTGTGAAAGCTTGCAGTTTCCCACGTGAGGAGGGAATATTACTGCATCTATTAGTTTTCTTTTTCAGGTATGATTATATATGTCCATCAGTTTAGACTAATGACGCTTGCAATCTCACGCTGTGCCGCGAATCGTTCTGATTTGAAACTAAAAGACAGAAAACAGATGTTTTGTCATGCTGAGAGATAAGCAGATGTATGTGTGTGAGAAAATATCATATAAAGTGTTAAAAAATAAATTATGCAGTGGATGATAAGCTATTCTCTGCTATTCTTTGTTTGTATTTAAGCTCCATTAGATGAGAGGCATGTTCGGAACATTCTCTTGCGTTTACTGTTGCTGTCAGGAACTATTTTTTTAATGGAAGGAGTGCATTTAACAAACTTGTTTCAATTTCAGTACATATATTCTTAGTTTTAATATTGTTTATTGTGTGTTAGCCGTTTTATAAAAGCAATAAGGTACTCAAGGCTGTATCGTGAATAAATCATGGCTGAAGGGGTTGAAGGCACTCTGCTTCATGTTGCACAGCCTCTTGTACCTTATTGCTTAATGTTACATATTACAGGCCTCTTAATATGAAGGTTAAATTTAGATTTGTAGTAGTACACATTCTGACACACAAACACACACATTACTCTATATAAATAATTAACAATATGTATGTTTTTAACTATATTCTTATTATATATTTTTCATTACTATATTATTATTATTATGTACCGTTATCACTTTGTCATTGCTAAATCACTTTTGATTACTCCATCTATAATGCATGCCATTAGGGGTATTCCAGTATTTCTATTAATGTACAACAGAAAAGGAGATCTTAATGCACTTTCAGTCTGGGTCTGCTCCACTCTCCTCAGAGAGCAAACACATCAGCACTCCATCACCAATCCATACTGCTAAGTGTTTCAAATTGTCATTAGCCTTGTCTGTCTATGAAATTTCATTCCAGCCATTTAAGTCAGATGCCCTTTCTGGAACAAACACTCCTTCTCCTTAGATTCAGCTCATTCTATAATTAATGGTTCTAGTCGTGGAGGAAAGTGTAAATGGAAGGACATTCATGGTGCATGTGTGAAAGGCTTCTTTGAAGAGAGAACTATGCAAATCATGGTAGTGCGTTTCATTTTCTTTTTCCAGAAGTTGATTGGTTCAAACTAGCAGTGATTTAGCAAAGGTCTAAGAGTTATTTACCTGTCTTCCCACGCTGCAACTCCTCCTTGTCTTTCAGCCTTTGTTAATTCCACACGTGGCTTGCTTCAACAGCACCTTGTTTGCAGAGATGGCAGAAAATAAATCTGCGCAAATTGAGAGCTGTAAGGTAAACAAAGTATTTGGTTGAAGGTCAAGGTTGTACCTTAAAAAAATTATCCAAAATTATTTATTCAGTATTTTATTCATGCACTGTAAAAATGACAGATATGATTAGTGGATATGATCCAAGTCGCAATGAAGGCAATGCACAGAACAGTATTCCACACTATAATAATTTAATGCTCATACAATATGAATCTGGCATCTATGCTGGTGTGACCGTGGCCCTGAGGGGATCTCAGCTCCTTTGTTTCAAGCCATCGTCGTTTTTTTCTCAGCCCCAGCCTGACTGATTCTGAATACAAAGAGAAAACAGTAGATCTGGAGACAGAGCCCATGATTTGCAGTGGGTTTTTGTAGTTTGTAGTTGAAGAAGGGAGATTTAAGGAGGATGACCTGAGTGCCTGGAGGTCTGACAGAGAGATATGTGGCGTGGGCTGGATGGATGCAGGGTTAATTGTCCAGAACCGACAGCCACCGTGAGTGACTGAAGACCAGACGACTCACTCCGACATGCCATGTGAAGCTTTTGAGGCTTGTGACGTCCGTGGGGTATTTCAGGAGCCTTCAAGTCAGTCACATCACAGATGGATCTGAATCCCAACCAACCAGCTCAGACCTGTCATCATTCAGCTGGCTGGAAAAGTCTTGAAACCGAAGGGTGAGACATATTCCGATTCTTTCACTGGATCTTTTTACTGGTTCATACAAGCCATACAAACATTTTGTGCAAGAGAAAGGCCAAAATTTAGTAACTGCTTAAAAGTTTTCAAATTTTGTTTACACTTAATCATAGGCGTCTTACTCCGATGTTGCAGGTTTGCTTTGAGCAAATTCTTTTACCACAGAGATGAACACTTAATTTAAATTCAGATTTAATATAATGGCAGGACAACTTTAAAGCTGTCCAGATAGTTAGCAATACATGTATCTTGCTAATAATTTTCCTAAAGGCATGATTGGTTGGCCAAAACCGGCAAGCAAGCATTTTAGCACTTCTGGTTTCACCGTCAAAAAGCCAATAAGGTTGTTGGCTCAAGATATTTTCACACTTTACTCTACAGCATAAAATATATCAGCAATACCCCTTGTGATTTTTTAAAAAGCTTTTACTTTAGTATAAAATGGTGGTTGCTAACAAGCGGCTAAATGGGACTACAGAGGAACATTAAACATAATCATGCCAAACAAGTAAACTCATTTACTCAATTATCTGCTTTAAAATTCTCAGGTAGTCTCTGGCCACTTGCATGAATAATAGAAACAAAACCTGACTCAAACGTTATGGTTTGGTCAGTCAGATTGCATCTTGGAGCGACCAATCACCAAGCTGAGCCTCCTATTAGAGGAAGAAGATCAACAATGATCATTGTCTTCATAAAGCGAACATTTTGATTACTCCCATAATTTGTGCAAAGCATCATGGGGCATAGGAAAAAGGTGGGTTGTTCTCCTGCACACCATCGAGCACTTCACACTCCAATCCAGTAGGTGGCAAAAAAGCACCTTTTATTGTTGGTTTGCCAACTTTCATAAACAGCAGAAGGAGCAGGTGAACATCTCCGACAAATGCTAGGCTGAAGTGTAAATTATTACCAGTTAAAAATCTAGATATTTATTTTAAATTATATATAATTTTATTTTATTATTTTTATTTTTATTACAAATGTTATGCCTCTGGTCAGAACAAGTGAGATCAGCAGATATCTATAAACAGAAGAAATGGCAGAGTTGGCAAAGAAATGAGTGTTGTTCTCTTCTATTTTAAGCAGCATGAAACAGGGCTAGCCTTCAGCACATTCACTAATGAACAGAGCATCTGTTTGCTCAAACACATACAGGTCGAAGGCTCAGTATGCTGAAACAGCACTGAGACGCATTTACAACCTCCTCTGGCTCCCTCTGTGCATGAGTTGCTGGGAAAATGAGTTGTCTGCAAATTCATCAGCCTCAACCTGAAGTCTCAAGTTTGGACAGGATATTGCTCACATTAGAGACAGCCAAGCATCTGTCTGAGCGCAGTGGAAGAGTGGAAGTCTCTTACTGATGCTGAACCTTGCAGGTGATGGATGTGACAGTGAGTTGGACTCTACTGGAACTCTCCACAGACACTTAACCATATTGATCATGGTGTTTGTTGGGGGTTGTTGCCGTACAGTCAGTGGGGAAGCAGGCCTCAGGAGGTAGTCAATCTCCCTCCGACAAGATGAAGGTGGGGCCAGAAATTTGAGAGCTTTTATTTTGCTTGACAGAAGAGCCAAAGAGGAAACTCTTAAAAATAAAGGTGCTTCACGATGCTATAGAGCATTGGTCTCAAACTCAATTCCTGGAGGGCCACAGCTCTGCACAGTTTTGCTTCAGGCCTTATCAAACACATCTGATCCAGCTAATCAAGGTCTTTAGGATCACTAGAAACATCCAAGCAGGTGTGATTTGGGGCTGGTTGGAGCTAAACTGTGCAGAGCTGTGGCCCTCCAGGAATTGAGTTTGAGACCAATGCCGTAGAAGAACCTTTTTTGTCCAAATGGTTCCAAAAAGAACATCTGAAGAACCTTTCTGTTTCACAAAAAGACTGGATGGTTGCTGAAAATGGAAAAAATAAAATTTTTAATAGAAAAATATCTGTGATAGCATTTCTCGATATCACTTTTTGTTTTTACATTTTGACCATAATAATAATAATAATAATTAAGTTAATTATTTAAAAATGTATTTGTCACAAGGATTAGTGAAAACTACATAACAGTTTAACTTGAACAAAGTAAATCATCACAAATTGTTGCACCGAAATTATAGCTAGAAACAGAGACTGGTCTAAAAGAATTCTTCTAAATCTCAATGCTGAGATGTAGGACACTTTCTTGTCTTTCCAACAATTTAATCCTTAATCTGTATATAATCTAGAGAACAGTAGGAAAAGACTCTGGAAGCAGGATAAATGAAACCACAAAGGTCAGGAAGTGTCATTATTCAGGGTTAGTTCATCACATCATTGTTGATAGAAAGAGATTCACAGAAAAGTCTCTGCACCACCCTATAAGACTTCTTTATATTTTATGGCAATTCACAAACTGTTCGTCTAGTAAAGGACTGTGCTGAGGATGTGTGCTGGATCTATAATACACATAGTAAATCCTCAATCTATTGACAAAATCTATTCAGTTTACCTCTGCATGGAGTATGTGTTTTACACAGCCTGCTGTAAACGGGCTGAGAATCAATCACACAGAATCTATTTGATATGCATGGAATTCACGAAAACGGGACTTCTGACTCACAAAGCAGAAGCAATTCTTCTACAGCCCTGAAACCTTCCCAACTACATATGCGTGCCAGAAACAAATAAGAACAATTGCACCTTTTTACCCATGGAAATACATCACAGTGCAAGGCTCTTTTTTTCAATAGAGCACTCTAAGTCTCAAGAAGCTGTTTATACTGTGATTAGTCCTGTGCTGGTATTCTTCAAGGTCAACAACATTCAAATTGTGCTCTCTAATGAAGTGTTTCCAAAAGTGTGTGTTATTTGTTGTTCTGAAAACACCTTCTCTTTTGAGCACGGGTCTGCTATGGAATCGCAAAAGCTGCAGTCTCAGAGCTCAAAAAGGTTTGAAAGCTCTGAGACTGGAGAAGTTAATCACTGCAATTTCATTTTCAATTTTGGTGAGACTTGACTTGAGGGACCTTCCCCAGAGACGGAAGCTGTCTTACCGGTGGAATCGCAGAGAAAAGGTATGAGGCCTTCAGAATGGCTTCAGCAGCTTGTAGAGAATTCCCCAGAGCACGACCACTGAAATTTGAGCCTGTGCTCAGCTGCATTGACTTTGCCAGTACTCCTCTTGTGAGCAAAATTTCTGTTTTTAACTCAGAATGACAATGCTCAGGTGACGCCCAGTAGTGCACAACACCACAAAATCACCACAGCTCAATGCCTAATTTCATTGTGTTGTGCTAATTTCGGTGTGTTGCGAATTGTTTCTGTGTTGTGCACTACTTGGCCATCACTACAGTGCTTTAAAGGGGCATATTGTTGAATTGATTTTATACACAAACTTCAAGAAGTCAGTCTTAATAGGAATACATTCTCTTCATAGGTTTTTAACAGAATCCTCTTCTGCAAGTAAAATTAATTAGATAAAAAAAATACAGTAAAATGGTTATATTGTGAAATATTGTTAGAATGGCAGTTTGTATTTGAATACATCTTAAAATGTAATTTGTGATGGCAAAGCTCAATTTCTAGCATCATTACTCCATTCTTCAGTGTCACATGATCCTTCTGAGATCATTTTAATATGCTGATGTGCTGTTTAAGAAACATTGATTTTTTATCAGGGCTGTAAACAGCTGTGGAGAAAAATATAAAAAAATTAAATATATGTAATATATATATTTTTTCTGAATTCTTTAATGATGGCAAGTTCAAGAAAAAAATATTAATTAGATTTTTTTGCCTTTTCTGTAACTTTTTATTAATTTAATGGTTGCTGAATGAAAGTATTAATAAAAAACTGGCTTTAAACTTTTGATCAATAGTGCAAATTCTAAGTTATACTTATATATTTTTTGTATAACAAATGTTACATTTTCATGATTTTGCAGAGGAAACTTTCCATAAATCATTTGTTTTAATGAATATTTGTTGAAATGATTATCCCCTACATTTTAAATATTTTATGACACCATTTCCTTAATAAATGGCTAGATCTTTGCATGGCTAGTTCATAAGGCTCCATTTTTCATTCACGCTTTTTTGAATATATGACATTCAAAATTCAGGATGCATCCAGCAGGAATGCATTGTCAGTGCTGCACTAAAGAATGTCCTCGGGCTGTCCCATTAATCTCTATTAAGTGGAGACATGTCAGACAGGACTGTGAGTGTGTGTGGCAAGTTGGCAGATAGCTGTGTGTTCACCTGCATCAAGTGTGGACTTCACAGGATCTTCAGGACATTAATGCACCCAGGTTCTTTGACACATTTCACCATAAATACACATCTTCAGATGTACTTATTTACTAATTTAGTGTGTAAGTTGATATAATAAAGGATAATTGTGTGTTTATGTTGTTTTCCATCTATGAAAAATGTATTATATATTAGAATATAATAATATATATTAGCATATTAGAATAAAAATTCCATTTAATGAAATTCTCTATGCTGCTGAAAATTCAGCTTTAAAAATTCACCACAGGAAGATATACATTTTAAAAAGCATTTACATATAAATTGTAAATAGAAAATTAGTGAATAGAAACTTTGCAATTGCAATAATATTTCAAACTATTTAAAATATTAAAAAAAAAAATATTTGTATTTAATTTTATTTGACATTATTATAACTTGAATAATTTATTTTGGAGATTAAATATAATGCAATTTAAATGATTAGTAAATCGCACAGATGTGTATGTGAATGTCTTAATAGAAAATAAAATAATCTGTAATATAATAAAATTATTTTATTTAAGGCTTCATTTCTAATGGCTTGGCTTGATCTTCCCACTTTCTGTTCTGAGCGTCCCTGTATTTTAATCCGCCACATTTGTGCATGATTCTTATCATATTCTCTAGCAGAAAGGAGGGAGGTGTCTTGCATAAAGCAAACAGATGGGACAACAACTTGACCTATTTCTTCATCTGGAAATCACACAAGAGAAAGCTACACAGACAGTGGTGAAAGATGTCAGCAAAGCTATGTATAGAGTCTCTGTATGTGATCGAACCAGTAAGATAAGAGCCTTCAGTTCACCAATACGCTGATAGTGCACTGCTCTGCTGGGCTGTTTTTATGATTTACTGTATTATGGCTGTATGGTACTCTTTATTTATAGTGCTCTTATCATTGGTATCATACTTGGTTAATGGTGTCAGGCTTCCTCCATGATGCAGTGAATTTTAGAAGTATTAATATTCCTTGTAGCCTCTCACTTAATATTTATTTATGATAAACTGCATGTATAATAATTTATAAAAAATTAGAAAATTAACAGATCTGTCGAAATTTCTTAAAGGTGTATTTTGAGCTTAATTAGAACTGATGCGCAATAACTTGAGAGAAAAGTGAACTTTATTCACATACATGGCTATTATAGCTAGGTGGCAGTGTTTATTTTGCTGTAATGTTATGTCGATGGCCAAAAAAAGAAACAATATGCAACATGATTTAAGTTAACTGTAGAATGTCAAGTCCTCACTCCCGACTGAATCTTTCAATGAACTTAACTAGCTTTTATGACTCTCGGCGCCTCTCTAGTTATGTTTACGTTCTGAATACATATTTTAAAAAGCACTCTATTGGGCTCAGGTGGGCAATTTACCTCACATATCACCTCAGAGGAGACAGTATGTAGGTTATTGAATGCGTTAACAGCTCCCTTGTCGGTCTGTCGGTCGCTTGTTCTTTTGTTTTTTTGAGAGAGAGATAACATAGATCGCAGCGAAGAATGTTTTCTGCCTGTGTCGCGCGCGCTCACACACGCGCGCACGCATACATGCACAGCGCGGCCAGCGCGCGAAAGAAGTGAAGCGCATCCGCCGAGGCAGCAGCATCGGAGTCGCACGGATATCCTCACTCGGATTGCTTTTACATACCAGGGCTCGCCCTCACCTATGCGCCTTTCACATGGGGATGCAACTCCTCAACTGCTTGGAATATATTCGGCTCTTACATTTACATTCGCAATAGCGGTCGACTCAAATCAGAGAGCGCGCACCTCTGCGTAACGCACAGGCGGTGGATTGTGATGTGCGCATTCGGTGGTGTATTGGAGGTGAAAGGAAGGATTGGATCGGACAGGATTTGATAAGGACCCGTAAAAGGGGAAGCAGCTTAGTTTATAACCCCTGCGACTGGACACCTGCTTTTACGCATCATTTCTATTCAAGAGATCGAGTGCGCGAGAGCCTGTACTATTGAATATCATGTTATTTCTCTTTGAATGATCGCAGCATCCAAGAAGAAGCTAAAGATTGCAATGCCAGGACAGTGAGAAGGTGGATCTCAGCTGTTCGGTAGCATGGCTCCGTCCCGGAGGGACTGCAGATGTGACATGATCTTCCTGTCGGGATGCCTACTCCTGTCCGTCTTGGGATTTCATCCTGCATTGGCGAAGGTCTGCAACGATTACACAAGGCACGGCCTGGACAACAACTGGTACGCGAGGGATGGTGAGAAGTTGCCCATCATGGTCCTGATGCCGATGAATGAATCGGCGCTGATGAGCAGCATCAGTCAAGGCATCGAGCCGGCCGTTCAGCTGGCCATCCAGCACATCCGCGAGTCCAGGCAGTACTCCTTCTCGCTCATCACCAAAATCTACGACACTGAGGTAAATGCGTGCGTTAACGTCTACTTGCATGTTGCAGTGCTAAACTGCGGGCAGTGTGCGTTCGGCGCGCGCTCATGTGGAAAACGCGATTTCCTAGGGTTTGTGCGGTGTCGAGCGATTGTTTCCTATCAGATGTTTGGAGGAGGCAAAACCGAGTAAGTTTGTGCTCGTGAAGTGTACACAGGTGTTGCACAGTCTTCATGAGCTACGCACGTGCCAGTGGCTCGTGCAGAGTAGCCAGGTTTCCATCCAAGGAGTTTTTGCGAAAAAATATTTAGCGCTTCAATTTTTTTTTTTTTTTTTTTTACCGATATAGCTGATAGAAATGCTAATTATCGATAGAATTTTGTAAATGTCGACACTGTATTTTTCCGTTTAACTTTAGCGCATAAATTCTACATCAGTTCTTAAAATGTTCCAAAATTGTTTGGAAACACCTTTTGTGGAGAAAATCTTTAACGCAGATAAATGCTGTGTCACATGACAGAATTAGCCTATCAGCAGCGTCCGTGTTCGTGGTGCTCGTCTCAAAGCACAGCAGCGTAGTTAAAAAGCGCATTCAATCATAATATTGCATCTAAAATTTTAAATATGGTAAAAAGATGACATCTCAAACATAAATATCTTAATTTGATGTTTCTTTTTAATACTTTGAAAGTTAAAATTTATTAGGCTTAATTTTGTCCAGGATATTATAGGTGTCGAGTTAGTAGCTTAATGCCTTGTTTAATGCGTTGTTTAATGCGCGCCTTGCTTAATGCGTTACTTGTTCCGTTTTTTCTTTCGTTTTGTTAATTTATTATTTATTTACAAAAATACACATTTGGCATATGGGCCTTTTTTCATTTTATAGCTTATGTTTTTCACACAAGTTCTGTGCGTGATGTAACCATGAATGAAAAGTTAATCAGAAAAAAAACTAAACACAAAACAATAGGCTAATACAACTGCACCTGCTTATGAATAGCCTATGGCTTGATGCTGGAGTATCTAAATAGTCTAACAAAGTACAAAAACATAAAAAAACCTCATTAAACTTGTTATTTTTTTGTAGGCCTATATAATTTAAGAATTAACTAATTTTTTAATTTATTTTTTTATCAAATGGATGAAGAACAGACTGTTTGCATACGATTTGCGCAATAGGTGAAATTGTGTATGAAAACAGCTTAAAGGCAATTTATTTTTCTTGCGATACACCAAAACCTATGCGACAATTCTTTTTTTAAAGCTGAAAAGTGCCCAGGAGTAAGTAGTGTGGCCTGGAGAGACCAGCTAAGGCCAGTAGTGTAGATTAGGCTGGTCCCTCCAGCAGGGTAGTGTTGGTTTTCTGTACACCTGAAGGTGGCAGTCATTAATTTAACTGTCTTTTTTTCTCTGAATGACCCAAGGTCTTTGAGAATGAATACAAATTTTGAGTACTAAATACTAATTTTAGGTCTCTGTAATTCAAAATGGAATGAATCTGTTAAATTTGATAACATTTTGTAATTCACTGTCCTTGATGTTGTCATATCAATGTCCAACCTACAGCACTGATCTTTTAATATGATGTGATAGTTCATAGTACTCCATCACTGATAACATATATTGAAATTTTGGCTTAGTTAATGAGAAACTCAATAAATCAAGTGACTAACTTGTTAATTGACTTAGAAGGTACAACCTTAATAAATAACACTGTAGGCAAAGGGCAGGCCCACAGGTAATTCTTTTAATGAAGCGTATATTACATTTCATGCTCTTATGGGTTGTTTTACACAGTAACGACTGAGAAAAATGTGAAAATGACTCCATCATGCTCAAGGCACTTTTTGGCCTCTCACCATGTACTATTTGTGGTTGTGTGATAACCTGGGGAGACGAGGAGCTAATCAATCGGTATTTATCACCATACTTTCATACGTGTGACAACAGGGAAATGAGAAAGCATGGGAAAACGGGTAGCTAGATGTTTGCTTAATTACCAAAGTGTAAATTAGGTGTTAAAATATCTTTGGAAGCTATCTCGCTAGATTTAAAACAGACTGTCACTACGTGTTCTGCACATGATTTAAGCTGAATCGTTTGAGATGAGCATGAAGATCCATGACCCCTGATGTCTGGTGGTGCCTTGGCAATCTATTGTGCATTGATTGCCATATTGATTTACCAGTGTTTTGTTAAACAAAACTGTTTCTTCTTACGAACACTCATTGTTGCTGTCTCTGCTTTGATTTGGCCATGATGCATTCATGTATCTGACTTTTGAGTAGTCTTTTGAGTAATATTCCTTGACACTCTCTGTCACAGTAATAATGAGCTGAATATGTCAATAGTTGGAACTTGGCAGCTAATTTTTACAGCAGCAAGATGAACAGATTTGAAGATGAACAGTCAGACATCTGTAGATCTAACATTTAATGCAATAAGCAATGATGTATGGCTTCATACTTAAAAAATCATGCTAACTTTTGTAAAATAGGGTGCTTAACATAAGTTCTGCTGATTGTTTAACTGCAAATATACAAGTTCCTGAAGTTTCAGACTGTATGTATGTATGTATATATATATATATATATATATATATATACATACATACATATACATATACAGATATTATAGCTGGCCAGCGATTAATTGCATCCAAAATAATATATATATATATATATAAGAAAAACATGTTATGTTTATATATTAAATATTTTTATGTAATAGAGATTATATAAATATATACATGTAAATATTTCCAAAATATATACTGTATGTGTGTTTTTTATACATAATAAACATACACAGCACACACACATACATTATATAAAAAACTTTTACTTAGCACTAATATATATATATATATATATATATATATAAATGATTACCCATTTTACTTATATCAATATTAAGTTGTAAATAATTTGTATAAACATCCATTATATATTTTGACATATATAATTTGCTAAAACAAAACTGTTGAATTTGTGAACATCTCAAATACAGAAGAGCTCTTCAGAAGTCCTCATAAGATGACGTTTCATTGGATCTACAGCATTCTCTTCAAACATTTGGTCCCCGCAAACATCACCAAACCTGTTTATACACACACAAACTGACACGATACTCGCAAACAGTAAACAAAGCAAACAGTAGTAGCTGTGCGTATGCATGCAAGGATTTAACAGGGCAGATGTAAGTAATCAGTCCCAGAGCAGAGGCTCTTTATCCCTTTATCCCCTCTCAACGCATCCCCAGGCAGGCAGAACCCATCCGCTCGCCTGTGTCTGGGTGCTGCCGGCCGTACTCACAGCGCTTAGCCTTTCACAGAGCCACTTGAAAGATCTGGAGAGAAATTAAAGAGAGGAGCCCACGTAACATTTGCACTGCGAAGGACCCCCTCAGTATCTTCAGTGGACTGGAGATCATTAGCTGTGCTAAAGGTCATGGTTCGGTCTTAGATCTTTCCGACAGCAGGGATGCCCATCGTTTTTTGTAGGGGTCCACTTTCATCTGCGGTAAATGATATTGTTTGCCTTGAGTAGTATCATCCGCTAAAATAGTGAGCGAGGCACAAATAGAAATGGAAAAAGCATTGATGTACTTTTATTGTGCAATTATCTTGAAAAGGCCTCAATGCTTGTCTGTTGTAGTGCTTATTTACCTGCATACTGATATATCCTTCAGGTCTGTAGATGCACTTTCTCATTTATGGAGGTGTTTTTTTTTCTTCTTTGTGGTATATAATTGATAATGTGGATTCAATACTTCACATTTAGAGAATTTAATTTGCTTCAGAGTAAATCGCTGTGTTCCTTATTGCTCTGTTAGATGAATGAGAGCCTGTGACTTCAACAATTGCCTCTCATAGAGTTTCGGCAAAAGGAAAGAGAAAAATAAAAGATCCCAGATCAGTCACTTAATGCTCAGTTCAAAGCTTTGTGACTGTAGATCTGGTGTTCTTTTTAAAATGCAAATAAAATTGCAGAAAGCTTGTTCCCTTCATGAGAGGGGCTTGACTCCACTGAAGTGATACTCTTGACCTCTTTGAGCCCAGCTCATGCTACCACCCTGGTGTCATGCGTACAGATATCACTGGAGCTTACGCCTCACAGAGGAGCAAATGCATCTTGTCAGATTTGCACACAGAGTGCAGGAACCCTTGCAGAGCTCTGAGCCCTTGCCATACATTTCTGTTATTCTCAAAAGCCCAAAAGCCCAAAGCTTATGTAAAGCATCTTGTCGTGTTGTCGCAATGAGTTATGGTTTTTCTAAAAAGCTTTGCCATGATAGCTCACATTAAATGAAACTGTAATGTGTCTGAGGATGACAGCTTATTGTGTGTTTGAACATCTCTACCTTGGTTTTCGAACAAAAAACAATTGGTCAAAGGAAGAATTTGATTAAATTTGTGTAAAGTATTTGTTTAAGCTGGTATGATATTTTACGATTTAATACTGTAACAATATTTGCATGTCAAATATCAATATTTTAGCTGCATTTTTCCATTTTTCTGTTGCAAACAGTTACCCACAATTAATATATATTTATAATTATATTTTATTTTAAATATCTAATATAATATTATATTAATATATTATGTTAATATAATATTATTAATAATAACGTCTAATAATTGAATACAGTATATTATACTCGCTATACATATTATACAGTTCAGTTATTATAATTTTTATTATTTATTTATGTTTTTTTTTTCACTCCTAACAGACTCCAATTGTGTCCTGCTTTGATTTTACACTGCCCATTGACACACTACAGCATTTATCGGCTCTGTAGTCTTGTCATTGTGTTGCTTTTTGACACTTTCCATGTGTAATGAGACTATGTGGACGTCAGCTAGGTTCCTGCAACTGTTCTTCTGTCTTTTCTGAAATATAGTGGGAAAAATGAGCACTAACAGGTAAAGTAATACAGTATCTCTACAGAGGCCTTCATTTGTCACACAGTGAGGGAGAATAACAGAGACACTGGAGCCTAAATTCAGTATTTTGTCAAGCTCATGATGTGATTCAGTGGGTTCAAACAACTGCCACCCTGTGCTTTTTTGTTCTGCATGCTGATAAACAGAGACCTTGGCCTTCACAGAGGTCAGGAGGTCAATGGTGAGTCATGTGCGTTGACCTGCTGTATAATTTAATGTATTTTGGCTCATGTATTACTTTACTAAATTGTCGCTTTTTGTTGTTTAACTAATAGTTGATGTTTGTTGTTGGATTGTGAAACAGGGCTCTAATTGCTGACCTTTTAGTGAGTCACACTCATAGCCAGCAGTTATTCTAGTCTTATTCTGTTCTGCTGCTCGTTGACCTAGACGGTCACATCTCAAGGACTGAGGTCACTATGCAGTATGATGCTGAACAGGTTTTTAAGCACAGCTACATGGTATTTGCTGTCAAAGTAGGCAGGTCAGGCAGCCAGGTTCGTTTGAAGCCCATAAACCACTCTTTTATTTAAAATGTAAAAAGGCCCATTACTATTAAGATGCATCAAGATGCTTGTGTGAGCGAACTTGTCTTTCAGTCTCCATGTCCCAGTCAAAAAGCCTCCATAGAGTGATCTAGTCATTGTCTGATGGATAGAATCAAGTCCCAACCTACTTTTTTTCTCATTGAATGTAGGGCTGCACGATTAACCTTTATCGCATCGATATTGAGGTTTTAACTCCCGCGATTACCTAACCTCAGGAGTCT
>JAUMHE010000072.1:7824252-7867042 GCA_032359235.1 Enteromius mattozi
TTTAGGTTTTATGCACTTAAAAGTATCGAACGCAAAAATCGAAAATCGCATCGCAATCGCAATATTTGTCAGAAAAAACGCAATTAGGTTTTTTCTCAAAATCGTGCAGCCCTAATTGAATGTCCTGTTTCATTCAGATGTGTCATATTACGAAAGTAAATTGCTTATTACACATATTAGCCAACTTTTGTTAATGGAAATAAATCTAATGCATATCTCTGCTTTTACAATGTTCTTCAAAAACAATGTGGTGTGTTTAATTATGAACTGGGTGTCCCAGCATAGTTTATGGTTTCTCTAACTGTAGCATGTTGACAGGTATTATGGATTATTTTAGAGCTGTAATCCTAGAATTATTGACAGTGTTTTTGCTAAATGACATATTTTAGTGATGGAGATTACTAGACTTGTGTTTTATTTAACAGATGGTGTATTTTTGGTTAGAAAAGTACAAAATGCACCAGTTATTTAATTT
The DNA here is from genome assembly GCA_032359235.1 of Enteromius mattozi. Lineage (NCBI taxonomy): Eukaryota > Metazoa > Chordata > Actinopteri > Cypriniformes > Cyprinidae > Enteromius > Enteromius mattozi. The sequence goes on from JAUMHE010000072.1 coordinate 7,824,728, forward strand.
AAATAAAGGTTGACATGGACACAACACATTCCGCACCTGTTTTTAGAGGTGGCATTCGCTTCTTTGATTATCCGGCAGGCAATGTTTGCAAATGCTCCAGAAAGTGCTGGTTTGGCAAATCTGGTTGTACCATAAATGTAAAACAAACATCCAGCGATTGTTTCTGCTGCTGAGGGCAGTGAGAAAACTGATTGGATGCCAGAAAAGGAGAAATAGGGGTGGGGACGTTTCCAAGCTGATTTCTCTCACTGCCCTCCAAAACGCTGTGGGAAAAATGGACACAGCTTGAGTCTGGCTTCTGGTTGAAACTGAACTGATGAACGTCAGACCTCGACCCTCCCACACAGTTATTTTGAGTGTGGTTTGTCAAAGAGTGTGTCCGAATGCATGAGATTCGTCGAAGGAAACCTGATAAGTGTGCTTTCCACATTCTTGTCTTTGTAGACTATAAAATGTATACTGGCGATTGTGTATTTTTTAGATTCAGAGATAAATTTAAGCACTGATATGTATGGATTTATGCAAGTAAATGGACAGTGTGACACACCTGTGTATTAATTTGACTCTCAGTGTATGTTTTTTTTAACTGTAAACAAACTGAAAGTTAACTGAAATGAGAGGATTTGAGTTTTGTTTTTAGAGATTGGCCAAATGCCATGTGAGTACTGTCTTTCTCCAGGGGCAAGCGCTGAGTAATAAGCGTAAAGTTTGCCCTTGTCAGTCCTCTAATTACATTAAATCCTGTGTAATTCCTGGACAGCAAAGAAGGAGCCACTGATGCACAGACAAAATGTGTGTGTGCATAAATGGTGTAAGCAAGCCCATGGGATATGTCTCTTTGGGGACGGACGGATGGTCTGGTCACAGCTGTGCAGTGTGGTGGTCCACAGGCAGATGCTGGCAAATACCACTGAAAATCCACTGCGCGCATCATCTTTTGTAATTTATTATACAAGCAAATATAATGTAATTTATTTATTTTTATGTTTAAACTACAAATAAAATTATTTTAAACATTACGAAAGATTCAATGCTGTAAGTAGCATGTTGACAGTGTGCTGTGCTTCAACTACATAACAGTTAAATCCCCTCAGAAAAATAGCCTTTAAATTAATTCCCTTTAAAGCACAGCAGAACCAACTGGTTTCAGTCTGGGTTCAACCTTATATAGTCCAAAACATGTCTCGAGACCCCTGCATTCTACACTTAATATAACTTCTTTTGTCAAGAATTTGTCTTATGTGAACCCCAAATCTTCTTTACTCTACTTAAAGAATTAGTTAAACCAAAAATTAAAATTCTGTCATTAATTACTCACCCTCATGTCTCATCCAACCTCATTAGACCTTCATTTATCTTCGGAACACAAATTAAGATAATTTAAAATCTGAGAGCTTTCTGACCCTGCATAGACAGCAACACAACTGACACATTGACGGTCCGGAAAGTGTAGTGAGGACATTGTTAAAGTAGTCAATGTGACATTTGTGATTCAGCCGTAATGTTATGAAGCTACGAGAATACCTTTTATACACAAAGGAAACAAAAATAGTGACTTTATTCAACAATTTGCCACAGAGTATCCAGGTTGAATAATGTTATTATTATTTTTTTGCTCACAAATGTATTCTCATAGCTTTATAAAATTACAGCCTAAACCACTGATGTCACATGGACTATCTTAACAATTTTCTTGCTAGCTTTCTGTGCCTTGAATGTGGTATTTGCATTTTTGTCTATGCGGGGTCAGAAAACTGATTGGATGATGATTGGATTTCATCAAAAATATCTTAATTTGTGTTCCGTAGATGAACTAAGCTCTTAACATGATGGTAAGTAGTTAATAACAGAATTTACATTTTTTTGGGATGAACTGTCTCTTTAAGATCTGATTACTCACACTGTTAGATGTATTTGAATGCATATTAATGGTTTATAAACAAAATCTGATAATGACACACTTTCATCATAACGTCCATTTACATTCTATTACTGCAAAGCTTAAATGTTAGTCATTCCAGTCCCATCTCCAGCCATAGTATGTCTTTAGTGGGTTCATCCTTAAATGGACAATCTCATAGGCCATTGAGCACAGAGCGCTATGTGGTGGCTGATGGATGGGGGTGGCTTGTAGAGAGAAAGAAGGCCAGTCTCTATCTAATGAAGTATTACTGGAAAGCTGTTATCCACAGGCCTCAGACCCTCAGACTGCCTAGTGGCAGAGGTGTACTTTGCTCATTTATTAAACTCAAAAACTCCTTTTCCTAAAATGACTCAAGGGCTTCACACTTCTACCCTTTGTACCAAGGTATGGCTGCAGAGAATAGTTAGAATAAAACTGATTTTTGAAGTTGCTGTTCAGTTACAGGGCAAACTCAACTGGTAGAGTGACACACAATTTTTATTTGTGCCTCTAAAATGTTGAATTGTGTGTGGTGATGGTTCACATTCACTCTGCAACTTGAATCCAAAATTAGGTCCTCTACAGTTTAGGTCCTCAGTGTTTCCTGCACTTCAGTTAGTGGTGCTCCACTGCTACTTAATCTATAGCAGCACAGCAAGAAATAAACTGAGCATGTAGACTGCAACAGACTGAATGCAATGGGATAGAGAGTCAGTGTAAGATAGATAATGACAAGAATTTTTTTTTTTTAAATTCAGTTGTCCTCATGAGCTGCGTGTATATCCAAACATGCATGTATATACTGTATGTGCAGAAGTGTAGTCTAAGAATGACTTTTATGAGCTGTAATACTTTTTTGATCATTACAATTCACGACTCTTTTAAATCTGATATTTTTTTTCTGAATAAAGTAGTACAGTGTAACCAGTGTAGTCAGATTCAGAAAGAAATTACTCTTAGATGAAAAAATACAGCTTGACCAGCATAGTCTGATTCACAAACAAATGAATCTTTTGAATCAGATTTTTTTTGGTGATTCAAAAACATACAACATGACACTCATTGACAAACTTACAAGTCATTCACTGAATGAACTCACTCAATCAACATCTGTCTTACTTAATGAACGGCAAGTTATTTTCAGGCACATTTATTATGATTTGTGTATCGAAACTGTAGGAAAATGTTTTTAGGAAACATCCTCACAATACAAATGGGCTTTGAGACCTCTGCTATTGGAGTCAGGTGAATTCTGATGTTAGTCTTAACGTCTGCCTTGAGAAATGCTCTGCCATTCAAATGCCCCCTCTGCTCATATTGATTTGATGACTACAGATAAAGTAATGGCAGAATGCCTGCAGTTTCTTGGGTTTTGGCCAAGGACACAGAACACCAACAGTTTTGGCAAGTTCATCATCACAAAGCTCTCGGCATACTGCGTCGCACAACTGGGAGGGAGAAGTTCTGAGCACAAGCACTGAACCATAAGCTAAACATATCGCCTGTCTCGCAGTCTATAATTACACAAAATGGTGGGATGAATAATTGCAGAGACGCCGTATAGATGGGCTTCTGACAACATTTAACAAAGTCCTGAAAAGGCGGACAGGCTGGTTCAGTGTAGTTCTTATGTGAGCAGGGTGTATTACACGGAGGAGTAAAGTCCTAAGGGTGCGTTTGAGGCTGAGAACCTCTTAGCCTTTATTATCACTGACACAGATCAAGTTTTTGGCCAGATTGTGGCTCAAATGAACAGACTTTCTTCAGTTGAGCATGATTGATACCTGAAATGAAACAGGCAGTGGTTCTGCTGGTAGATTGAAGATGAAGGTTGTCTGTTTCTGTAATCTAATAGAAGTGATTGTTATTTCATTACTCTGTGTTCTGGATCATTCCAGACCATAAGATGCTTCACAAAGAGATTGGGTTCATACTTCAATATTAATTGCTTTCATATTCCAGATCCCTGCATGACAATTATATGGTGTCATGAGTTGCCTTGTTTTCTTCATCACAACACTTTAGATAAGATTAACTGTAATGGCTGTTTCCTGGAGCCATTAGTGACCCATTAGACCCATTGTAGGGTATATTTTGCTATTTAGTATAGATCATCTTCATCTTCATCTGACCAAAGAAACAAAGTATTAGTTGGATAGTTGGCATCAGATGGTCTTTAATGCTTTTTCTGTGTTAAAGAAACAAAAATAGGAACTTTTCTTCCATGTTGTGACGTAAATCCAAGTGAAGCAAATTATCTACTGGGTTCTGTTTGTCTGTTGTTGATTGGATGGAGACAGATTTCAATGCAAGACTGCAAAGGATTGTAAAAAAAATGGTTGGGGAAGTATTGGAACTTATCTTGGTGTGCAAACATTGCCTAAAGAGTAATTGTCTGATAGAGCAGCTATAGGCAAAACGTTTCGGTTCAGATTGTGTTGCATTAGGCTATATTTTATACATTTTATATTATTTTTTGACCACACAGTAGAAGTCAATAGGAACAGAAACTGTTCAGTTACCCACATTCCTCAGAATGTTTTCTTTTATGTTACACTGAAGAAAAAACATATTTGGAATGAGATGAGGGGGAGTAGAGGATCACACAATTTTCATTTTTGGGTGAACTAAACTTTGAGGTTGTTGGATGCTTTTCTTGTTAGATAGGTAATAGATGTGGCTTGAAATAAAGTTGTATTGAACCAGGAATAGTATGTTCTCGTTTCAAAATCACCAATAAGATTACTACAGTTTTCTTCAGAAACTGCAGCAGTTAGTTGGGCTCTTTACCTTCTCTCTCAGTTTCCAAAATGTACTCTGTGTCCTATCAGGTAGACTGAAGACAATAGGTGAGAGAGCAGCAATTAGTCAGCTAACATAACACTGAGCGTCTAACAAACGAGCTCACTTTCACCTCAGCGTTATTATGCATTCTGCTCTTCTCCCACAGACACAAACAAACTGCTTTCAGAGCCCCAAACCGTTTTTCCCACAAATATCACAACACTGCTTTTACGTTTAACCACGGTTATCACACAGATAAGGCTTAACAATCAGCGGTGACGACCTGTTGCCCCTGAGCCTCTTCGTGTAAAATAAATGAGCGAGTCTCACATTTACCAGATCATTGCTTCTCAGATGTATGAATCAGAATTATACATGCTCCCCTGTGGTTGTTTGCATCTGCCGTCTACATAAATATTATTTATGTGCTCGGGCACTGGACTCTTCTGCTCTGTTGACTCTCCCTCACGCAGGGGAGCTCTATTGATTTCTGGCTGTCCTTTATGCTTGTATTTTGAACTGTATGAATTAGCATTTCTCCTCCACTCTCTGTTTTATCTGCACACACCGCTTTGAAGTGGAAATACCCCTAGCACAAGAAGCACCAATAAACGCGACATCAATAAATGGTCACGTTTTGTGTTATTCTGTCAAGGTGCGCACAGAGAAGACAATTACGCAATGACAACGAACGAAGGAAAAGATGTGACGAGTGAAATGTAGAGTTCATTCAAACCAGTGCCATGTTATTTCTTCCACCGAGAATGGACAGTTTGGCCCATTGTGATGCTGACAACCTGGAAAATGGATTCTCTCGCTTCTACAGCCGTGATTAAATAGTGGTTGATAAGATTGCTGTGAGGATGGTCATTTTTCTGCTGCCCTTTTCAGAGAGATTGTTATGGGAGTGGAGAGATCTAAACCCTTGTTTCTCTTTCTTTGATAGAGGGCAAATGTAAATGTCAGTTATGTCAGGCAACGGAAAGGTCTAGAAGCCTGGGAGAAACTGCTAAATGAGTTCTGACAGCAGAGGAGGGCATGAAAATCCAGCCAAGGAACGCAAATACACGAAAACATTATGTGCACCCCCAAAACTGTTCTCTGGGTGAGAGCCTGTGCTCAGTTATTAGGTCTATTCCAACATCTAGTGAGTTGTTGACATTTAAAACAATATACACGAGCGTTCAAAAGTTTTGGGCCTGTAGTATTTTTGTTCTTTGTTAGAACATAATACACTTATTCAGCCAGGATGCAGTATAATGATCAAAAGTTTTACAATTTTCACAAAAATAACAAGCCGCACAACATTGACAAGCATGAAATCAGCATTTTAGAGTGATTTCTGAAGGATGCTGTGACACTGAAAACTGGAGTAATGGCTGCTGCTAATTCAGCTTTGCCCTTACAGAAATAAATGATATTATTTCAAAATATATTCACGGTAACCTGTAATAATACTTAACAATATTTCTGTATTTATGCAAATAAATGTAGCTTTGTTGAGCATAAGAGAAAAAAATCAAACAGACCCCAAACTTTTGAATGGTATATATATTTTTATGCCATGAATGTTGCTTATTCCACTCAAATCATGGTATTAGCTGGTGATTAGTTGGTGATTGACTCATTTAACTCAAAAGCAAGACTTCCATCCCTACAGCTGCCACATTGAGTGGCATAAGATGTGATTTATAGCATACTCCATGTGTCAGTCAGTGTGAAGAGCACCACTTATTTCTGGATTTCCACAATACACAACAATTATCATTGAAATAAGCAAAGGAATAACAGATTTAACAAATAAATGTTCCTTTATTTTATTCATTAAGCATGTTATGAACAAATACGTAAGCTCATAGAGATGCAGTCAACAGTTTTGATGAAGCTAATTAGACTTGGTTGGACTAATTACTCAATTAAATTGACTGAAGTGCTCTTGGAGGGATTCTAGTCCTTCGTCAAGATCGTACACCTACTGTAAATAACATTGCGATATTTATCTTGTTTAGTAATCGGCTGTTTTATTTAATGGGAATATGTAAAACTCAGCTTATCATATCATATGGTCATCGGACGTGTCATTAAACACCTCGACTGCTGCACCTGAGGTGCCATATGTGCGCTATTTTTCCACCAGCATGGGAGAAGATGTGCCTGAGAGAAAGATGTTTAACATGCTGTCTTTCTAACAGAACTTTGAGGCCCCCCCCCAAAAAAACTACGCTGTCACCGCCGCCACACTTATCTACTACAATGCAGTAATTCCTGCAGAAAAGGAACATGGACAATGTTAGGACCTATTTAATTCATATATTCATGAGCATAATTGAAATATTAACACCGGCGGCAGACGGTGAAGGCTTGGCGCTGGGACCCGAATCGGTTCGCACAGCACTCTGCTCTGAATATTTTATTTAGATGCTCCACTCATGGCTTCACAGCACAGGTTAATCTATTCACTGTTCTGACACGCATGGGACCCTTGTACTGCCGTCATTAAAGTCCCACACAAGATGTCTAATAATGATACTTATTAGCGCAATACAAGAAACGACTTCTCTGAAATTTACATCTTCTTCCTTGTTTTGTGTCTAATTGCAAAGAGGACTCATTTCCCCCTTTTTAATAACGATATGAAAAAAAAAACTTGTTGAAGCTAAACGATTAATCTTCTGAATACAGAGTAGGAGGGCTTTTGGTTGGGAGGGATTTTTTGGGTGATGTATTATGAGCAAGCTCGTTGCGGTGTGCGTGCCCACACATTTGGCTAATTTTACCCAAGTGTGCGTGAGGCTTTCGGTAAAAACAGACATGGCAGCCAAGTTTTATTCCGTACGTAAACTGCTGTCTTGGGTCTTCGGTGAACGTGGATGTGTAGATGTCGGGAATGAGGCTAGGATCAAATGGAGATGCACAGGGGGAGTTTACCAAGACGCTCTCTCTTGCCATGTGCTCCTGCTGTCACATGTCGTTGCCACAGCAGCAGCGAGGAAAACACCACCCACTGGGACGCGAGGCCTGCGCCGAGGCGTCGGGCTGGCACTCTTTCTCTCTCCTCGGGCTTTATCAAAGGGAAATACTGAAACACAGGGAGATGGAGCTGCCACTAACCATCAGAGTCGCAGCCGTGCCACATTAAAAAGAGAGACTGCATAAATGTCTGCAGGAAAACTGGCTTTTGTGTAAGGGAGGGGATGGAAGGCTGTGTGCGTGTGTAGGTTTAGTGTGTAACGCATCACCGTGGCCCATGTGACTCTTCAGGTCTGGTAGAATCCATAGGGCCTGTGGACATGTTCCTGCAGGAGTCACGGTTCACACTTCTCACTGTTTTCCTGCCTCCCTCCCCCACAGAGCATCACGGCTCTGCGTGTGTGTCCGTAACCATGTGTTTTACGCTGCGTGTGCTCTTTGACTTCAGTTGACATGGGCGGCTTCTGCCCGCAGCCTGGTTTTTTGTATGTTGGTATTGATTTAAAGTGGAATTCATTTGTTTAAAACTTGAATTTATCATGTTAAGTAGATTTAGAGTCAATTCAGACTGTAAAAATGTTTTATACCAGTCTTAGGCCTGCTGTTTGAAAGTATGTAAAGCAAATGCTTGTATCTATGCAAGCTTAATTTCATGCATTGTGGCATTTTAAAATATCAGAATCCAATTCATACTGTAGTGCAATGCAGGTATCGCTGATGAGCATTATAGCAGGTATTTTATATTTATTTATTTACCTGATAATTACAAATTACAAAGACAAACCTATTCATATTTTTTTTTAAAAGGTTGCTGTAAAAACATGTTAGTTTTTTCTCATTCAGTTTCTTCCTTATTAATTTAGCTGATAATTACAAATTGAGAAAAAAACACAGATCTAAAATCGTAGAAATATATTGAAGGCCGCTGTAAAAACGTGTTAGGTTTTGCATTTTCATTCAGTTTTTTAAAAAATAATTTAACTTATAATTAAAGATTAAAAAAAACAAGTCTACAGTAATAGTTTTTAAAGTGAATAAAATTATTATTGCTGTTGTTTCTGGTGTTATTTGTAATAATTTTATTAATAAAAATTAAATAAAATAGTTTTTGACTGGTTTATTTTTTAATTTTTCAATAATAGAGATTATGATTATTGTTGTTATTTTTTTAATACCTTTTGACTTGTTTGGAAAAAAAAACAAGTTTGATATTTTTCCATTCAATTTTTATCCCCACCCACCTGATTTTTTTTTTTATACCTATCTGTGTTTGCTTTATTTTGAAGTTATTTAAGTATAACTAAAGAAAATCACTCTGAGCAGGTTAGTTAAAATATCATTATATTACTGACTGTACTTGATAAATGTTACGCAAGCTGTCTCCCGTTTATGAACGTTGGAAGTAAATGGTCTTTTTGAGTCTTATGGCATATACAGACTGGGATCTTCATTGTCGCTGAGTGTATCTCTGGTAAAGGTTAGAGAGAATTAAAGACACCACAGGAGCCTGCAAAGACCAGGCAATTATTCAGCATGCCCTTTTCACATCGCCAACACAAGGTGAATGTACACCCAATGCAGCAGGTTTGTGTTGTTGGGTGATACTTAAGGCAGTGAATCTCTTATTGCTTCAAACTTAAAATCGACAGAGATTGTCGAACTGTATAAACAACAACAACGCAATGATCAAAGACATCACTGAACAGCACAAACACAGTAGTCATGAGTCTGATTTCATTATATGATTTAATTTTCAAGCTGGTGAGCCTTAGTGAATTTATTTATTATTTGTTGCTATGCAGAAGCTTTCTTGCTGATGTAAAAGTGTGGAGTAAGGGAGAACAGAATTAAGAAAACATGAGACAGGCAGCAAGTTATCGACTATAGACGTTTCAGAGCAGGACTATGTTAATAAGAATACTTGAATTCTGAAGGTCAAATGTCTTCTGTACAGTACAGCATGTTTGAACTCTGCCAGTGACCTTTTAATACTAATAGGTTCCTTCGATCTCAAGTGGTAAAACTTAGAGGAATTTTCGATTTGCTGCTTTCTGAAGGACAAGAATTTATGCTAGAGTAGTGCAAAGTGATCAGTTTCATGCTAGCTGTTCCTGCTTCAAATACCAGCTTAGACCCACATGATGAATTTCCATGCTGATCGATGCAAGGGTTAAAAAAAAAAATGGTTTGGCTGGTTAGGTCTGGCCCCATAACTACACCATCTGATGATTTAAAAGTCCTTTTTTTATTATTAATAATATTATAATTCATAATATATAATTTTTTTGCTTTTTGATTCCTGTCTGCTTCCTGCCTGCTGTTTTTAATGTAGATGTGCCAGCCTAGCCACTGCCATTGAAGTGAATAGGAATGCAAACGGATAGATCCCCCCCTTGCAGCACACCAGCGTCCCAAACACAACATATGCTGGCTTACAGCAGGAGATATCTGGTCATCACCCAAATGGGAACTGCAATGAAGTTGTGACCTTGAAGCATTCATTTAGACTCTCTTATAAAGCTTTATGGCTTCGGTCTCTCAGACACATTCCTTTAGAAATTACCATTGATCCCAAGTTCCTCTGCAGATGGTGACCCCCTCACAGATAGCAGCCATTGCAATCGCCAGCCCCAAAAAGCCAGAAAGCAACAACCCACGAGAGGTTGAAGATACAATGTATTGTATCTCTTCCGATCTAATTTGCTGTGATGTGGTTAAGTCTGTTTGTTCTGTCGAGCTAAATATCGCGCTTCTGGGTCACCCCAAAGGGCGAGTGATTAATGGCACAGGAGAATGGGGAATGGGAGATGGGGGAGCAGTACCAGGCTGTTATCGTGCAGTCTTGATCGGATAGCTCCATTCATTTGGAGCCCTATTCACTCATGGTACTGTATATTTATTTTTAGTCCAATTTGCACAAATCTTCTGCCTTAGTTCCGCTGCTTGCGTGTGCTTTATAGTACAAATACAGCACCCTTCTCCTGCCTGCAGCACTTTTCTTTCTCAGGAAAGCCCTCTCTTTTCTAAATAACCCTGCTCCATGACAGGACCTCTAGTTCCGGTTTCATATTAGCTAATGTGATCTTACAGTCCTTTTATCAGTATATTATTCTCTGTGGACTTTATTTCCAGAATGTGTACTCAGCACTTGGACATTCTTTGGCATGAAAGCATAATACAATTAATAAACTATCCTGTAAAAAGTGAATATGTGTAGTTGATACATAAAGGAATAATTTTTAACATTTGTGGTATTATATTGCATATATTTAATAAATTTGAATAGACACTTTGAGTCTTTCCGTGTAGAGTGTAGTTACTTTATTCACTGTATGGTGTCAGATTTGCCCTGAATAACTTTGAGGTTAATTATTATCACAGCGAGCTGAATCCAGTCATAAATGACAGGAAGGAGTTAGAACGATGTTAACCTACGTTTGCAATTCCCCAGCCCGGGACCTCTGACCCCTGCAGCGAAAAAGTAGGACACAGAGACCCACCTGATCATACGGCAGCATGCAGGGCAGAGCGGTTCCACACGAGTGCGTCATGAGACAGGAAACTCTGCTGACACTTGCGCGGTAAAGAGAGGGCTCTGCGTCTGGAGCAGCTTTTAGATCCGAAGCTTGCTGCAGGACTTTAAGATTTCATAGTAAGCTGTTAATGCTGAAGGCCCGAGTGTCTTTCTCACTGACTTATTCATTACGGATAACCAACACAGGCACTGGGGAGTTCTCTTTTTGGAAACTAGTGACTTCTTCAAAGCTCAAGTGAAACTTTTCTTTCACCGATTGAGTTTTGCACACAGAGGAGTTGTGTGGCTCTGCTGACCAAGTAGTATTTGTCCAGTATGAGCTGAGGCTAATATAAAGTTAGGTAGCAAATATAAGAAATCTTAAGGGAGTATTGAAAGTACAAACTCTTTTCACGCTATTTCTGTTTTTGAAATCTATTTTCAATCTCTCTGTTTCTTGCACCTGCAGATTTTTAGCATTCTTATGCTGATTTTAGGGGAAGAAGTATAGTTCTGCTGACTGGATTTAGTGAATTTGTGTTAAATAAAACAAAAAGTTCTAGACATGTACATATATATATATATATATATATATATATATATATATTAGATGAAAACATATTCAGTAAACTACAATATTTAATAAAAGAATATGTAAGTGATGCAGGATGTTTGAAACTGTTGTTCAAATCCTGTGTTTCCTTCAGAATTCCGCAGGCGCAGTTTCCATGAGGTCTGGTGATTAGTGATACTGCAGCTCTGTGTGGCTCGCCTCACCTGGGGAATTGTTTTTATTATGCAGAGAGAGTTTTGAGGATGGGTATGATACTTACACAAATGTCCATTAGAGCAGCAGCAGGCCTGTGAAGAAATCAATTATCAATGTATTAATTCAAAAATAAAAACGTTAATTAACAAGTAAATGGACATACTGTATTAAAAATAAGTAATTTCATTTTAATTTATTAAATATTAGCTCTGAATTAATATGATATTGATAATGAATTTCTTCTTCTTCTTTTTTAATTAAAATGGAAAAGGTACTGGTCATTTTCTGCCTGGACATTTAACCCTCATGTCGTTTCAAACCTGCAAGACCTTTGTTCATCTTAAGAGCATAAATTAAGATATTTTTTTAAAGAAATCTGAGAGCTTACTGATTCTCCATAGACAGCAATGCAACTATCATGTTCAAGGCTCAGAAAGAAAGTAAGGACATGGTTAAAATAGTTCATGTGCCATCAGTGGTTTAACCTTAATTGTAATTTTGGTGCTTTTTGAGCACAGAGAAAACAAAAATAACTACTTTATTCAACAATTTCTTCTCTTCCAGTTCACAGGAGTACCATGATGCATATGTGTGCATTTCTCTGTTTGTAGACACAAACTATTCTCACAACTTCATACAAATGCGGTTGAACCACTGATGTCACATGGACAATTTTAACAATGTCCTACTACCTATCTGGGCCCTGAAGGTGTCAGTTGTCAGGGTCAGAAAGCTCTCAGATTTCATCAAAAATATCTTAAAGGAATAGTTCACCCAAAAATGCCCTAAGACTAATCTCGAGTAGTTTCAAACATGAATGAATTTCTTTGTTATGCTGAACACAAAGGAAGATATTTTGAAGAAAGTTTGCAACCAGGCTGTTTTAGGTCACCATTGACTTCCATAATAGGAAAAAAAAATACAATGGAAGTCAATGGTGACCCAAAACAACCTGGTTACAAACTTTCTCATTGTCTGCACACTGCTCTGGGTGTGTGTTAATGTAAGTAAGTTCACTGCTGTGTGTGTGCACTTTGGATGGGTTAAATACTTCACTTTCACTTAGATTTTCCAAAGAGGTGAGCGAGTTACTGGTTACCCAGGTGTTCTGGGTGGTTGCTTACAGGCCCAGTTCAGCAAGTTTTAGTGATTTATTCTAGCATGATTTCATTTGCCTATTTTTTATCATCCACCAGGTGAAAGAAAGTCTGATAGCTTTATGAAGTACCAGCAAACCTTTTCTTAAAAAGCCTCATGATTTAATGTATCAGTCATGTCTGTAGCATAAATGGTATGGGACCTATGGGATTAGGGCTCAGTTAAATTCTCTATCCGTAAGAAGGAACTAGCACCTCTGGTATGAAGTAGGATTGAAAGATTAAAAGTCAAAGTCAGGCTCCTCTTTTTATTTCCGAAATGGATCTTTGGCTCCATCCCCTAAAACAAATGAGGACCTGTCTAATTAAGGTCAAATGAAGGATATGCCTCGAATCCAGCACCTGATATATATCAGTCAGTGTGACCTGAAGGTGGTGTCTTCCACTGAAAGCTGACTTATTTCTTGAGTAAAAGAGTGACTCCTGGATAAGAGAGAGAGATAGAGAGAGAGATGTTTTCTTTTTTTGTCCTCTGTTTGACCTTTTGTATGCAGGAACTCCAGATGAATGGAGCCCAGTGAGGTTGTTCATTTGATGTTTTGTGCGACTGGAGTCTTGCCTGCAACCATTTCCATTATGACAGACACAAATGCAGGCAATTGTAGTTGCTGTGTTTGTAAAAAGCCTCACATTGAAATGCAGAACTCTGTTGTGCTTAGGACGTTTAACAACATGCAACTAAAGACCATGCACACTTTATTGCCACACAGAGATGGGAATTAAAGCAAAAAAACAGATTTTTACTCACAATGTAATTAATTTTTCCTCATGTCCTGAAATATCACGTTTCCTCTGAACAAGCGGCATTATTTGAGGCATCACTAATGACGTAGCACATTATTGTTGATTGGAGATACATGCCAGAGTTTAGTACTTAAAATATAGATTGTCTGTTGTTGGTAGTGTAGCGATGTATAAAGCTCATACAGAAGTCACTTTTAAACCAGCTAGTGAAACTATTGAACACTAGTGAAATCCGTGTGGGGAACCTTTTTGCTCTCCGGCAAAACTTCTGATCATGAAATGACTGGATTTCAGCAGTGATAAAAGTGTCCGCACTTTTAGGGTTTGAGCAAATAGCCACAATAAAACTGATACTTAGTTATTTAGGGCTTTAGTCCTATATTTTATCTATTGCTTTCCTGGGATCTCAGCTTCTCATTTTAGCATGAAAATAATTATTTGACCATGGGTATTATTAGGGCTAGACATTCAGGACTCAAATGCCTGGTCAATGTAAAAATATTTATAATTTCATTCATCCAAGTCACAGCATTGAAATATTGCATTAGGAAATCAGAAAACAGCTGAAAGAGATCTCAGCACAGGGTAACATTACAAGAACATTTACTTACCTTCATGGTGTTTCAAACTTGTATGACTTTCTTCTATGGGACGCAAATATTAATATACTTTAAAGAATGTGGGTAACCAAACAGTTTACATTTCATTTTACTTCCAGTGTATTTGTTTGTCTATACAGAGGATGTCAATGGGAGCCAGAACATTTAGATGACTAACATTCTTCAAAATATCTCTGTAATTTTTGGTGTGCTATCACTTTTGTTTTGTGAATCACAAGAAAATTAAAAGGGCATTTTACCTAAAAATCAAAATTCTGTCATTAATTATTCACCCTCATGTAATTCCAAACCTGTAAGATCTTTGTTGAATTAAGGTATTTTTGATGAAATCGTCATGGTACTAAAAATGCTTTAAATTATAACACACGAGAAGAAATTGTTGAATAAAGTTGTTATTTTTGTTTTCTTTTCACACAAAAAGTATTTTTGTAGTTTCATAAAATTACAGTTCAACCACTGATATCACATGGACTGTTTTAACAATGTCCTAACTACCTTTTTGGGCCTCAAAATTCAGTTGCTTTGCAGGGGTCAGAAAGCTATCAGATTTAATTGAAAATCTCATAATTTGTGCTCTGAAGTTGAACAAATGTCTTGGAAAGACATGAGGGTGAGTAATTGATGACAACATTGTAATATTTGGGTGAACTATCCGTTTAAGTTGAGTTCTTGAGAAAACATTTGTCAGCATTAAAAAAAATATCTGTCAAGATCATTAAAATTAGGTAAAGATCTAGAGAAAACCAAGAAAACAACGCGTGCTATATTGAGAGCTAAAGAAAATTTCAGATGGCATCTTGAGAAAACAACTTTTGCTACGTAAAGAACACAACAAAACAATAATGCATTGCCTCTTAGGGCTTCCGTACCTCAGCAAACACCTCTAACACAACTTCATTGAGGCACCTGATTGTGAAAAACAGCATCGTAACAGTATGTTGAATGTGGGAATTGGCCGCTTACGGCGGAGTGTATTTTGGCTTCCTGAGGTTTCCCACTGTCTGACACCGAGAGGCCAGAGGGAGAATCTCCCGTGGGAGAAACACAACTACTGCAAGCACTTTCCTTCAATTTAAAACATTGTCATTTAAGAAAGCGCACCGTTTATGACTTTCAGCTGCAGCGTAACCATGGAAACAACTCAGACTTGAGCAGAAACACCAGGATTTTGTTTAAAAACACAGACACACATGCAAACATACTGGCATGTTTACATTCCTATATACAACCGTCGAGCTTTCTTTTGTTGTCTTATTTGTTTTGGCAACAAAATTGTGCCTTGCTGATGCGTAGCGCTTCTCCTTTTTTAAAACATTTGGATCGTTTAACCCCACAACAGGTTTACTGTTGCTATGGCAACAGCTCGAACTAGGATGCTGGCTAATTCTCACATTCCACAAATATGCCAAACATCAAGTACTGCACACTACATTCATGACCCTTTCCTCCCCTACCGATGATGAAACGAGCTGTAAACTGGCAGGGGTTGTTCCGATCTTTTGCGCACTTTGTTCTTCTGCAAGATAGGAACCAGTTTTTCCTCTTCCTCTCTCTTTTTACATCAATCTGTGGCTCATGCAGGAGTGCTTTAATGATTACGTCCTTATTAAAATGAGGTGGATGATGGAGAGAGAGAAAGACAGAAGACGGATGAAAGACAGTGTGGAACTGGAAGAGAAGGAGGAAGTCATTCAAAAGGAGAGAAAGAAAGACAGAGAAACACAGAGATGCATCGGTTCTCTGGGCGCCCGCTTTCTCCTGTGCCCACGCTCTTCCTCCACATCATGCGCATGCAGTTCTAACCTCTCCCTGCGATTTCTCTCACTCTCTCAATCACCCTCTCTCTCTCTCTCCTTATCTCTCGCTCCTCTCCTCCTCACAGATCCTTCACTACAGCATGCTGGGTGCCCGCCATTACTGAAATGTACAAATACGCTTATATTCCTTCACAGGAACCATTAAGGGTTCATGACTATGATGTTTTGTTGCTACTGCGAGGGAAAATCTCATCAGAGCTGTCAAGAACAAGTCTGGCTCGTATTTTAACCCTAAATCAAAATAAAAAAAAGAAATTATATTTTTGACTGCTTTCACAATAAATTACCCACAATATATTAATTAACATAATTTAATAAAATATTCTCATTATGATATATTATTAAAATGGTTATTTATGCACCTTGGTTATGTCTGTTTAAATGCATGCTAATTTATTTAAATCAACATATTTGAAACATTATACAGTGATGAGAAGTTTAGAAATTTATGTAGAATGATTATTGATTATTTAGAAATGTATTTAATTATACATTTAGAATTTTAAATTAAAAACCCTATTCCCATTTTATATCATCATGTTGCCTTAACTACTTACATCAACAAATAAGTACAATATACTTTATTGTGTTCATATTGTTTTGCAAAACACTTGTGCTGCTGTTGAGGTGGGATACGGGTAAGGTTAGTGACTGGTTTGGAGGTATGGGTAGGTTTAAGGGTGGGTTAAAGTGTAAGGGATGGGTCAACAGTGTAATTATAAATGTAATTACAGAAATAATTAAAGATGTAATTACATGCAGATATTTTTTTTTAAATGAGTGCATTTTACAAAATGATTAATTTAAAAGTAAGTACATGCAGTAGTAGTCAAGGACACCTAATGTAAGTGGGACTAAACCCTGATGTATAAAAAAATCTTGGTGCATTATGATAATAAGTATTTTATTTAAAATGTGCTTATTTTTCATTAAAAAAACACACCCAGATTTCTTAAGTTCTTAAATGTATTTCGATGCAAAATCTTGTGTTTGGTCTTTATATACTTCAGCTTAGCTGTTTAGTTGTGTTGGGTATCATGAATTTCTATAAATCTGTTATGCATTTTGTTGTACTGTATGTGGATTATTAAAATAATAAGGCTGAATACATGTACATGTGTTTTGCAGTGTAGGTGTATTGCAGAGCTGTTTAAAAAAAGAAATCAAATATAAGGAATATCCTCATCAGGTCCCCAGGGGGAGACAGAAGGGCAGGAGAGAGAGGAGGAAAAAAAAAGGTAGAGAGTGAAAAAGAAATTGTGTGTACAGAATGATGGAAGAGACACAAGATCCTGTTCCCATACTGTCACTGCAAATCTTCATCTAAAGGCCAGACACTTTCTGCACCCCCTCTTTCTGTCTCTCTCTTTCACTCTTTTTTTTTTTAAAACTAATTTCTTTGCCTCTCACTGTATTAATTTTTTTTCCAGCATCACACATTTACAGACAACTGGATGTTTCGGGTGTATTCACGCCCCTCTCACCATCTTATCCAGTGTTGCTCAGGGAAAGCCTTTTGCGGTTTGCGATGCATGCCGATGTGAGGTTAAACGAGGAGAGTGGTTGACATGTCCCAGAGTTTCTTGCTTCATTTCCAAATGTTCTCAGACTCCACTGGTCTGTTCTGTGCACAGCAGGCTTCACCTGTCTAACCCAGCCTAACTCTCTAACGCTCAAACTGTCAAAACTTGGGAACGTCAGCACCTGGGATAAGCTTGCATTCCGAAAATATCAAAATCAAAATGTTTTCTTTCACACATAATGAAAAGCATAAAATATGAGAAGATACATAAATTACAGTAAATTTGTTATTAACATATTTGTTTTGTTTTCTTTGTATGGATGGATTACTTTGGTTGTTATCAACAACTTACAGTATCTGGTGAAAACTTCATGTTAACAGCACCTTTAGCAATATATTTACTGAGAAAAATGGTCACATGTTCAATACTGTTATATATAGTATATAAATAACTGCATGCGCATTACCTAATTGTTGCAGACGGCAGCTGTTATATAGTGTTACTAATAATGATTCTGTCTTTTTGTTTGTCTTGAGTGCTGCACACTTGTGAAATTTTTATCTCGTCTATTTAATCCAACTGCAAACTGTGGGAATTATACATCTGCGCATCTTTTCACCCTGGGCTGCAGCGTTGCGCAAAACCTGGGCTTGTTTGGACTCAAAATGCGGAGGCTTATACGGATGGCCGTGCTATTTCAGTACTTATGTAGTGTGTAGGTTGTGTGCACTCTCTCAGAAGAGAGCAAGAGTACAGGACAACGTCACTGTTTTTGTGTATATGTGGTGTGTGTTTGAAAATGTTGGCTGGATGACCAGCGGGTTCAGTCAGAGGAAGTAAAACGTCTCTGTCCTGCTAATATGAGTCCTTAAGAGTTATAGCACATACGTCTAGATCCAAAGTCATGCATTATACTTTATTTTAGTTATGGATGTCTACTTCCTAAAGTATGTCATCTTAGTGCTCTAGTTTGATCACCTTCACATACAGCATAAAAGAGTGATTATGTAATCCAGTGAGGGACTGATATGCAGCTACAGTGTATTGTACTTACAGCTTACGTAGTGAGCTCAGAGACTGGAGCGTTTCCCTTGTCAGATGCTCCTGAGACAGACCAGCCTTGTTTTTTTTCTCCCAAACTTGTCAATATAGCAGGTGTGGGATCACTTGTGTTCTTTTTTGGGTGGTGGCCTGGCGCCCGACGTGGGGTCAGGCATCGCTTCACTTTCACTTTGGGTTAAAAGGTGCTGTTCTCATTAAATGGGAGAGACTAGCTTCCCTGTGGTTATGCTAAAGCTCAGAGTAATGGAAGTTGAGTTTTGAACTGGAAGGACATATTTGAGACTCCCAATGGTCACAAGAACTGAGAACAGCATAAAGGCCTGCAAAAAGTTAGGCATTGCCTGCATAGGTGACGGTGTCTTATATTATTATTAAAAATATGTCAATATGTAAAATATGTATATTAACAGCTTATGCTGAAGTCATTTAAAGGGTTCACACAAAAATGAAGTTCTGTCATTGTTTGCTCCCCCCGATGTTGTTCCAAATGCATATTAAACTGGTACACTAGTGCATGTAAAAACTGGTGCTTGTGGAAATATGATTATCAGCAAATTTATTTTCAGCCTGTTTCTCACTCAAAACTGCATGTTGTATGGCTTTAAAAAAAACGTAATAGTGTTATTTTAGTAGTTTATTTTACATTCTTTTCCAGATTAGCAGGCTTGTTAAAGCAGTGTGAACATTATTCAAAGTTTCTCTTTTTGTGTTCCACGCAATATATAAAGTCATACAGGTTTAAAACGATACGAGGGTGACAAAATTATGACAGGATATTCATTTTTGAATGAGCTATCCCTTTTAATAATTGTGTCACATTCAGAAGTAACCGGCATGAATGAAAATGCTGAAATATTTTAGCTTTTTTCCCAGGTATTAGTCCAAAACTACTGATAAGTGACGGAATAATTGTAAATCTATAAACTGAGTTGACATGAACGGTGTCTGACAGAGATGTAATCTGACAGTAATGCGTTGTGTGGCATCATATCATGACAGCATATGTCGTCAGAACCCTCTGATTAAATCCCTGATCCCTCACTGGGCAGCAGGACTATAACACTGAGAGGTCAGTTTCCAAGGCCTGCTGTCAAAATATTTCCAGAAACTAGGGCTGTTGTCTCCATGTGTCATGCACGTAACCTCTGTTGTTCCCACAAGCTGAGTCTCGGGCAACGGCATGCGATAGTGGGCATTTAGTTTTGCATTACTCTGGAAGAGATCAGTATAGCAGGAAATGAGGAAGTGGTTCTATGAAATTTCTCCAGTGAGATGAGAGGATTTTGGGTAGAATAACATGATGAAATCTGACCTGCTCCGGTATATACAAGGCCCCGTTCTCTCCAGGTTTGGCTTCTGGTGTAATCAAGACTCAAGCGGCTCACTTCGTCAAATATTAATTTGAAAGAGGAGAGTCAGTGGTTGCAGCTGTTATATACAGTATGCTTGAGAGCTCTGTGTTTGGAGTGTATGGAACATAGATATTAATCTAATTTGGAAGGTGACCCTGAGAAGGTGGCGGAAACACTTCGAAACAACTGCAAAACAGAACGAAGCAATTAGATACCCACATTAATTTTGTATTTGAGTTAAAGCCGTAGTTTTCCTGCTTGCATAGCTTTGCTGTGTTTATTAAGCGTATCCTATGCGAGCGAAACAGCGCATGAACAATTAAGCCATCAAAAAGTCAGTAGTCAAGCATATGTGTGCTGTAGACTGATACATGTTTGATGAAATACGGAAGAGAGTTGCTGAAAGGCTTTGTGACCTACTTAGGTTGTTGATTTTCACGCATGCTTCTTGACATGCCTCAGAAACACAAAGAATGAGTTTGGGATTCAAGCAGCAGTCAGCCATTTTGGCTCTGAAGGGTGTTCCTGTGAAGATTTCTTACTAATCATCTCTCTTTCGTCTCACTGTCTTAACAGCTGACCTAGACTGTGCAGAAGGTCTCTTATAATGAGGTGTTTCTATTTTCAAGCCGATTCTTTTTTTAACTTGCAAAGTGTGTTCTTTCCAGAAGGTAGGAAACAGACCACATGGTCTCGCTTCATGCTGTACATTTCCTTATTTTGTCTTGTGTATTGTTTTTGAGGCATAACCTGAATTTGTTGGAATAGCTAACTTAAACTTAACTCACTTTGTTACACAAATACAGCGTTTTCTCTAGAACACAAAGGATAATATGACCAGTGTTGGGGGTAACGCATTACAAGTAATGTGAGTTACATAATAATATTACTTTTTCCAAGTAACTAGTAAAGTAACGCATTACTTTTTAATTTTAGAGTGTACACGGTGTGTGTGTGTGTGGTTGATCACTTCTCACTGCTGTGTGTGTGCACTTGGATGGGTTAAATGCAGAGCACAACTTCCTAGTATGGGAAACCATACCTGGCCACATGTCACGTCCGTCCTCCTAAAAATGATGGAAGGATAAGACCAGGAAATGGAAAGCCCAGAGCTTCAGCAAGTCAAAGAATGGTGAACAAGACACAGAAGACACAGAATGGTGAACATGTTGCATAATCAATGATGTTCGATGTCTGTTTTGTCAAACATGGATTTTGAAACACAAAAGTGATCTGAGATGTAGTGAATGTTGACCTAAATTTTAGGACATAAAGCTGATATATGGCTTTAGATGACTTTCACAAATATTGGTGTGAAGAAAAACAGCATGCCTTGGATGTTTAGAATTACACAAGACGGAGTAATTGTTCTCAGAATGTAAATTTATGAGTGACCCTTAAAAAAAGAGAATGGTCAAATTTTTAAGACCATCTTTTTTACAAAACTTTTGAAACAAGACTGTGACCTAAATGAGCAGCTGACTGGTAGTGTAAGATAAGTTAAATGTTAAAACTGACTAACCTTCCCTTTAATTTCTCTAAAGATTCAGGCTCCCTGCTCATTCCCTGTAGTCATGGCAACGCTGTGTCTCACATCAGCTCTTCAAATGAGTATTTTCCGCCTGCTCCTGCCGCAGCATTTGTATGGTCACTTGTTTGGTGTACAATGGCCTCAATTGTACAGTCACCTTGATTAAATGCGCCACCAAAAAAGGAGTAAGCCCTACTGTTTGAATGGTTTCAAACACAAGAGGGTTTAATGCTTTCCTGTTTATCCATTTTGCTTTGCAGTTCAGCCTACGGTGCTTATGAGGTCAAATGCTTTTGTTTATTATTTCCTTTGGAGAGACAAATCAGTCTTTTCCCGCAAGTTTGTCAGCTACAGGCTACAATGAAGAGCAATTAACTTTCTTTGACCTACTGAGGAAAAAATGCCAGGAAATAATAATGTCATATTAAAACAGAAAGTTTCTTTTTCTTCTGCAGTTCACACTTGATCTGGCTTGGTGTTTCATTTACAGTTAACATCTCATATTAGCTAGCCACCTGGTCTGTGGATAAAGCTGTGCTCCTTTGTTAACCGATTGGTGATTGCCGAGGGTCATTGTTGGCTGTCTGTAAACACGCAGGTTAATGCATCTGTGTTCGTGGTGTCGGCTTTGTGCCACACAATCAGAGCTGGGCTGCAGCTCTCAAAAGCTCTCCATTTGAACAGGCACTCCAGCACTGCGCATCACAATGCTGCTGCATAATTCTCCTTCAGAGCATCAGCAGGCTGCGCTTCATTTCCCTGCCCTCTGACTGAAGGCACGCCACCAGGAACACTTCTTACCAACACAATGTGGAGAAGCCATTTCCTTTCTCATCTGTCATGGGCACACACACGGTGTGGCTGCTGTCATGAAACATGAATCTTTTTTTTTTTTTACCAAAAATAGAGTATTGCATGCAACATTGCATTCTTAATGCCGGTTCATCGATACTGGGTTGAGGCCAGCATCTGTCAGTATATATATATATTTTTTACTTATATCATTAATATATATATTATATATTATTAAACTATTTACAGCAGTAAGCTGAACCACTTGCTAGTGGCTTATTTAGCTGTAACTGTAATATCCTACCAGAGCTGGGTAGATTAGTTACAAATTGTAATTAGTTAGTAGCATAATCCATATTTCGTAATATAATCAGACTTCTTTCTAATTACTTTTAGATTACTTCTGACCTAACTTGTTTATCAAACTGATTTAAATAACATAATTATGTGCCAAATTGATATGATAATGAAAATAAATATATTGTATTTGTTGTTAACAACATAAACGGTATTAAGCCTAACCATACATCAATGTTTTAAAACGGGTTTGTGATTTTAATTGAATAATAATAATAATAATAATAATAATAATAACAACAACAACAATTTCTTGCTATTGTGTGAATAATATGTAATCATGTAATCAATAAAAAAGTTACTGTAGTCTGATTACAAGTATTTTAAAATGTAGTATAATCTAATTACAAGTCATTAGTTTTTGGAAACTGATTACATAATCCAGATTACATATAATCAGTAAATAGCTCATTAATTTGCTTCAGCATTATTCAACATATGCTTGTATTTTATGTTGATAAATCTTTTATATATCTGATAAATGTTTAAATTAATAAATGTCATACATGTTCATTAAAAAAAAAAAAAAAATCTACACATCATCAGCTGAAGTTATTCAGTTTTTAAGGTAAGTCTGTTAAAATTGTATGCCATTTCAAAATATATGAATACAATATTGACTATAAAGCTCTGCATTAAAAAAAGTCATCTGTAGCATTTTGATACACCATAACTTCTTGTGAAAAATTCCCAGCTTGTTATGTAGTTACATTTAGTCAAGTTAGTACCATCTGTGCTTTTTAGTTAGTTTCTCCTTGGTTTTGGATGTCATTTTGCAAAAAAAGTTTAGAAACTTATTATTATTATTATTATTATCATATTATATGTATTATATTAAATTATATGACTTGTGAAACAGTAATTCAGTAAATTAATTCCTTGAAGGAATCATCTTACCGAAACAAGTAACTTGTCATTTTGAATGATTCATTTGAAGAACTTGTTGACCTGTTCACCTTTTTTTTTTTGCTTGCAGCTTGTGAGAATCATTCAGTACAAAGATGTTTTCTTGCCAGTATTTTGCTGTATGCTGTTTCTTTATGTCATCACATTCAATTCAAACTCATTCACAATTCAGGTACTGTAAATGCGGTGCCTTTTGCTGTGGCGCTGTGGGAGATGCTGACCCGTTCCTTTGTGTGTCACTGTCTTTTCAGATTGTTCACATGTCTGTGGCTTTACAGTGCTTTACATCTGAGGATTGTCATGAGGATATTAACAGTATATCCTTGTACAACAAGTGTCTAGACGTGGAGCGATCGTGCAGCTGATTAAATGGAGTTATGTTGGACAGAGGCAGGACATTGTTGTCACAAGACTCCAAATAATGTAAGTCTCAGAGCAGACTTTAATATGACCATGTCAGTCAGCCGTCCACCCTTTGCTCTGCTCCGTGTCCAAGAGCAGTCAGGTTGATGAATGGCTCCCATTACTCTGAGCATTATGGGCTGAAGCAGATGGGTGGGTATTTGGGCCTTGAGCGAGAGGAGTATTTTACCCCAACCATAGCAATGAGATCTCTTGTCTCACAAAATGACCAGAACATGCTCCATAGTTGCCATTTCCCCATCAGAAGCCACAGCATCATTAAGTCCCGCCGGAGAAACAAGGCTCCATCAGACATCTTGCTGATTTCATGCATGAGGATCCGCTGTATGTATATCGTTGCTCACAAAACATTTTTCTCTTCTCGTTCAGGATGTTTAATGGCCTCAGCCATGGCACCAGGCGTAATGACAAATAAATGGAAGCGGTAGGAGTGTTTAGGGTGAGGCTTGCGTTTGAAATGGGATTTCTGCGCAGACAGGGAGTGGTAGTCTAAGTAATAACATGTCGCCAGCAGAGCTATGGATCAACGGCACGTTAGCTGTCAACAAGAAGCAGGAACTTACAAGTTCTGGGTTACTCAGGGTCTCTGCAATGCATCTCTTTGTGGCAGCTGGGAAGATAATTCAGTTGTGTTCACAACTCTTGGCACCTTCAGCCCTAAAAGTGCTCTGGAAATCACCTTCGCTGGAAGGAATTAATGTATGAACGTACTGTATTAATCATAGATTTATCCACTGACTGAATTTAATTTTATTACGTTTGTTTAAATTACCACTTAAGAGGAAGAGATTTTCATCTGAAGGACAGTTTTTCAGGCCATTTGACTGCTTTAGGAAAGCACTGCAAAGAAAGGGCTTTTGGGAAAGGGAACTAGATGGTGTTCCACTTAAAGGAACTCTAGAGGGCCGAACACAGGCTCTGAGCTGGCCCGTGTTCATCCCTCACTATGTTCTGCCTTTTATCCCAGCCTGATGCTGTACCAAGCACCACATCACCACAATTATCCAAAATGGCAGTAATTACCCCCGCCTCCCCTCCCTGGCTCTCCAGAGGAGACATCCTGGGGAGAATGGAGGACCTCAGGCCAAGAAATAATTAACTTGATAATGGCCTTCCTTTCCACAGCCATCCTTCTCGCTCTGTCTCTTTCCACATTTCCAGCAATTACAAGGATATATTGTTTTAAACCTTCTTCGGAGCAGTATACTAATAGCTCTCCTTACTGTTTGTTTGTGTACAGTGTCGTTCATCTTCAGTTGAGAACCTTTGATAATCTCAGAGTCTGAAAATACCTTGATGTCACAGTGATGCAACTTGCTTGATGCTTCGTTCTTGGTTATAACAGAGCCTCAAGCACAGCTTCCTCTGGAGGTGATGGATAGGGGGAATTTTTAATGCATTTTGTCATTTTTCATCCCTCAACCACGCCACTTTGTAACGAGGCCCCCTGACAATGGCAAACCACTAATAATGGTTCAGTGCACTCAAAACAATATGGCTTTTACGGTTCACAACCAATATGGGCTGTTCCAGAGATGTTTAGTTTCCAGTCTCCTGAAAAAGATAGCAGTAATTCAACACTAGTCTTGGCATAGCCCCCTAAAGCACAACCAAAAAAGTTCACAAGTGTGTCATGTTCATGCTTAAGCTGCTACATTACATATGCAGTGGTTGATTCACTCGGTAGTGCCAGGTTTTTGCCGATGTGCAGAGAAAAAATCTCTGCACAAAATATATGTGAACTGTTTATAAGGCAAAGTTAAAGTTGTAAAGTGTCAAATGGTGCAACTCTGCCAAAATGTAATGTAATAATTAATGAATAATTCCTGTTATGTGTACAAAGGTCAAAATATTTGTAAAATATCAGAATATACATGAACTATTTATAAAGCAAAGTTAAAGTTGTAAAATGTCAAATGGTGCAACTCCCCCAAAATGTAATTTATTATTTAATTAATAATTTCTGACAAGTGTACAAAGGTCAAAATCCTTTTAAAATATAAGAGTGTATATTAACTATTTATAAGGTAAAGTTAAAGTTGTAAAATGTCAAATGGTGCAACTCCCCCAAAATGTAATGGTGTTTATTAATTAATAAATCCTCATATGTATAAAAAAAAATTTTTCTTACCTTGGAAGGTATATTTTATTTATTTATTTATTGATAATAATGTTTAAGATGTTTACAATAAATTTATTCAAGGTGTAAGTAAATGTGTCATTTTTAATTAATGGTAACACCACATGACATCTTGAATAATTAGTTCATTAAAGATATTTCTTCCTGAATTCCTGAATGATTTTTGTAGTACAGTCAAAACCATATGAAACCAATATGAATACATGGATACACCTGGCACTTCTAATTTGCCATTGATCCGATTTCTGGATCATAGCTGTAGTCAGGGTGGAGAATGTGCATTTACAGACAAACAAGACTAACAAAATGTTCAATGTTAGCAGGGAGAATTGCTGTGTTTTGTGTTGTGTGCTTGGCATAAGTCAATCAATGCACCCTCTCAGCCAATCCACAGTATTACCTTACAAAACCAGGGTACTTGGTTCAGTTTCATGCGACACAAAGGTGTGAACATCTCAAGAAAAAATTCCCACTTTAAACATGGTACTGGTTTGCAGTCACAAATGTCCAAAAGCCCAAGCCACTTGTTTTGGGGCCTTAAAAATCGAGGTGAATTTATGCGCGTGAGTGGAGCTGGATGGATCCCTGAGCCCAGTGAAGGGGAACAAATGCACAGGGCTGCTTTTGTCCTCATGCCTGTGTGCTCTAGATGCAATGAGAAATTCAGCCCTTGGCTTTTGGACAGGAACACTGTACGTAACCCTAATTGTCAGCGCTTGGATGTTCCTACTGTACTTGTTGCACCTAGACATAAGGTAATTTAGGACTTTATTTTACGATAAACATCAGATTGCACAATATCTATGAGCAAAGAATCTGTAATTGCAGTACTATGAATAATAGCCTTAAGTCTTTTATGCCAGACATCTTGACAGTAGCTTGATTTGGGTGATGACGCTGGTGGCAGGTAGGATTAGGCTGGTTCCTGCTTTGGAAGGAGCAGAAATTCAGTGCTGAGAGTGTGAAAAGGGCATCCTTTTTCTTAGTGACAAGCAGGAAGGGGAAAAATTTTGGAAGCTTGGGGTTTTGGGTAATCACTTTTAGCACCAAGCATAACCTTATATTATGTAGTATTAAGTAAACATATTAATTTATAATTCTTTTTGCTGTTTAGCCATTTAGGTCTTTACCATTTTATTTGCATAAATACAATAATGAAGTATATTGTATTTTAATATTACATATATAGAGAGAGAGAGAGAGTGAGTGGTTTCATACACAGCAAATGTCCGCCCACCAATCACATGTGCTGAGTGTTTTAAGGAGAAATAAAAACATTTTATGGAGCAGTAAATGCCATTTATTGTTTATTCTGTTAGTTTTATTATCTATCATATACACACATATGTAAATCACTCACTTAACTCAAAATACAATATTTACAACAATTACCTGAATGATTCAGAATGTTTGTGTTTTCAACAAAGCCTTTGGTATAAAATGGCCATATAGAAAGCTAATCATTTATTACTAATTGTGTCAAATTGTCTTGGAATATGTGGAATAAAATGTGGAATAAAAATGTGATCGTTTCTCCAAACCTCCTTCACCAAAGGACTCATTTGTGCTGTAAATGTTAACCTATGAACATCAGACTGTTTTATCTTTGTCTGTTTTTTATTCCAGGAATTGGTTTTATTAACATTAGAAAAGCTAAGAGCAGAAAGAATGTTCAAATTGAACTCCATAACCTCAGAAGGTTTCAGCTAAGTATTCAGTGACCACTGATTAGAAAACAGGCGGATGAAAGACTGTTACTGGGTAGAATCTGATGAGAAAGAAAGGGTTAGTGATTAAAGAAGGAAAATTGATGTGCAGGCTGCAGGTGACAAAATAGTTTTATAAATTAATATCTTATTCTTTCAGTTGGACGTGCATGCACTTTGGTCATTTTGTGCGTGTCATTAAAGGGTTAGTTCACCCAAAAATGAAAATTCAGTCATTAATTACTCACCCTCATGTCGTTTCAAACCCATAAGACCATCGTTTATCTTTGGAACACAAATTAAGATATTTCTAATGATATCAGAGAGCCATTCGACCCTCCATAGACAGCAACACAACTGAAATGATCCAGATCCAGAAATGTACTAAAAACACCGGGAAAACAGTCCATGTGACATCAGTGGATCAACTTCAGTTTTGCCGCACTATGAGAATGTTTTTTTTTTTTGCGCAAATAAAACAGAAGTAACATCATTTAACTCTATCATTCTTCTCTCCTGACTTATGTCTTCCACCATTTTAAAGAGTATCACAACGCAAACACATACACAAGCTTTAACGTATTTGACATAATCGGTCTTGTTTACATCCAGGGGGAAGCACACGCATGTACGTAATTTTAGAGAGTAAGTCATGGGAAAAGAATGGTCAAGTTAAATTGTTATTTTTGTTTTTGCTGCGCAAAAAAAAGTATTCTCCTAGCATCGCAAAATTTATGTTGAGCCACTATGTCACATGGACTGTTTTACCGGTGTTTTTAATACCTTTCTGGATCTGGGATCATTTCAGTTGCGTTGCTGTCTATGGAGGGATGGATGGCTCTCTGATATAATCAAAAATATCTTAATTTGTGTTCCAAAGATGAACGAAGGTCTTACAGGTTTGAAACGACATAAGGGTGAGTAATTAATGACAGAATTTTCATTTTTGGGTGAACTAACCCTTTAAGCCTCTTTATAAGGAGCAGACTCTTAAGAGACATTCTGGTCCTCATTTGCTCTCTCTCTCTCTCTCTCACCCAGTACTGAAGTCTTCAGGTTGCATACTTGGGTGCAGTAATTTGCCATTGACTGGCGACAGGTGCAGCTGCTGCCTTTGCCACTGTTAACAAGCCGTTTCATCATGGTTAGCTTGCCATGATTATCCCTTGTTTTTGCCACAATACCACGGGTGGCCATTTTATGATGCTGAAGATGTCAGAGGAAATAGTTTCATTAATAATCCTTAGCCTACTGTCCTTTCCGAGTCATTTGCTTTTGCAATTGCAAATTTCTGTGTCCTCTTCTATTTCATTTTCCATCAGATACATGCAGATTAATGAGCAAATCAAGCTAGTGAATGATCTGACTAAAACATGTTTGTTTACAGTTTTGTTCACAGAGATGCGGTTAAAGACGTAATATGTAAGTTCTACCAGTTGTCCTAATTACTAATGTTTCCATAAATAACCAGTTTGTTATAGTGCAGTATTTCCTGAGGGAACTGGTTCCTTCTAGAAGCGTATTTTCTTGTTTTTAATAAACATCCTCTGAATCTACACATAATCGGTGCTTCAGGGCTTGAGATTTGGCTTTATGTTTTTTTGCTCTTCTACTGGAGGTCTGGAGTCCGGTCACAGGAGAGATGGTGTGTCAACAACAGTAAGTCTTGTGGTCACTGTGCTGGGCTGACTTACCATGCTAATGGTTCGACTGACAGGACTTTGGGGCTCAGTCCTATAAACACAGACTTGCCCTCTGCCATACTCTCATTGAGCACCTGGCCCTAGAGGATTTTTTGATTCTGGGTCCAAAATTGACCCAGACCGTTAAGTGAATGTTCTAGGTTCAGTCTGCAGCATTTGTGGAATACACAGTAAACTGCTTTTTTTTTCTATTTTTTTTTACCCAGGCACTTATAATGAAAGCAAATGGAACAACGCAGGTAACAGATAGAGCCCTGCAAGGGCCTCAAATTTAGGCCCGAGCCTGGCCCTGGCCCGAGACACTCAGGCCCGAGCCCGGCCCGTGTCCGACAGCTTATCAGAATTACCAGCCCGAGCCCGACCCGAGCCCGTCTTTTTCCCCTTCTACAAAAACGTCTTATACTGCTGTTTCAGCTATTAAAATAGTTCAGTTTTGAGTGTAATGGCAGAATGATTATATTTTGTTCCGTTTTTTTATTAAGCTAATTTAGACATTTTTTGTTCGTTAAATATAAGTTTGTGTTTTTTAAAGTACCAAGCAGCCAGCGGCAGACAGTGAGCTGATCATCATGTATGACTGATCAATTTAGCCTTCTCAAATCATCACGACTTGCCTTAAAAAATCGATAGACATGCTAAAACATTTCCAACATATAACAATGTTTAAACATTAAACGCTAAAAGAATAAATGTGCGACATGATGGTTTGTGCAGAAAGTGACGCTATAAAGCGCGTTCTGCAGGATATAGAGGCACCAGCCAGCACTTGGATATTATAGCCTTCGCCTTAATTTTCTCTGATAAAGGTAGGAGTAATACGTCATTCAGAACTGTAAAGAGTCTACTTTTATTTGTGTGCACTGACAGTAAATGTGATTTTATAAAATAACGAAAACAAGCGTGTTCTGCCTTCTCGTCTTGAACAGGAGCGCTTCACAAAAATGAACCAAAACCGAAAAAGACATGATAAATATATCTATGGAAAGCTTTAAATTACCACTTAACGAAATAAAAAAAAATCAAAAACAAAAACTGGGCAATCTTATATGGCAATCTTTTAATCACTAATTGATGGATGTCTAAAATATCAAAATAAGGAGAAGCCTAAAACAGGCCCGAGGCCCGGCCCGCGTCTGAACTATGACGTCAAAATTGGCCGAAGCCCGGCCCGAGGGCCCAGACCTAAATGCGGAGCTCTAGTGACAGATAATGTAGTTACTCTGTCTTTTTTGTAAAGTAATCCTAAACAAGGTGATTTGGCTCTGAACACGGAAGCAGAGTGGGATGGTATACATATTATGTGGTTTATTTGATGAAAAAATTACAGCTGACTGTACATTTTCCTACCCTCAGAGTTTTTACGATGAAGGAAATGCATAAATACATGGACATGAAATTAAAATTTTGAGATGGACAAGTAAATTTTGATCAGTTTACTTGTAAAGACTATGATGAGAACCTAAACACAACTGAACCAGAAACAAAAGCTTTCCAAATGAGCGCTAGCGTCTTTATAGTTAGCTACAACTACTACAAATAATTTACAGTATTTGAAATAAAGCTCCAAAAAAAATAAAATAAAAAAGAAATGTAACTATTAGAAGAAAATTTACATTTCAAAAACATAAGGGGTGAACCTTAAAACTTATTTTTAAAGGTTTTTATTGAAATATTCAAATGACTAAAACTAATATAATATAATACAATATGACATAACAAATGTTCACACTTTAGTTTGAGGACTGAGTTGCATTAACAACTTCTCTTTTTTTACGTTCTTTTTTTTTAAATAAAAGCTAATTCAAAATATTTAAAAATATGTTCACACTTTATATTAAGGTCCAATTACGCTATTAAAAAAACATAAAAAAATAAAAAATATATGATTTTTGCCTCAAAAAACAAACTAATTTTTTGCTTATTAATAGTTAGTAAGGTAGTTGTTAAGTTTAGGTATTGGGTAAGATTAGGGATGTAGAATATGGTCATGCAGCATAATAAACAGCTAATATACTAGTAATATGCACGCATGCAAGCAACTATAGTGATAATTATTATATATGATAATATGTTAATGTGTTCCCAAAAAAAAAAACAGCACTAAAATAACTCTAATCTGTGTTATTTATTCAGTGTAATTGCCTGCTGAAATCTGCTAAATGATTTTTTGTGATGGGCAACATTGCAGGTATGCTATTATATTATGCTGTTGAAACCCAGAATATCCCTTATATACATCACCGACTATCAATCCAGAGCTGTTGTGTTGTTTAAATGTTTTCAATGTGTGTGTTCTTTAACAAGTTTAGTGAAGAGATATATTCATTAAAATAGTTTGCAATGATGTCATCAAGTCATCATGTCTCTCAGTCTGACACCAGCTCTGTGAAATCCAAAATTAAGCCCTCAAACGTCACCTCTGAATACTGATTAATAGCATCATGATTGTAGCAGCCAATCCGTGCTATATCTATCAATGCCGGCCTTGCTTTCTCCTTCATTTAGCGCTCAAATTGAGGAGTGCGTTCCCATGACAACATGGCCAAAGCCTGCTCTGCAGATCGTGGATGTGTGCCTTATAAGGCAAACGACCACGTTGTGATTGTTGGTATTCAAAGGTGCCTTGATTTCAGTGCAGAATAAGCACCACAATTTCATGGTCAATTACCTCACATTTTGTTCAACGTTTCGTTCAGGAATGGTACTGTATTTGTAGCTAGAGCTTCATTACTGACTGAATGATCGTGGGTACGGTTGAAGACAACAGTCTTGGTCAGTAGGTTGAAATAAAGCTTAAATTGACGGTTGATGGTGATGCGTTTAGTTAAATGTTGATGCAGTGATTTGTTTTCACAGTAGATCTTAATTGATTGAGGCACTTATCTGTCTGTCACTTGTTGCAGCATATTTCACTCCCAGAAACTTTCATTTCGAAGCCTGCTGTAATGTCGGGATTTAACTAGCATCTTGTTGGAGAATAGACATTTTTTGTTAAACAAGAAGAAAAGGCTGTTTTGCACTCAGTGTTTTGGTGGTTACTGATGACCAGAATGAAGTGAATATGGAGGAAATATGCAAATGAGATCTTTTAAAAGCCTGCTGTTTTATTCAGCATTATGAACAGCATCACTTCAATCGACTCGCCCTGCAGTACCTCATCTTATATTCCTGCTCTTCATACGCCACAGTCTTTTTTTAACACTTCTATTTCTGATGCTGAAGCTCACTGCCTAGTGAGCCCTACCAAGTATGATGGCGTTTCAGAAATAGAGATGTACTGCTTGTGTAAGAACGCCTGTATCATCATTGGTTGTGGGCTAAAAATAGCCTTCACATAAATGCTCAAAGGCATACTGGAAACATAAGAGTCTTGCTCATTCAACCCGACTGGTCATGTGACAACTATGATTTTTGAACAGGAAAATTGGAGCACAACTTTTGGCTTTGATGATTAAGTTGCATAACTATTTTAGGTAAAAAAGAATAAAGCGTTTGTCTAAAGTCTCTAATTTTAGCCAGTTATTTTCTAAAATGATGTTATCATCAAATCATCATCATATCAATGCTGTTCATTTCCAGCTGTCAGATGATATTTTGCTTAGTTTATTAAAAGTAACTGTGCATAGTAAAATGTTTGGAATATATATGTATATATTAGTGCTGTCAAAGGATTAATTGCATTCAAAATATAAGTTTTTGTTTGCATAATATATGTATGCATACTGCACATTTTTATTATGTATATATATAAATAGACACATACACAGTTTTGGAAATATTTACATGCATATACATATATTTTCTTTAAATATATAAATCCATATGTTTATATTTATATACTGTATACAGTACATGATAAATATACACCGCACACAAACATATTATGTGAACAAAAACTTGTATAGTATTAGTATATATATATATATATATATATATATATATATATATGTGCCAAATTAATGAAGAAATAATCTTTCCATTGATGTATGTTTGTTAGGATCAGACAATATTTGGCTGAGATACAACCATTTATAAAATATGAAAATCTAAATATTGAGAAAACTGCCTTTGCTGTCCAAATAAAGTTCTTAGCAATGCATATTACTAATTAAAATTAGTTTTTAATACATTTATGGTAGGAAATTTACAAAATATCTACATGAACATGATTTTTACTTAATATCCTAATGATTATAAGCATAATTTTTTTATCATTTTAACTCAGTTTTGTGGCCCAGGATAACATTTGAAAATAATAATAATAATAACAACAATAAACTTTTGCTATATTGATATTGCTGTATTAAACCTCAAAACTAAATGTGTTCATTGGTTCAAACAAGACAAAAAAGCACTTTAGCAAACGAGGTCAAAAGGCAAGAAAAAATTCTGGACCGGGTCACTGTGCGCAGTGTTGAGACATTTCTGGTTACGGCCAGGATTGAGTCAGGTCAAGCCGACTGCTGTTAATTGACCTTCGGAAGTGTTTACCGGGGACTGAAATATCATTACCAACATCAAAAAAATCAAAGATAAAACAGTTAGAGGCTCACATCACAATCAGTAGCCCTGCTACATCTTTTCTTTTCTTCAGCACTTCTACAGAGCCAAGAGCGTTGCCATAGTGATATGAAATGGGTGCATAGTGCCGCAGCAGTTGGGCTCTCCTGTACATCAGACATGTTTTCACATTCAGAAATTCGAGGTCCATGTTTGTTTTTCATTTCCTTCTTCCTTCACACCATATTATAAAAGAAACATTCACTGGGTTTTTGGTTGGGCAGTATGTTAGCACAAATCAAGAAAAATCTCTCAAGGCTTCTAAGTGAATGAATTGAGAGCAAGTACACCTGGTCATTACGACTGACTTTACCATTCTATTTATATTTATAGACTTAATTCTCCTCCCTCTTTCTCTTTTCAGTGTGACAATGCAAAGGGATTGCGGGCCTTCTTTGATGCAATCTGCTACGGTCCGAAACATTTGATGATCTTTGGAGGAGTGTGTCCGTCAGTGACTTCGATCATCGCCGAATCGTTGGAGGGATGGAACCTTGTACAGGTTTGTGCCACAGCCAGTATCTCCCTCATAAAACCTACGATGTCATTATCCATTTGCTTAATTATTAACAATTCTCTTTTCCCCTCAAAATGCCATGTTTACATGAGAGGGTTCTCATACTTGAAGAAGTCATGCCACGTATTTGCGCTAATGACTTCCTCTGTGATGTAAATAAATACTAGTTTCTTTAATCAAAAGGCTGCCAAAGCCGGGCCAGAAACGTAATCCCAATACTGAAAAAAAACTGGAAAAATTGAGTAAAATTCCCAAAGAACTCTGTCTTAAGCAGACCCGAAGGGGTGTTTAGTGTGTTAATACTGTGATTTTAACAGGAAGTTAGCATTCGGTTACTCTAAGCATATCTCCCCTCTCTTGTTTGCAATATCCAGTGATATCTCTAATCTGTGTATTAGCGCATCACTGACAAAAGTAGTTGCCATCGGCACACATGCCTCGAGGAAGTAACGTAGTTAAAATCTCTCTGATGTGAGGCATGGCGGACTATAAAGGAATTCCACTGAGGAATCTCCTCCGGGCTCCTACGCTTTCAGTTTTGTGTTGGCAGATGTGTGGTCAGTCTCGAAGCCAGCTGACATTTCACCAAGAGAACCTGGCAATTTTCCAAAACTGTTTCGCCAAAGTGGCTGGTTTCCATGAGAGGAGTAGAAATTTGTGTACGTCGTTCCAAGTCAGAAATATGGACAGAAAGCCAAAAAAGCAGATATGTAATTTTAAAACAAGGATATGTTATTAGGGGTTCAAGCACGTAGTGCTTTTTTATTTTTGTCATTGCTACTGTTTTCCCCCAAGGTCAACATAATGTTAGAAATTAGAATGAAGTATTTTGCTCTTAACAGTAATAAAATCTTTTTGTGACTATTTTCACATTCTCTTACAATTCAGCATGCAGATTTTTTGGGATTTTTACTGACCCGTGCTAACCAGCCAACAACCAACCCTGAATATGTTTTTAGTGCGTTTTAAATTTTAATAAATACATTTTTGGGTTCATACTTTCTTATTTTTCATAGTATCATAAACTCATTTATCTAAAAAGATCAGAGAAAGTTTGATTACTCATAATATAACCTCTTTAATTTTCCTGTGCATCCGATTAGTTTAATAACACTTTAAACACATTGAAACACATTAAAATAACACATTGAACGAATTTTTTTATATATTATCACACTCACTGTCACTGGGGCGGTACTCTTTCAAAATCTTTTTTACTACTAAAAGGTGCATATTATTACCTTGAAGATACATATTAGTACATCAAGTGTACAGTATATACAGTATTAGTACCTTGATACTTGATACTAGATACTTAAGATTTTTTAAAAGGGTACTGCTCCAGTGACATCTTTATACCTTTTCGCCAAAAAATGTAGGTGTACTGTACAACAGATTGTTGTTGGTTAAAGGTTCGTAGTCATGCCTTACATGGTTATATACAGTATTATTATTCTAAGGTACAAACATGCATGCTTTAGGTGTAGATAAGGTACAAAGTGGTGGCTTTGAGGTGCTGCCCAAGTGACAAGTGATTACACCTGAAGGCAATGTTCCCTCTAATTTTTTTCTTGCTGAGCAAAACCTTTCTCTGGGTGAACATTTCGGCCACCTGAGCAAAAACATTCTTTATACCAGACCTGTACAGTGCACAGACAAAAAAGTGCATATCTTTTAACTTGAATGTACAATTTATATTTGATTTGGCCATTAATGTAAGTGGCACGTGAACCGATTATCTCTTCCTCTTTACTAGTTATCATGTAATAAAACATGAATGAAGATCAGAAATGATCTTGTTTCAACCGTGGAAAGATGGTAATACATACTATATAATATACTATAGAATATAGTATAGTTTTGTTACTGTTCTGTGCCCATCATCTGCTATTTCCATCACTTAATCAAAACACTGTTGTTTAAAACATGATGGTGTTTTATTTCACTTGTCATTGCTTTTGCGTTGGCTTTTGATTTGAACTATTTCGTCCACAACCATTAAACTATTCAATGTCCCCAACACCTTATTTGGAGGATATCATTGTCTTTCTATGAAACCTGTAAATGTACCAGTTTTAACTCTATAGCAACACCAAATATATAGCTGTTTGGGAAATAATGTTTTCACATTTACTATAAATCAGCCAAAAGGCTTTCCTAACTCATTGTCGCTTCTGCGCAGCATATTGTTTTTTCTGTATGGTCGAGATGTAAGAAGTTCATGGCTGCACATGTTCGCAGCTTATAGGGAAGATTGCCTAAAGGTACACTTTTCCACATTGTTTCTGACAGTGAGTCAGGGAAATATCATGTGAAAAAAAACTAAAAAATCTTGGTATTTCCCTAATTAATGTATTTGTGGACTTGGTCCTGCCTTCCTGAGGATAAGCTTACAGAAGTCCTAATTTGTGGACTAATCTCCCATTAACCCCTGATGAGTAGATGTCTAATTAGCCAGGGTGATGGGAAGAGAACATATCCACAGTGGGATTAACAGTGACATGCCTCAGAAAGGCTTTTAAACCTGTGACAAAATAATAAAACAAACAAAGGGAGGGGGGCAGCCCATGCAAGGGGTATTGAAATAAGGGGTGTGACAAGACACTTATCCCACGAGACGAGACACTGGGTTCACGAGAACGAGACGAGACAAGATTTTTAGACTTTTCAAAATAAATCCTCAATGATAAAATATATTGGGAAAAATAGTATTTTATTCAACAAAAACATTCCAAAAATGTATGTGCATTTTGTATTTTTTTTTTTTAATTAAAAACTATTTTAATGAATTAAATGCAGTAATAAACAACATGTGAACACTGCAAAATATTTTGCCACAAACTGACAGGCAAGTAATTTAACAGTATAAATAAATAAAAACAAATAACACAAATATCCCTTTAAAAGCAGGGTAAGCAATTTTTCAAAAAAGCTTCAGAAAACAGAGTCTAACAAAATTAGTTGTTGCAGTTTAGCAGACTATACCAGTTATACCAGTATAGTGTACTAAGAGTACAATTGCAGGGTATTTATATTAAGCACATACATATGTAAATGTATTTGTACTGTAGTATACTTAGCATTTCATCTGTATTTCAAATAAATGTATTTCATTCAAATGTTTTGCATTTTAGTGTATTTTTCTATAAACTAAAAACAAACTAGCTGGTTACTAAGCATGTGGATTTTGGTAATCATTTAATCACCCTCATGTTATTCTAAACCTGTATGAGTTTCTTTTTTCTGATGAAAATATAACCAAATATTTGTTGGTAGCCATTGACTACCACAGCGGTTTGCTGATGACTGAATTTTCATTTTTGGGTCCATTTTTAGTTTTAGTTTGTTCTTTTAATTAAGAACTTATGAATGGCTGCTGCAACCCTAGGGCCTGTGGTCATTTCACGCATTCATTGCTAGAATCTCTTT
The DNA here is from genome assembly GCA_032359235.1 of Enteromius mattozi. Lineage (NCBI taxonomy): Eukaryota > Metazoa > Chordata > Actinopteri > Cypriniformes > Cyprinidae > Enteromius > Enteromius mattozi. Next base: position 7,863,007 of record JAUMHE010000072.1, read on the forward strand.
CATTGTGAAAAAACAGTTTTATGGCAGCAGTGATGAGGCAGTAAGCACCAGGTGCACCTCATTACGCTCGTCTTGCAGCGTTTCCATTTCCGTGCTCCTCCTCTTGGCCGCACGGCGGTATTATGAGGCTGGATTGAGAACAGCAGAGGAGGGCCAGAGCTCCAATGTCTGGAGATTCCTCCTTCACACCTGCTGATCCGTTTCATAAGAGCGGACGAAATGAACATTGAAGCTATGCATTCTCCAGCTTCATCAAATCCACACGTCAACATTAAGACTCTGTTCACTTTATTTTTAATTTAAGACATGTGCTTAATGAGAACGGGAGATGGCGTTGAAATGGAGGCTGGTTGATGGATTGTGTAATTACATTTAATGAAAGCATCAGGCAGTTCTAAGAGCCAAAAACGAGAGCGCTTGTGTTTTCACCGATGAAATTATATACACGTGTTGGAACCTCCAGAGATGTGCCAACATGCAAACAGCCCTAGAGTAAACTTTTGACCTCAAGAGCCATTGAAATCTGTTAGGATGTCAGTTTCCACAGGCATTCTGCTCCTGCGTACTGTGTAATTAAATAGTGCTGAGCTTCCTTTGTGCTTCTCAAATCATCACTTGGCATTCAGTGGCTCTGAATGGCTCCTCTGTTATGAAGTGGCTTACATCAGTGCTTGCAATGCGCAGAGATATTAACATGACTCGAGTGCTTTGAATCAAATTGAATGTCACCCAGACTGTGAGAGAATGATTATTTTGAGCTGAGACATTCCTTTCTCCCTAAGCGTTTGGATGATATTGTGCCCTTGCGTGATAGGCATCTTTCGTATAGCAGGGAAAACGATAAACACGAGAGAACGCCTTGTTACGTGACTAATAGGGAGACCTTATTGCAGGCCGGACTCGCAGGTGCTGTTTGTGAAGATAATATAATGTTGAAGTGGCCCCCGTTCTAGCTCTGATGAAGGTAACAATGCTCACAACGTCGTAATAAAAGTGATTAGATGAAGCATAATGCATGTATTAATATGCAATGCCAAGATGCAATTAGACATTTTGTTGGGCAAGTAACAGCAGACCTCCCTTGATAGAGAAATGTGCATACCTGTAGGAAAGAACAATCACAAATGAGATCTGGTTAATTTCTCAGAGGCTTCGTCTCAAATGAAGAGCAAATGGAGGCTTCTGCTGGAGTTTGAAAAGAGATAGCAACGCTAAATGGGTTCAATACTGATATTTTTATAGAGAGAGTTGACACATAACTGAGAGCTAAAAGGACTAAACTGTTATCTGAGTATCTGAGAAGCTGAGAAAAATAGAAAGTTTCTGCAAGGATTATAGTAAAACCACACAACTCCATTTGCTGCATTTTGCTTCTTAGCAGTTTCAGAACTGCTTGAGGTGCTTCTCATTTTTCACTGTAGTTTGAATTGGGGCAGCCATTTTGCTGGAGTATGTTTCTCGGGAGATGTTTGGGTAAAGAAAACATGGAGTGAGGTACTTTTTTCAAATAATGTCATTATTTATAGTTGATGGTTAGCATATGTGCTTTTACATATTTAACCGTGGTGCTAATTTGTCTCATCTCTTTAAAATTGACTGTCCTCTGCTCTCTCTCTCATAAAATAATAATAAAGCTGAAAGTGAAGTAAACTAATGGAGCTAATGTCTGTCAGTAGCACTTGATTTGCTAGGCTGATATTCGTCTTGATAGTCTGTGCCATCACAGCAAGCGTCATAGCCTCAAAATTAGGCCACGAGAAGTATAAATAGATAGCGTTTCCGTGATTTAGAGATGTTTACATGGGCGTTTCCTCTTGCGCTTGCATTATTCTTGGTATTGTTGAGATCCAAGCAGTATGTCTTTGAGCCTGTCAGCCTCTCATCTGCTCCCAGCCGAGCATGTGCCAGAACCAGACTGCTGTCGACGTGCTTCAGCAGACGCCGTCTTCCTCTTTGACGTCAACTACAGGAGTGAGAAGAACAGCCAACTCCCAAAGCTGTTTACATATGGCCGCTTCCCAGACTGACAGAGAGAGGTTAGCACACACAGTTAATGTAGAGCCTGCAACTAGGCATGGGAAGTATTGAGAGGTTTGATCCTCACTTTTGCAGCATGTCAATAAATGCACATCATAAACTTGCAAGTGAAAAGAGATTAAATGTGTTAGCAGTAGCTAGGTACTATGGCTTACTATAGTTCTTCTTATTATAGATATTGCATATAAAACATTTAAGTATTTTAAATGTATGATATTAGTGTTATTTAATGAAAATTTTAAATAACAAACATACAAAAGTTAATATATATAAATAGTTAGATACAAAACTTTCTTCAGAAATTAGCATTTTTCTTAGGCTCTTATATTTAAGAAATTAATACTTTTAGCAGGGATGAATAAAAATGATCAAAAGTGACAATAAAAACGTTATAAAATAGTTGTTATTCAAATAAATGCTGTTCTTTTGAACATTCTATTCAGCAAAAATATAAAAAAAATGTAAAACAATTATTTAAAATGATAATAATATTTGACATTTGTATTGTTTTTACTGTATTTTAATTAAATGAATGCAGTCTTGGTCAGCGTTAGAGGTTTCTTTCAGAAACAAGGTTTTTAAACTCTTATCATTTGTATTTCTGCATATTAAGTATTAAAAATAGTGTTTTTTAGATGTATTATTAAATGGCCTAAATTACCTCTTTTTATTTTCAGAAACTGCAGAAATATTGGATTCTGCATATTGGCCTTGATAGTACTTGGTATTGGATCAAAAAGAAAACCTTACTACAAAACCTTTTTTGTTGTCATTTTCATAGTGAGTCAGGGAATATGCAGAAATGACAGTTTTTTTGAGTATTAAAACTGGCAGGCCAGACAGACGTGGTGTCATTAAGCATTTAAATTCACTCTCTGAGGAATATTTACGAAAATGTCACCTGCCTTTTTACATTTGCTGGGAGCAGGAAATAAAAGAAGCCGGCTGTTTTGTTGAATAACCTGAATATCTCAGCTGCTCCAACCATAATTAATTTAACTTGAAACAATGCAGGCAATAATCATTAGTCCATGTCAAACATGATGCCGGCTCGGTGTTGAACCAGCGAGATTCTGCTCTGAACACTGAAGAATTCAAATTGTGCATACACGCATATACACACCTCTCACATTCCGCTGTGGGTGTTGCCGTGATCGGTTTGTGGGTACCATCTGCCCTCAGATTTATGTAACAACTGATCCACAAGCAACTCTCACACATCCTGATTGTGACTCATGTCCCATGATGCCCCAGAATGGTATTAGTGAGCGGTTCACACTCTCCCTGCCCGCTCTCTTCTTAGAGGCCTAAAGGAAAAGTGTGAGAGGAGGGAAACGGAAACTACCCCAAGGAAAATACAGGCAGGAAAAATGTACAAAAAAATAAGTTTGTCGTTCAAAAATTTTAGCTATGAATTCATACATGATGATGTTGTTGCCATTTAAAGGGATAGTTCACCCCAAAATGAAAATTCTGTTACCCTCAAATTATTCCAAACCTGTGTGTGTTTCTTTTTTCTGTTGAACTCAAAAGAAGATATTTTGAAGAATATGGGTAACCAAAAAGTTGATGGTCCCCATTGAAAAAATACTATGAAAGTCAATGGGGACTATCAACTCCCCGCCCCAAATATCTTCTTTCTTGTTCAAATGAAGAAATTAACTTGATGAACTTAAATGATGACAGATTTTGAATTTTTGAATAATATCTCTTAATTTCATTGAGGTTATTTATTTTATTTTAATTTAAAGTGCCCCTATTATGCGTTTTCAAATATGGTCTTTCATGCAGTGTGTCATGTAGCTGTATGTGAACATAAACTGTCTGCAAAGTTGTGACGCCGACAGTGAACGATAAATTAAGTTTTGTCTATCAAAAAAAGAGTCGGCTCACATTCGCCTAAACGAGTCGTCAGCAATTCTAATCTTTTTCTGTTACGGCTACACGTCACTAAGTAACATATTTGCATAATGTCCGCCCACGTTCTACGTCGCGAACA
>JAUMHE010000072.1:7871077-7905927 GCA_032359235.1 Enteromius mattozi
TTTGCATATTAAGGTTTTGTACTATTTTATCGGCCATGTGATTCAGGGTTGGTGTAGCTCAGTTTGTAGAGAGATGCGTTATAAGATAAGATGTGATCATGGGTTCGAAACCCAGAGAACATGTGTTCACAAAACCCTATAAATCATGATTTTTGTAACGGGTAGGTTTAGGGGTGGGTTAGTGTGGTCATTCGTACAAATTAAACCTAGTAAAATATGTTTAAATCACCATGAGATCAGTGTAAAAACTCTACACACTGCATTTAAACAAAACACGCATTTTGATTGATAATCACAGTCATACGCCATTTCATGACGACAGACGCAATACGACACTATCGTTATTTTTACGCCCACTAGAGTGCGCTTACCTTTAAAACGTAAATATAGGTTGTAACAAGGTACTTGTAGAAACGACCTATACGAGCGTATTAGTTGGAGGACAGGCTGGTATAATAGTACTGTGTCACAGACTTTCTGTTATACTCTTTCAAAAGTATTTTTGTTATTACTATTATTATTATTATTATTGTTATTAATGTAGTGTTGTGTACAATGACATTAATAATAATAATAATAATTTTTAATTGAAAGTCTGATACTGTATACTGTTAAAAGAAGAAGAAATATTTTTTTTAGATTGATAATTAATAGTTTAAAATTGAAATTGTGCACCGACCAAAGTGAAAAGCCATAAAAATCTATATATATATACTTAAGGGAAAAAATTGCAATATAATGATGGCATGGGAAAAGTGCCCAAAGGTTGAAGAAACATAGATGTTGTACGGGCCGCTCTTCATTATTTAATGAATAGAGGATTTGGCATGGATTTAAAGATCTTTGCCAACAAGTCTTGGAAGTGGTCTGCTCCAAAAGTGGACCGCCTTTGTCGATCAATTAGCTGTTAGTAGTGAATATTTCATTATCTGCAAGTTATATGCCCATTATATATTGTGTGTGCCAGAAAGGGTTTTTATAGCACCATAAACCTTTCAAAGCATAATGTGTTGAATCCTGCTTCCCTGTTTTTGAGAAATAATAGCTTCTCTTATAATTTAGAGCAACCACTATCACAGATGTCGATTTCTCTGTTGAACTAAAACTAAATGCAGGTCTGAAAAACAGCTTCTGCTGGGTGTAAGAAAAAAAACTTTGACATATCAGAAAACTAACCAGCTCACATACACATTCACTGCTGGAGGTCCACAACATCTCCCATCTTTTCATTTGACATCTCTGTGTTCACTTAGTGTGAACAACAGCTTTGTAATTCCTTAAGCACAAGCAGCCTTGATGCAACACTGAGCAATATCCAATGGGAGGCTGAATGTGATCAAATGTAGCGCAGCAAGAATTATGAACTGCCTGGTAATCCATATTCATTAATGAACAGTGTACAGCATTAGTTGTTCTGTTCTTACTTGCATGATAAGCTCAGGACGAGAGATGGATCCTGTCCTCTCTCTCTTTCTTTCTTTTGCACCATCACTGTTTTATTCTTTTGGAAAAGTAAAGCTAGTTTTGCTGCAATTCCTCGGAGTGCCATAGTAAACTCCTAAATAAAACATGTGCTGCTGCTGTGTGCTGCTCAGCTAACGTCAAACCCTTTCTTGTTCACTATCCATATTTCATGCGCTCCAAGTTGAAGTAAAAAAAATAAAAATCACAGGTTGGTCTGTTTGCAGGGCCGCTGGGGGCATTTGATGAGCACGACCTAAATGAAGCAACTGCATCTGTTGGTGTGGCAGTAGAAACTACACCAAGTGACACTAATCAACACGAGTCAAGTTGAGCCAAATCCACTTTATACAGTAGTAATTGTTGGGAAAAACGTCTTTTGAGACTTTGATAACACTGTCTATGAGGCCTGTATTTATAATGCATTATAAGGGTATTTTCAATGCATTATAATGCATGCATAATGCTTTATAAACCTATGTTGCATCATCTGATGAATAGTCATAACAGTTACAATACATTATAATACTTACCTAGTTATTACTTTTAAGAATATAATCCATTACAACACCAGATGAAGGCTGCATTTATAATTTATCATAAGGGTATTCTTAATAAATAAATAAGAAATAAAAACTCATAATGTGTTTTATCATCTCATGAATAATCATAACAAGAGTAATAATATTTGTGATTATAACTATTAAGAGTATGATGATTTATAACACACAATGAGCACAGTTTTATCCACTTATTATAATGGATTATATATGCCATAGTTTAATACTTTTCCAAGTCTCATTTTGAAATTGTTTACTTAAGATTTGCACAGTATCATATTATGAGTGGACTTTTCTTGCTTGAAGTAAACTGAAAAAAAAAGTGTTAAATTAGTTTTGTTTTAAACAAAAAGCTTTAAGTAGCCTGTGTCTGATTTAAGTAACAATAGTTAAGTCTTTTAAACAGCCATATTATATAATGAATGGGTTGACACGTTTGCTTTAAACATTTTTATCAGAACAGGTAAATATCATTACTGTTGTATAACTGATGCAATACATTATAAGGTTTTCTTATGAGGCATTATGCATGCATTATAATGTAATGAGAATACCTATATTAAAGGGGCCACGAGTTGCCCATTGTCCACAAGTTGATATGATTCTGTATGAGTCTTTATGAAAAGTCTATAACATACTTACATACAGACCCATTTCGGTGTCCCTTTAAATCACCTCTCTCTTTCATTGGTTGATGAGCAGTTCTCTAAGAGTTAACTTGCTAGCTTGCTAACTAGCACATTGTTAGCAAAGGCAATTTGCAAAGATTCATATAAAAACACATATACTCAATTCTTTTGTAGGTGAAACTGGATCTGAAATAGTTTGCAGAACAATTTATGTTGATCAGGGGGCATATGTCCTTCAAAAACTAAAGTTATCCCCTGCATCTTCAGTGGCATATTTTATATTCAAATGTAAAACAAGCATAAAATACAGCTAGATATGAATAATAAGTGAGAGCAGAACTTGACCACTCTTGGCTCTTCAAACTCAAATGATGTTGCTTTCATTCACTTTGTTGACCAACAGAAAGCTGGTTGGTTTGAAGGTGACTTCTGTGTGAGAATTCTTCATACATAGCTACCCCTGCTGAAAAAAAACGCCATATACTGGTTAGGTATATTTTGATGCTGGGATGCTGGTTTAAGCTGGTTTATGCTGGTCCTTTGCTGGTTTATGTTGGTCACGTGCTGGCAGAGGACCAGTTTAAACCAGTATCCCAGCATCAAAATAAACCTAATCAGTATATGCTGTTTTTTTCAGCAGGGACTATATTTACAATAAACAATGAAATGATGAAACAATTGAAATGTGACCACACCTTTAGTCTGAGGATGTTTTTACTGGCATGGAGCTTCTCTCAGGCTGTTAGAGTCAGACCACAGGGACGGAAGAGATGCGCTGAAGAAAGCCAATTAGTGTGCGCTTTTACACTATGCACATCTCCCGTTCACAAACAGAGCAAGATTTTTTTTAAAGCCACTGTACTGCTTTCATGAGCTGCTTTGCTTATTTTCTACTTTATGTTTTGTTTTTTCTGCAGGTTAAAGGAATCGGTCTAACAGCTTAAACACTGTTGTTAGACTAACTTGCTGTTGTCGAACTAGTAATTTGTCGCTCACTAGTGAAAAGAAGACTGAGTACTTTTGTGAAACAGGTCAATGGAAACTACAGCATATTATTTTTGTCACAAACCTGAGTAAGAAGCATTATAGGCTACCAATTTAGATAACTTCAAGGTTCAAGGTGCATTGTGTTGTGGTACTGAAACTGGAGACAGGTTTTATTCCGTGCCGATTTGGGACGAATACATATAACACCCCTAGCTGCTAATGCCGTTCATTTGAACTTTGTAGAAACAGATTGCACCGCTGCAGTAGTAGCAAAGAATCAGAATAGACAGGAATAAGAAAGTGCTTGTGGACTGTACATATGCGAGCTGCGCTATTTCTGCAGGCGCTCCCAGCAGTGAGATCTCGCTGTGAGTTTGCACTCAGTCTGAGAGCAGTGTGTCCAGTTTACACTCATTAGCCACATTAGCACCCTCCCTGCTGTGCCGCCCTGTGCTCTGTTCTCAATACGACAGCGTTTACCCTAAACTACGGACATAGCTTTCACACAAATGAGTATTATATACATGACTGGTTATTGTGATGATTACATGCTCTGTGAAACAGAAGAAGGATGTACCACATGCATGAAACCTCATGACATTCGGTGTCAAATCAAAAGCTATTTCATGTGAAGGCAATGGTTGGAAAAACTGAAAACAGAGAAGAAAAAGGCCACTTATGATGTCTGACTGTATTTAGATAATGTATTATTGAAATGTAAGTGCAGTAGACATGGATGAAAGAACTGGGCTCATATTTTTTCAGCCTTGTTCTGGTATTGGATTTTTTTTTTTTTTTGGCTTTGGGATTTTTTTTATTTAGGTCACATTTTCTGCACCACTTTGAAGAGCTGGAGTATGAATTATTTACTGGTGGAAAAAGGGCTTTGAACAAGGAAATACCACGATGAATGGATCCTGTGATTATTGCCTTTCCAATATGAATGTGCTTTAATTACACGAAATGTAATGTGTTTACAGCCATGTGATCTGTCAACATTTTCTGGGCACAGTGCTTGTAGGCACGTCAGTTACAGTCTAGTATGCATGTTATTAATTTGTTTGCCAGCATATTGCATGTCTTTTATTAAATTCAGTATGAATTTAATTGAAAGAAAAGTATAGGGTGAAGAAAAGCTGTAAGAACTTGGTAATCTATGGTTTAAAGTTTCATTTACATTCCATTTTTCATCTACACAAAAATTTAACAGTATAAACAGTATAAATGAAACAAGGTGCACATGCACACACATATGCACAAATATACTGTATTTTTTAATATTAGTTCTATTTATGTAAACTTTTATATATGTTGTATATAATTTTGTCACACATTTCTACTATATATAATTATATAAAGTATATATATTTTGGTAATACCTTATTTTAGGGTCTCTTAAGTAGTTGCTTATTAGCATGCATATTAGAATATTAGCCATTTATTAGTTAATTAAGCACATATTATTGCCTTATTCTACATGACATATATATATATATATATAAATTCTATATCCCTAATCCTACCCAATACCTAAACTTGACAGCTACCCTTCTAACTGTTAATAATCGTCAAATTAGGAGTTTATTGAGGGAAAAGTCGTGGTTAATAATGAATAAGTGTTACCTATTCTAAAGTGTTATCTGTATTTCTTTCTCTTTGTGAATCATGCAGACTATATATTCAAATGACCATGCTGGTGATGTAACATTGTAGACAGGAACATGAACGAGTCACAGCTCCCTGTCTGTGATTCAGAGAGAGAGAGAACGTTAGAGATAGAAAGCTTTCTGTTTTAAAGCAACTACATTAAGACTCCAGCTCACCAGCGAGACGTCAGAGATACAATTAATTCCACACTGCTGTGCAAATTAGGGGCTCGGAAAGCATCCACTGAGCAGACTTTTAGTGCTTTATTAGTGCCTTTTCTTGGAAAAGAAACAAAGAAATATTTTCATTACAAATCAATCAATTTAGCTCTGTTCCAATAATAAGCTGCCTGCAGCTCTGCATCCAACCAGTCGCGGAACCTCATATGTGAACAATTTAGAACTTTCTACATTGATTTCAGTAGATATTGATATTAGCATGTTGCTAAAGCTAACAGCATATTTTTTGGCAGAATACTACACATTTTTATTTCACTGAACTGTCGAAATGCATTCTGGGAGAGCTTTCTCTGCTAATGATTCAAGTGATGCTACCTTAGAATTGACTAGGTATTTTAAAATGTCTGTAAGAAGGTGGACAAGGTTGGACCATGATTTTTTTGCTTGCTTTCATGCACATATTTTTCTCTTTTTAATTTTTTTGTCTTTCTTACATATGTGTGCACTGTTTCAGATAGCAGAGACACTATTGCAACAGTTAAACATCACGTTGTCTTGCAGCAAACAGATCCATTTTCACTCCCCGTGGCTACCGGGCTACTGTGTTAGTAGATCTTTGAGCCTGAGCCTGTTACAGTGCTGGACGTGTTTGTGAAAAGGGCCCCAGATGGGTTCGGGCATATGACAATGTGTTGACTCATGTCTGCTGGGGAAACAGCGACCTGTGGTCATTGGAATGCACTGGCCTCATTCACACTGTGGGTACTGGTGTCATCATTCACCTCTGAATGCCAGCGCCACACAGTGCCAGGGCTGCCATCTGATACAAGATTGGACTTTGAAGGTCAAAAGCTTCCCTAAATTTGTTCTGAACATGTCACATCCTAACAGCGAGTTTAAAGATGTCTCTAAAACTGAGCTTTTTAAAGGGAGAGTTCACCCAAAAATGAATCATGTGTCATCATTTACTTATTGTTCTAAACATGTATGATTTTCTTCGTTCTGTGGAACCCAAAAGAAGATATACAGTGGGTAAAATAAGTATTGAACACGTCACCATTTTTCTCAGTATATATATTTTTTAAAGGTGTTGTTGACATGAAATTTTAATAACAATCCAAGTTCAGAAATTAAGGTCAGTGTATTAAAGTGGAATAACACAGGGGAACAGTATTAGACACATGCTTACATCAGCTTAAATCTGTCAGTAAATAGAAAGGAATCCTGTCCCTTGTCAGTGGAAATTAATATTAGCTAGTTCAGTCCCATCTGGTGGCCTATAAAAAGGTGACTCGATACCAACGTGTCACATGAGAAACAAGATCTATATATTTCTGAATGATCCAGTGAGCACTGTTGAGGCCATAATCAAGAAGTGCAAAGAACATAATTTTACCAGAAACTGACCACGAGCAAGTGCTCCTCACAAGATTTCTGAAAGAGGAGTGAAAAGAATTATCAGAAGACTTGTCCAAGGGCCAAGAACCACAGAAAGACCTCGAATTAGCATGTACAATTTTTTCAAAGAAAACAATAAGTAATGCACTCCACCGCCATGGCCTGTATACACGCTCACCACGCAAGGCTTTTTTGCTGAAAAGCATGTTGAGGCTGATTTAACATTTGGTGCACAACATTTAGACAGGCCTGTGAAATACTGAGAAAATATAGTCTATATTGGAATTTATTGAATGGATAGCCCCTTGAGATGTGACATCTCATTTTCAAGGGGGTCCAAAAAATATAGTCTGGTCAGATAAGACAAAAATTGTGCTCTTTAGATGTCATAATACACACCATGTCAAATGACACTGTACATCACCCCAAAACATCATGGTGTAGCACTGGCAAAATTCATACAATTGAAGGAAGGATGAATGGAATGTACAGAGACATGGGCCAAAATCACACCTGAGCAATGCTTACGACTAGTTTCTTAATACAGGAGGCATCTTGAAGCTGTCATTAGCAACAAAGGCTTTTTTACGAAGTAGTAAATATATTTCAGTTAGTGTGTTCAGTTCTCCTTCCCTGGGTCATTCCAATTTATTACACAGAACTTAATTTCTGAGTTTATTTGTATTGTTTTCTTTGTATGTATGGATTATTGGGTTGTTACCGACATCTGGTGAAAATTTCTTGTCAACAGAACCTCAAGATATATATTTACTGAGAAAAAGGGAGACATGTTCAATACTTATACCCCCGCTGTTTTGAGGAATATTGGTAAAATATTGGTCTAAAAGTGAAGCCAAAAGGTCCTGACCAAATGTCAATATGTGACCAGTGGGGAGTGACAATATGTTGATTTATTGACTAAGCCAGCTTTTTATTGGTAATCTATTCAGTGTCTGATTACAAATGATAGGAAATCATTGTGCCGTGTATTAAGCTCTAATTATTCATTCATGTATTTTAAATTACATATCATATTATTACAGAAATAGTAAAATTAAACACTTGCATTTTACTGTTTCAATGTTTAGTTGTCAAACTGACATTGCTAAATGCTTAAAAATAGCCCAGTTGATTAGCTAAAATAATTATTCAATCCAACATTAAAGATGAGGATAGGATCTTACACGATAAGCAATTTTTTTTATAGAGGACAGATGATTTGTATTCTAACTCATATATACTATTGCAAATGGGCTTATGTTTTTAGAAATTGTACATATTTTACTACCTATTCAAACATCAAAAATGGCATAAGAATTACAAATAGTAGAAAGTTAGAGAGTTCACATCTAATAAACTGCCAAGGCAGCTTGTGTCTGCTAAATATACACAGTCTATACACTGATGAAGAGCGACACAGCAGTGATGACCACAAGATACTTGCAATTACTAATGACTTTCAGCCCACACACTCAACAGACTAATTCTAGATCATTCTTTCTCTTCCACGACTACCCATTAGACTCACTGTGGAGGAGCTTGAAGGAATGGACTCTTGGGAAAACAGGCAAGGCAAAAGCCTTGATTGCAATCAAAAAGACTCTTTAAACTCTCATGCAAAAAACATCTCAGAAAACAAGAGGAAAACAAGCGAAGGGATGGACTTCAAAGTGCAGATCCATTACAATCCATTAAAAAAGTGCTTTTGCTGGATCGAAAGCGAGGATCAATAAAAGCCAGTTAAATGTCTGACACAGCTCACTAATATCTGTAACATAAACTCCTATTCAAAGGAGGAGTGCGAGTGAGAAAAGACAAAATTTTATTGTAATGGAAGAGTCCACTCCACACCCTGAACACACACACACACCGCCCACCTCTCAGCTGTATCTGATGTAAAACACACACACCCGTTCACAATTATCATGCTGGATTTTCACACCGTAGCATCCGAGGCTAATTCCTGCATGTTTTCCTTCTTTTCCCCCTCAGGGAATCAGGGTAGAAAATGCCGTGATGGGTTATTACCAGACGAGATTCACACTGTAAGACCCTGAATGGCACTATTTTCTCTTAATTTCATTGGCATTCTTGTCTTTTGCTTGTCGTTGAAACCTGAGCAGATTTATTCTGCTTTTTAATGTGGTTCAAAGCCATAAATGGTGAACGAAGTTCTTAGCTATGCAAACTACTGCATTTCTACTTTAATATTCTGTGCATATATTGCATCGATGCTTTATGGTCCAAGAAAGTTTGAAATAAACAGTGTTCATTGAGCAGTACATGGAGAAATGGAAACATTACATGATATCTCATTTTGGATAAAAACATGCAAGGTTATGATATATTGACTTGTATAGTTTACGTCTGTCTTAATGGTCCATTTAGACTATGTTTGGAGACTATTTACTGGACAATTTAGCTCACCTCTCTGCTGTGTCGCCTGGGCTAATGATATACGTTTAGATCTTTATATGCTGCACATTTGCACTTCAGTCAATAGCATGTGGAAATGTTATCATCCTTAACTGTCACAGGCAAATGTTTTGCCTGGAATGACATATTTACCACAGCGCATATGGAATTTTATTTGCAAGGGCAGAACTGGCCCATCTTGACTCAGTGGGAAAACAGTGGGGAAAAACAAAGTTTTATTGAATTGTCATGCAATTGTGTGAATGTTTTTTATTTGGTTTGTGGAATTGTTCTCGAAGTTTCATTTGTTTGGCTATTAGGTAAATTCAAAAATCTGAATAATACATTTTACTGAATAAAAATATTCAGCAAAGTAAGCTTATGTCCTGCCATGCCATTTTCTGTTTCAGTAGTTTTATCTAATGGAGTGTATCTGTACTTTTTTCTTATAGGAATTAGCAGGTTCACAAACAAGATCTCTTTAATATCTCAGTTGCTTCTTTTAGAGCACAGTCAGAATAAATGAAGGTCTCCAGTGTCCGGGGGTTATTAACTTAAAACATAAACTAAAAACATATATATCTATTTATACAACAGTTCTTGCTGGTTCTTGAATCAAGATCCTTTTCAGGTGTGCAATATTCTAGTGATAACATGAATATCGCCTGACTTTTAATGCCTTGTGATTAACAAAGGGCATCAATGTGAATGTGCACACCAAAGCGTAAAGCGCAAAGCCTAAAACACATAAAAGCGTAGTAAAAAAAATCTTGTTTTATTGGTTTGCCGTGCCACAAACTGGCCGACCAATGATATTGCCACTTTTGTTTACATGCCTGGAGCTGCTGAAGCGGCTTGGTGGCGCTCAAGCACAAAACGGTCTTGCCAAGCACACGGAAGTAAGTAGACGTAGAAGATGCACCGAGGCAAGAGCTGGAGCTGCTGCTTGAAATAGCCATGGTTTTTTTGACAGTTAACAAAGAAAAGTGTGAATGGTTTTGACAAGCGCGTCTTTTGGTTCCCTTCTTCTTCTGTGTGACAAGCAAGTGTTAAAAGCATAAAACGTTGCACAGCGCTACCTTGTATTTCTGTTTTGGAGTAAGCACCGTCGGCTCATCGTCAGTGAAAATAGTGTGGGTATGAACAGCGAAAAACGCTGACGATATTCGCACACGATAAGCCTTTAGTGTCTGGTTAGTTAGTATAGGACAATATTTGAGATACAGCTTTTTGAAAATCTAAGGCTGCAAAAAATTTTAATATTAAGAATATATAAAAAGTTGTCCAAATAAACACCATTAAAGTTGTCCAAATGAAGTCCTTGGCATTGCATATTATTAATCAAAATATAGGTTTTGATATATTTAGGCTAGGAAATAAGTAAATAACTTGGATGTATTTAATTATTTATCTTTAAAACTAAAGTACCTCAGTTACAATTTTGCAATGCCGCTTTGTTTTCCTAAGGTTTATTTAATAGATCCATTTAATATTAATAGCTCTCTGTCTTAATGAGAAAATGTGACTGTACCAGAAGGCATGTGACTCTCTCAGTCATCTGCCGCATATTTACACCTAAGTCTCAAGAAAACACAGAAGCGCTATGCCAAGAAACACCAACTGTCAAAAAGAATTTGGATGAATTGCTGGAGCAGAGCTTAATACTGTTGAAGGTATCACTATTCCACTGCTGTCCCACAGGAAAAGTGCTCAGGAAAGCAGTGTGACTGGAGAGAACACACAAGTGTCTCATATTACACTGCCTAAAATTAGGTTTCGACCGTTTTAGATCAAATGTGCCAGTTCTAGTACACCAACAGGATGATTACACAGCTGTGCCGGTCCATGCGGTTTGAGCAGCAGTGATTGTGTTCACAGCAGCTGTCACTCTTGTGGTGACATAGTTGATGAAGATGAGATCTGATGGGAAGAGTCAGTGAAGGCGACCCTCTTGTGGTCAACATGAAATCAAAATTGATTCTGTTTACCTCATTATGTTCTACTGGTGTTATTGTGAAAGTACTTATAATTGTGCTTCAAAAAATCTCTTTAAAACAATGCAGCTGCCCTATGTTTTTTTTCTAGTGGTATCCTGTTTCACTCTGTTATTACATTACAGAAGCGAAATGGTTTGCAAACAACATAATGGCACTAGTAACACTAAGGTCATGGGTTAGATTCCCAGGGAAAGCAAAAACTGATAAAATGTGTAGCCTGGCTGCACTGTACGTTAGGCTTGGGCGGTAATACGGTAATATGGGATACCGCGGGATCTAAAAATAGCAACGGTATCAGTTTCAAAACTGTTATACCGTCATAAAAAAACAATGCAATTATATAGGAGACAAGGATTAAATACTAATTATAATTTATTTAATGCCTAAAAATGCGTATGCATGGTTGTCATCACGTGACAGCGTGGAGGAGAAAGAGAGAGGTGGGAAAAGATGGCGAGTCGCGCACTAGAGACCTGCGCGGGTCGGATTTTTCAGTCCCGCTCCCGCAAAAATATATATTTTTTTCTCCCGCTCCTGCCCGCAGGTAAACATATAAGTAGTTTTATTTTCACCGCTTCTTCCCGCTACTCTATTATTTGTTTCACTTGCTTCCCTTTTAAATATGAATAAAAAAGAAATGGAAAATAAACAAATATGTTTAGTTTTATTTGAGTTTAATTAAATGGAATAATGAAAATGGACACGAACGAGGAGCTTTTCAGAACATAGAAATACACTAGAAATTGGCAATGAAACAAAATAATAATAAACGTTGATTTCTCAAGTGGTCAAACAGAAAAACATTTGGCCCAATACTGCTTCAGAACGTGGGTTAGCCTTTTTTTCCTTCAGCAGTGTAGAAGAACAAGTACAACTTAGCTTCCATCTGTGTCATGCTCTTCAGACAATGTGCCTCGGTGTGGTTATAGTCTATAGTTCCGCGCATGAACCACGCGAGAGTTCCGAACTTGCGCCTGTAAATTGTTTTTACTTTATTTTAGTCGTTCTTGTTGCTTTTGTGCAGTAGATAAATAACAGAACATTTGTTTTTAATAAATTAATTGTAAGATAATTCCATTTTGAGGGAGTCCCCTCAAATCTCTATTTGTTGCTAATAAAAGTTGTTAATATTGATGTGCATGTTATTTTGTTATTGTTTCAGTATTAGTGTTTGGTATTCAGTTTCTGAACGGTTTAGGCACAAGGCAACAGTTTGGTGACGCTGTCTGAGTCTTACATCATAATTTTTATTATTCACGGTAATACCGTATACCGAGGTAAAATAGGGAGGAGGTTGGACGGTATCAAAATTTGGATACCGCCCAAGCCTACTGTACGTTATTTCAAAATGCATAAATGCCAAATGCATAAATTGATTGTTACAATGTCATGTTAGTATTGTTTTATAGAATTTTAGGCAATTTTTTTTCTTGATATGTTCTCCATTTAACTGCATTGTTTATCTTTTATTTGGTTCTTTTTAAATCAAGTCATTCAAAGCAATGAAAACAACATCCAAACAAAACAGAAAGAACATAAAAATGGAAGAAGAGTTTTGTAACATGTGTACTTTGTGTTTTCAGCAGCAGCGATTCCCCAACTACGTCCTTATCTGTTGCCTTATTAGCGCTAATATGTTGCTACACTTTGTTAAACAGAAAATTACAGGAAATGTACCGTGATGGTTCGGGAAGATAATATAGTGTGTGCCGAGACATTAGATAAGATAAGTATTCCCACAGATATTGCACACACTCGTTAGCATATTAAAATGTACTCTTTTCTTTTTGTGTAGTTTTTTTAGATTGAGTTTTAGTGAAGCACAATCGTGTCCCATCATGCCACGGCTCCATGGGCAGTGCATGTGGTGTGGGCGATGTCATGGACACATTTATTCTTCAAGCTTGAAAACTCCCCTGAGTCACACAAGGACAGTCTGCTGCCAAATTGTAGAATCAGAAGTTTCCAGGTTTTAGCTGCATGTGGATTGAGAGTTCCAGAGAACTACTCAAGCGGCCTCTTAAATGCAGTTTAAATATAAACAGGGAGATGCAGGGATGGTGCAGTCCCGTTTTAAATTTTAATCAAAACCTTTTAGCAGGATGAGGCAAGTAAAGCTAGTTCCAGAAAATGGCCTTGGAGACAAAAGAAAAGAGGCTCATTACAGAACTGGCTGCTGCACTGTCCCAAACCACACATGTACACGTAAGCATACACAAATGCGCATCCCTGTCCCGCCGGCTGGTGGAAAGTGGGACCGGATGTTCCAGGGATGACGTTTCTCTCTGTTAACTGCAGACCCCTTGAAGTAGTGTGCCCTCTCTGTTTCTTAAATCTAAGCACTCAAACCATTATGTACTTAAAATAGTCACATTAGGGAGACCATATGATGAGAAATATACATTTTAGAGCACTGAATGGAAAAGCTTTTCCATGCCATACCTTGCTGGACAGCTGTGTCTATTTTTATGCACACTAAAATGCTCTAGACAGGTAGGTGCTGCACTCTTTGCATTCAGCTCTGGATGAGGGTTTTTAACATGTCCTGGTAAGATGTAGTAGTTTAAATGTAGTAGGTTTGTCTAACTTGATTACCTTAGAATATTTTGATTTCAGGAATGTACAGTAGAGACCTTCAGTATCAAGTACAGCTGTAAACAAGGTATTGTGCCAGAGTGCATTTGGTTCTCATGTAGGAAATTCAGGTTTGAATCTGATGTGATACTCTATTTTTCTTTTTCACTCATTCCCCCTGGATTTACAGACACGGCTTAAACCTAAAATATAAATCTGAGCTGTTTCAACTGAAAGAAACTCGCACTGACTTATCTTAAAACATGTCAGTGACTTTGTTTTGTCTTAAGATAAACACAAGTAATGCTTTTTTCTAAGGCATGTTTATAAAAATTACTTAAATGTCCTAATTGATCTATCCTTTACTCCTGGTTTAGGCTAAGCCCTGTCTGTGAAACCGGGGCATTATCTTATTCCCTTTTTACTTAGTTTCTGTGGCACAAAGCTACAAAAATGTATCTGTATTATATATAGATAAACTAGTCACCCTCACTGTATCAGATGAGTAGTTGACCTTTGTGACCTATAATATCATGAACATCATTACATTGATGTTAATGTAAATAGTGGACAGGGAATACTTGAGGATAAGCCTGGACTTAAAGATCTATTGGTTTAGTGATTGTTTTAGAATAATTAGAAGGTTTAATATCTCCGTTCAGTGTTTTTTTCATGGATTTCTGCTGACACTATCAGCTATCGCATTGGCCAGGTCCCTGGAAGAAATTATTACACAATGTTACTGAACCCAGATCAATCCTGTGTAATAGTCCCATGGGTTTGTCTGGAGAAAATAAACACAAAATGTATGATTTTGAGAGCTCAGTAGTCATTGAAAGTGGTTCTTTAGATTATATAAATCATAAGATCACATGTCTGATATCCACTGAGCTGCTCCAGACAATGTTATTCATGCAGTTGTCAGGTCAGTCTATTGCATTTATATCTCTTAAATGGTGGGAAAAATCAAGACAAGATAGACCTTTCAACATCAAGCCAACATGCGGTGTTTTTGTAAAGATCTGTTTTTCTGATAATCTTTGGGAAACAGGAGCCTTGAAGCTACAAGCCGTAAACAATTTGTACTTTTTTCCAGTAATACATTACATTCTCCTCCCAAAATATCTGAACACTTAAGCCACGATTAAAATGTGTGAATATTATCAAAGCATTAGATGATATACTATTAAATGATAAGAGAACATGCTCCACTAATGTTTATATAAATAGGCCTTCATAAATTTTGGGGCAGAAGTGAATGAATCAATGTTTTTTTTAAATGAATCTGTGTAATGACTGATTCAATGATTCGCTCATAAAAGCAGCCTCTTACTAGTGGTTTAATTCTTAAAGTATCATTTCATCTTATCATTTAGTTTTATGCCACTTCAGATGCAGCTTCTGTGCCACTTCTGCAGTGTAAAGACAAGTTTTTGTTGGTATTGATTTCATGATTAATACTGTGATTCATATAGTGTTATTATTCTAATTGACCTTTTCCTTAAATGTCAGAATTTATTTACGTCTACATCTATTTAATAAAGTTTAAAAATTGCCCTCATAAAGATAAAAAAAGCTCTTTCAGATCAATTTAAACTAATACATCTTTTCTGTATTTCCTTTTTGATGTAAATGCCACCTGATTTCATAATACCTTTTTTGTTTAGCTTTGGCAACTTTGCTTTATGCATGTATCACAGCCTACTAATTTACATTAACGTGAATGTCTGTTTGCATTTGTTTCTTCACTTCACTACTGCTTCAGGCCCATTATATCCCAACAAACATCCACCCAGCTTGCCAGTGGGAGAGCAGCAGTTTGATTGGCTGTGTTACCTGATATTTGTTGTTTGATAGGTTAGCAGTGGCAGGTCATGGCTTCCTGTGGTGGATCCTGTGCATTTTTAAAGAGACCCACTGATTTACCAGCAAGACTTCCTTTTCCTTGTGTTGGGAAATGCACACAAACAGCCAGCCTGACCTTTAGCAGCAATAAACACAATTAAAAATGAATAAGAAAATAATTGAAAGTAACCCACACTTTACTTGAAAGATTAAAACCCGAGCCAACAAACCCAAGTTGAAAACTTGCAAGAAAGCTGTTGACATTTCCTTTAGCTTCTCGTTTAAAGATCACAATACAAATGTCCCAGATATGGTGATGTCAGTGGCGCTACCCTTTAAGCCGTATTTAATTAGCATTTCCGTATAGTGCCTTCATCTCCCGCTACAGCAGATAAAACTAGTTGAAAAGAACTTCCTGAGACTCTCCATCCTTGCATAGTAATCTGCACCGTCCCATTACTCTGCCGGAGTGAAGTATTTATTTTTGCAATTGACTGCTCTGTATGAATTTTCCTGCATACAAACGTACCCCTCCTTCCACGTCCCATTAATCAGAGTGACTGAGTGCCAGTGCGATTTGAGGGTAATGCAGTGCAGACGCTCAGGCCCCTTTCTCAGCTCCTTTGGGCTCTCCACCAGCCCCGTTCTCTCCTTCCTTGGACTTCAGGGACAAGTAGCCAGCAGTTTGGACTGAATAATGCAGTCCGTGGCATAAGCAGAAGCCATTAGCTCGCCTTCTACATTCCCTCATGTTGCTGATTCAAAAACAATTAGCTACGCGATTCCAGTTTCTCAGTGTGTATCAGCAGAGCCCACAGCCATCGATTGCGCCATTCGTTATGGGCACTCAGGGAGACACTTCCTGGTTTCTGCTTAATTAATTACCAAGTCTATGCGACTGCTCTTTCTCTACACGTACGGTAAGGAAAAATAAGAGAAAACAGATTAAAAGCAAACAGGACACAATGTAGTCTTTTTATAAAACATTTATCTCGTCTGTACACACCGCACTTGGCAGCTCTCTTTGGCCTCAACGGTCAGTGGTTTGATATAGTGCATGTCAGAATAAAGTCTGACCTCTTCAGCTCTCTTGGGCTTTGCCAAAGCTTCTCATCTTATCACACACCCTTTGCAGAGACTGCACTTTACCCGGTAACACCTCAGACGGCACGCTCAACGGGAAAAGTGTTGGTGCTGCTAAGGGTCAAGTTCAAGGGCCCCTGGATGGCCGTTTGATTTTAATGACAAGATGTTTGGTTGCGTTCAGGGCCAGTGCACACTGCCAATGTTCAGAATGAGTTTTTCAGTGGGTGATGGGTTAATATCAAAATAAAATAAAAAATATATATTTTTAAATCTAGTACGAAAATCTTTTTTAACAATAGCCCTATTCGGACGGGACTAGTTTTACAGGGGGTCGTTAGAGAATTTTTTGTTTCACAGACGTACTTGGTGATTTTAATCCTGTCCGAATCTGCCATGTCTGTGTTTTTCTCCCACAACCTCTGTGATAATTCCAGAGCAAATTACCTACTGTTTTTCAGCAAACTCAGTGATCCTCTGATCCTGTCCGAATGTGATGTTGGTGATTGCCGGTGATATTATTTTTCACAATGCGTTTCCTTGTGTGTTTTGGCCAACGCGATATGCCGTAGATGCTCTTACCGCACACGTTTGATATATTTTGATATAGAAAAAATTAAATAAATACAAATAAAGAGCCAGATCACGTAAACTGTTAAGACTGGCTATTGTAATATCAGTATCAGGTAAGATTACTCACGTTCATTTCTACACTCGGTTACATATGTTTAAATTATCAAAATTAAACATGGGTTTACCACAAATAAAAAACATAATTGTTAAACTAAAGTAACCACACATTAACATGGTTTTTCTGTACTAGCCATTTAGCTCCACCATGGTGTTTGTGATTATACTTATTGTAATCAATCTGAATGACTATACGCAATGCATGCATACAGAGCACGTGATCTCTGTGACGCCCAGATGTACAAAACAGACCCTCCCACCTCTGTAATAAACACTGAGATGTTAGTCCCATCCAAAATGGTACATGAAAATCACGGACGTCAGGTGATAAAAATCGAAACTCACACGTAGTTTACAAAACTAGTTACGTCCGAATAGGGCTAATGTGTTGTAAAACATTCAAATTTTTTTTCAATTTTTTTTTTTTACTTTCATGTTGTTGTTTTTTTTAAAGAAAAATATTTAATATAATATATTAATATATAATTATATAAATTATATTTAAAATGCATTTGTACTGTAAATAAATTAATAGACTGAGACAAAAAGCACTTTGACTTTTATTGCTAAATAAATGATTACAATACAGCATAATAAATATACATGTGTTTGATACTGGCAGACCAAATGCCAATTTCACACAGCATAGACACTGGCTGAAATACATTAAGCTCTCCTAATTTGATGTACAGGGTCGGAGTCTTGTGCAGTTAATCTAATAATCTTTTAATCACTTCCTCTTTATATACAAGCATCTCTGGAGGGGTAAAGCGAAACACAACCTATTCAGACCTCACGGTGCTCACGTGACAGGCATGGACACACCTCTGACCCTGGCTATGGCCTGCTCCAGAGGAAGGGTGATGGGATTTTAAATATTTACATCTTCTCTGTGAACTTTTGAGCACCTGTCCCTTAATATCTGGGCAAATTAAAAAAGCAGCTCCAAGTCGACTGCCGCTTTGAAGCTTGAATACCGTAGTAAAGAGTCCTTTGTTTGGATAGGCTGCCTTCTGATCCAATCTGAGACCCTTTTTTTGAAAATGAAACTCATAAGAATATTGGAGGGAAGGTAACAAGATTGGCAAATTCAGAAATAAATTGGGTCACTTTCAATAAGGTGCGGATTTAAATTGAATTGGGCAAACACATTTAAACTGAATCAGTCTGGCTATCTATCTATCTATCTATCTATCCAGCTATTTATCTGTGGGTCTGTTTTACTATTGTGTATATCTGTTTGTTCCTGTCTATCTTGCATTTGTCAATCCACCCATCCACCCCTTGATCCATCCATCCATCCATTCATGAGTCTGATTGAGTTCCCGTTTGCTACCTTAATTCAAATTCAGTTCAAATTCAGGAATCCAAAGGGCATTCTTAATTCATTTCTGAATGGCACACATCCCCATCGCGCATGTCGCTGGCCTTTGATATGTACCATTGGAGGGGAAATGGAGAAGTCATTATTGACTGAGCAGACTCTGGTTAATTAATTTCTATTCTGTGTTCTTCACTCAACTATGCTCCCCTCGCTGCGCCAATCAATCCCTTCATATCACTCTATTATGACCGTGCCATACATGTGAGAGAGGAAGGGATGTTTATAGGTGACCACTCACGGCCTCCGTGCACCGTGAGCAAATAACAGCAGAGGTGTGGAACAGACAATTGATGGGGGGGGTGATCTGCGACATGATTAGGGTTTGAATGATGCAGAACCTATATCACAGCTAGAGGACACTCTCTCAGGCTCTGAATCAACAGGGCAAAAATCATTGTATTCAATGTCCTTTAATTCCAGACTGTCTAAAACAAACAGGCTGTTACAGACAGATGTGCGCTGGAGTGGGAGCCTGATGGCGCGTCTCACATTGAGAGTCCTTGGCGCCAGTGTGCCACAGATGAGCTCCGATACCCTGATAGGACAACAGGCTCCATTGGCAGCCCGGTCACGTCAGCGGTAAAGCAGGCTAACGCGGTGTAATCACGGACTGCCGATGAGCCCCTTGGATGAGGAAGTGCAGGTGTCTGCCTCAGCTGGGCTGGGTGTCAGCCTGTAAGATGTGTCATCTTTCTGAGCACACTTCACCCCCCACCATTTCCCCTTGAAAAACACACACAAGAGTGCTTGTGTCCACTCTTAGCCCATCATCTTAACTACATCAATCCGGTGTCTAGAGAACGCCGGGAATTGGCCTAATTTTTGAAGGGCAGAAAGTGGAAAAGTGCTGAATCCAGATGTAAAATCCACAGATTTAGAGAAGAAAAAAACACTGAAATACAAATGGCTGAGGATCGAGACGTCCCAGACTTCAGAGTCTTTTACGAATGATTGTCTTTTTGTCGGCGCACACCGTTCGTCATTCGTGCCCATTGTGTTTGCCACGGGGCTAAACTTTCATGCCAGGCAGAATCAGAGAAAACGCTCTTTTTCTTCTTCTGAAGAAAGCAAAACTATTTCGAGAATGTCTGGGCTTGGGGGGAACATTGGTTTCTCAGGTTGACAGGCAGAGTCATTTCCCTGGTGAGGAGATATTTCGAGAAGCTTGGCACACTGCAGTGTCTTCAGATGGCAGGCTGAGGCTCTGTTGAATAGGGAGCTGCTGAAGCAACTGGGCCATAAGCTCTGGAGACAGAATGGGGGTTGTAGTCCTAATGAAGTCTGTCTTTTACTGACATGCTCTTTGCACAGTGGTATTTCCTCTGTCAATTGCGGTTTTCCCCTCATCGTGACCTTAAAAGAGGACAGTCCATTGTTATGTAGCAAAGGTACTCAGTTCTGAGCAGACAGTTCGGGCTGCACAACTGTGGCAAATGGCAATTGAAATGATAAATGTAATTATTAGTTTAGGGAAAACAAACTTTATCTAAAAATGTGTATGCATTCAGACACAACACACTAATTTTAATTCATTTAACAGATTTAATTATAAAAAATAATATATTTGTAATGCTTATCTGTGTTTGCATATTCCACAGTGTAATTAGCTTTGGGTGTTTTTCAGTGAATGTTTCTATGACTTTAACATACCAGTAGATGGCGACATGTGACTGGCTTTATTAGGGAGTCATTTATTCAGTCTATTTTTCGAAAATGCCAATTCACTCACAAACTATACAAGTAACTGATTTTACAAGCAAGTCGCTGAATTATTCATTCTGATTAGTTTAAAAAAGAAAGCTTTCTTCTCGAAGTGATTGATTTCACAAGTGAGTCACTGAATCTTTAATTCATCTGATTCACTCGTTCATTTAGGATACAAAACATTGCATTACTCAGATATGCGCATTGGACTTACTATTTTGGAACTATTTTGCTTCGCCAGAGTCTAAAATGTGAGTTACTCAATATATAATAAAAGTAATATCACACTCTTAATTGCGCATTTTTTGTCCAATATCGTACAACTGTTTGTGCGACACTCCTATTTAGCACTCCTGCTCATGTTATATATATATATATATAA
The DNA here is from genome assembly GCA_032359235.1 of Enteromius mattozi. Lineage (NCBI taxonomy): Eukaryota > Metazoa > Chordata > Actinopteri > Cypriniformes > Cyprinidae > Enteromius > Enteromius mattozi. The sequence continues at coordinate 7,892,013 of JAUMHE010000072.1, forward strand.
TTATTATTAATTTCAAATTAGGAATATACATTCTGCATTTGTCATTAGCTCTGTGTTAAACACAGCCAATGCAATTGTATTAAAGCTTATTTGAATATTTGTGGAGCTCTGATAAGCTTCTTAATGTGTGCTAGATGTTTTTTTCACTTTTTCTCCAATGTTAAACAAGCTATTTTACCTCATTCCATTCAAACAGTTCCCACCAGGCGATCTTTCTGCAGAATGGTCATCAGCAGGAGTCCTACTGGTTTGACACGTGATGTAGAGTTTGATGCAAACGTAAAGTGAATGAACAAGTGTGGCTCTTAATGTTTCTCATTGCATTGCCCAGGGGAATGAAGTTTAGACGTCAGCCACCATCACCTGCTCTATTTCAGTGCTTCATCACCCAGTGTGGTGTACAGGAAGAACAAGCCTCCTACTGAGGGACAGAATGAGAGAAAGTGAACATGCCCCTAGCTTGGAAAGACAGATACGGTAGAGAAGAAGGAGAAGTAGTTTGACTATTGCCTGAATACAATAGCTAGTCCCTCTTGAATACTCCATCGAATCCTCTTTGCCATGCAAGGTTTGACTGCTGCTCTCAAGATGGGTCCCAGTGCCTTAGGGGATGCTGTGCTGCATATGGGTACTTGAAGGACTGAAGTATCTAGAGGAAGTCAGGTTTGGGGTAATGTAGCCATCTGGTAGTGTAGGAATATGATAACATCTTTTATCCAGCCGTAGACTGTGAGTTTGTCTTTGAGCGCTTTCGTAAGAGGTGCGAACACTTAGGGAAGATATCACAGAGCTGTTGAAAGAACCAGGACACTTATGAAAGCATGACAGATAGATACAGTGACATAAATGAAAACAGCGTTTCGCATCATGATGCTAAAATGCGTGAGGTTTAAGTTGTTGAAGATTACGTTTTTTGTAAAATGCACAGTGTACAGTGTAAAATGATCCAGTTTTTTTTTTTAAGATTTATTTTTGCCGTTATTGCCTTTAATTTGATAGGACAGATCAAAAATGACAGGAAGCGAACCGGTAAAGAGATAGGGAGACAGGATAGGGAAAGGTCTGTGAGCCGGGACTTGAACTCGCAACGCCCGAAGCACAACAGCGCTGAATGTCGACACGCTGCCCATGAGGCTACTGGCTAAATGGTCATCAATAGACAGCTAATTGCACTCCTCATATTTACAGGCTATACAGCACACTGGATGATCAGTTGTTTTAGCATGTCAGCAGGGAAATCATGGGCATCCCAATACTGATGACCTGTGCTATAGATAAAAAAAATTTAAATCACTGGAAATGCATAAACTTCTTGTTTTATTACTTGCATTGAAATGGTAATTGAAAAAAAGATATATCTATTTAGGTATCTGGTAAATCATTGATTTTACTTCTGTGTCGGAAGGGAAAGATGGACAGATTAAGGGTGAGGATAGCAGAGTAATGTCTACAAGAAGAGATACTGAAAAGAGTAAGGAAACAAATTGGTGAAGTAGTGAGAAAGAGAGATGTATGGTAGGAGTTTGTGTGATGGTACAGAGTTTAACGCAAAGTCGATAACCCTGAAAAACCTAATCACAATGTGTCTGCAGATTCAGATCAGTGTGATCAATGCTGTAGGGGCCGCAGTCACAGCGGCTACAGGAAAATCAAATATTTTATGTAGGGAGAATCCTTGACAACTATGAGTTTTTTTAAAATCTCCTGTACTAGAACGCCAGTCACTACTTCCTTTATCATTTTATTTTCTCTTTCTTGTCATATCTACTAATTGATTAGGTCTGCCGCTAGTTATTGTGTTGGGTGTGTGTTGAAAAGTCTTGAATCAAATTATGTTAACCCAAACTTTTAAATGGTGGTCTGATTTAAAAAATACTGTTTACTAGTTGAATCTTCAATGCACGGTATTCCCATTTTCATGCAATAGAAATGTTAAAAAGGGGTTAATCGTGTTGCCTAGAGAAGAATGTTTTGGTATTTTACTTTGTTTTAATGTCATCCGTGTCCTCAGACATTCTAATGAAATGCAGTTTCCGGAACATCACACATGAGGTCTCGGGTCTGTTGGCTGACACTGTGTGAACGTCTGCAGCTTTGATATCAGGCGCCCTTCCACCCAGATTCAAGACGTCAGCATTGATTATGCTGGATTTGCAGTGGGCCTCCCAGCTCAAATATCAGATATATACCATCAAATAAATCTATTTAGTAGTTGAGAAGGCTAAATACTTTGTGTATTTGGCGTAACTTTATAGTATTCAACTGACATGGCTGAAATATTTGTTAGGTAGAAATGTTCAGAATAGCATACTAACATACAATTCGAGTTTTTGTAGTTGCAAAACTGTAAGTAGAGGCATGTATTGCTACAAATGGATAATAGTAACTGTTATCTACATAAACACCTAACAGGAAATTCTGCTATAGTGCTATATTTTTAAATAGCCATTACAAAAGGTTACCTTTTGGGGACAAAAGGTGATTTGATTCTGCAGTGGGATTGAATCTGGCACACACCTGGAAGGTATTGATTCTGCATATCTGCATACCTACAGAGTTTGCTTCATCAATATTTGAGAAGTAAGCTCTTTACTGCATTCAGTACAACACAGGAAGTTGGACGTGACCACCATCTTTTTGAAAACTACAGTACATGAAATCCACCTCTGTTTCATAGCACTTTGATGGAAATGTAGAACAAACTGTGATGATGTGCGGCAGGCTTCAGGTGCGTCCAATCAAGCATAGCGAGCCGTACACCTCTTTGCTCACACACTCTTTAGTGCTCCATTTTATCAGGTTGGGAGGGACGATGGAGAAGTGGGTGGAGGTTTCACCATCACTCACGATTCATTGTTGAATATTTCATAGAAAACGCTCTTACGATCCTTGCAGTGAACCTCATCAGCTTCTCTCCACCCTTTTCAGCTTGCGCTCACTACCTCAGCATCCATGCAAATTCCCGTCATCATCTCCTAAAATAAAGCTCTCCAGAGCCCCTCACTCAACCACGCAGCAGGTCTTACATAATTACTCAGGCTGTCAGTAGCACCGTACTGCCAGGCTCTGTGTGAAGTTACAACACTAATGCAAAATCTGAAGATTATTTAGGTGGTCCATCTCACATTTCTAACAGACTGTGTTTGTCCTTCGAACAATGATTGGTCCAAAATTTCACTAAAATATTGTAAGAATTAAGTAATGTCCTTATATATATCATGGAAGCATAAATACTTTTAGTTTTAGAGCATATACATGGTGTGTACACTCTCAGAGGTGAAAAGTCTAAAGATCATGTGTCAGAAATAGTTAGTGATATCACTTCCTCTCCTCAGCTCCTCACATTCTCACCTCTGCATACAAAACAAAAAGCCAACTCCTGCTGCTGTCAGTGACGACACAAACCAGTATATTAAGATAAATTATAAATGCAAGCACATGGAAAAAGGAACATTTATTGAATTAATTCTTGACCATTCTTTGACTCTAAGCATCACCTTCGTATGAGTACTCAAGCATATGTGCGTTTCTCATTTTAAGCATCTGTCTGCATGCTGAGTGACACGTAACCCAAACGCAGAACTCTGTCGCGCTGTAATAATCCAACCGGCATAATCCACGATGCCAAGGCCTGAGCACGTGGCTGGGAAGTGAAGGTAGCATAAGTGCCTGGGTTAGATATTAAATTCATACATTATTCATGTGGAAGCTGCTGCTAAAAAGGATTTTGGCATGGCATTTCCTTTGAAGCTGTCTCCACCAAAGCTGATTAGTATGTGTTGGTTTATTTATATATATATATATATATATATATAAAAAATTCTGGTCAATGTTCAAATGCCCACTGACGGTGTAATATCCGACTACAGTTTTGTATACTAGAGTACTATCGGAGTGGGCGGTATGGCCGAAATCTAGCACCGCGTGAGTCATTTTATATCACAGTTTAGTTCATGTTGTAGGTTTATGTACTGTGGTAATTTAATCCCAAAATGTGTTATATATTTCATAAGCATGCATGTAGTAATGTCTATTTTTGTAGGAAATCTCTCTGTGAAAGACATGCACGTGTGTGTGTTGTGTGTGTATGCCTAGTTAGTATTGCAGAATACATCAGCACAACCCAGCTGTCCCATCAAGATAAGGACTTCCTCATTTGCTCACTTGTTTATTGATTTCCTGATATTCTTCTGTATGAATCGTGACCCAGCAGTGAAGCGCGCGTGTGTAAAACACAGCTGTTGATTGACGGAGTGTTTGTTGTGAGGATGTTTTTAAGCAGTCCTGTCAAGAAAACAAACGTATTTGCTTTATCGACAGAATATATTTGCGGTTGTTAGAGTGAGAATACTGGCCCGCTGCCCCTCTATATTGTGGCTATACACTAAATTCTTATTCTCTGACTATGAGGAATAGTGTAATCCAATAAAAAGAAGTCATCTGACCTTAGTAAAAAGTAATATATTTAAAACAAAAATACATTTATTTTATACTATGTATAGTTCATATGAGCAATTTAACATATTTTAAGTTTCATGGTTTAGTATACATTGCAATTTTTTTAAAAATACATAAATATGTAATTGTATTTGCATTATATATACATGTAGCATAATAAATGTATTTAAAATTCATTTTAGTATATTTATTTTTCACAAGTGGATGCTTTTTCTGACTGAAAATTACCGCTTGTGACTTGATAGAAGTATTTTAGAATTTCTTTAAATATTTCAGTATTTAACTCTTTCCCCACCAGCGTTTTAAAAAAAAGAGACCCCGGAACAACATTTTAATGCAAAAATATAGTCTTGACCATATCTCTACACCTAAACCCAGTCACTGACTAGCCTAACTTCGTTTCAATCAGATTTAAAATGGTCAAAACACGATCTACATGTATGATCTATATTATGATCTACATCGTCTCTGATCCTTCCGTTTATGACGTTCAGGACATGCGCTAGGGCGTTCCTTACCGTTATCCACCTAAAACAGGGATTAATGTAAAAACTCATCTTTGGTGGGGAACCGTTGTAAGCCAATTGACGAGATATCTTGTCAGTGGCGAGAAAGAGTTAAAATGGAAGAGACTATAAAAATAAATCATGTTTCCCTTTATTAGCTACATTAACTTTATAAAATTCTGTCATTATTTACCTACATTTCGAATATTTTCTTCTGTGGCACATAAAAGAAGGTATTTTGAGAATTTGTTTTTATTTTGTTTAATTTTATTTATATATGTAATGATTGATTGTAAATTATTTTTTAGATGAAATTCATGTTTCTTTTTTCTCTGATTGTCTTGAAATACAAAAAATGCACTGTTAATCTCTAGAGTTTAAAGAGGGATATCAATAGTGTCTCAAATTGTGCTCAATATATGAAAACTTATGAGAATAAGAAAGTTTTAGATAATATTTTTGTCAAAAACAAAATTATTTTAACACGCTATACTCTATCAACAATTGTATATTTCATTTTTCCTAAGGAACTTTAAGGGCAAGATTCTTGATGCTTGAATGAAACCTACTATAACTGACACTTCCATTAAGTCTCCTGAAGTATGAAAGAGAAGCCTTTAAGTAATCAAATTTTCCTTCAGGGAGTCTGTATGAAATTGTTGAAGTTTTCAGTACAATTTTGTAGCATAGCTAAATTAAAAACATGGAAAGGCAAATACTTGTGTCCAGAGCTTGTCAAACTGTAATGAATCTGAGACCTGGTTTGGTTAAGTGCCTCTCGTGACACGTCCAGATGAACTCAAGACAGATCTTTCCATCTTTCTGTGAGGACGCACCTGATGGACTGTAAATTTAATTACTACAGCTAAGAGGAATGTGTAATGTGTCATGAGGGCTGTCCCGATCTCCATGACATTAGAAATGAAAATGGAGGATTAGTTTTTTTTGTGAATGGAGGGAGGAAATGGGCCTGCCAGTTATATTGATTTCAAGGGAGCTCTTCTACGGATGTATAACCAATTACTGCCTGAGCCTCCAAGACTTTGACAAGTCATTGTAACTTCTCAAGCACGCATTATATTCAATAGCCCACTAATGCAAAATCTTAGCACACTTCAGAGCTACCTAAGAAGAAAAGAGAGCTCAAGAGTCAACTGTACTTCCTGCATGTTCAAATTGAGCCAGGAAATATCTGCTTTCAACCAGCATGATTTCACATTCCCTTCCCATCTTGAAAGTTACCTTGGTTACACTGACTCATAGTCTTGTCAATCCCCCCCGTTTCGATTTAAAATAACACCAGACTTCTGCACTCAGGCTTTATGGATTCATTTCTATTTGGTTGTACTGTATTTAGTCATTCTTTCTTTATTCTGCCTTCATCGCCAATTTAATTGGAAGAGGGAAGAGCAGGCGTTCAAACAAACCAAGCCAAATAGCCTCAAGTGAAGATTCCCCTGTTTCTGCCTCCTAATGTTTCTCTGGCAAATGAATTAAGAGAGGATGAGAGAAAGAAAGAGAAATCCTTTTACAGCATGGTCCATATGAACAGCACATAGGCTCCGTTCCAAAATCTAGTGAGCTGCCTACTGCCTACACAAGCAGCTGCCTTCTTAGACAGCACCCGAACTGAAAAAGTGACTGATGAGTGACTGATTCTGAATGCCCTAAATAGGCAGAAACTCGGTGTGTCGTACAAATAGTGCTTGAATATCCAAATAGGCCCAACTTTAGTATTAGCATGTTGCTAAGCTAACAATGTGACACCCTAATTAGCGTGTATATATATATATATATATATATATAGTACCTACATGTAACTTTTAGGGCAAACAATATGTTTTTAATTATATTATGTTTTATGTATTCTGTTATATATTTTTTAAATTTTTTTTTGCATTTGTTTTCGAGATTAAACCCGCACCTGCATTCAAAACATTTGCTTTTGTGTACCAAAGGCAAAAAGTGGTTTATTTAAGATGACACTACCTTTCTAAAATTCATGCACTAGTCAGCAGAGTAGAGAGTTTGCCACAGTGCATTCCGGGATTTCTAGCATATATGTTATGCTGCCTTCTGGAACATTATGGAGGGGAAACTATAAATTATAAATGATAAGAATGAAACTGGTGAAATAAACATTGATGAATAGATTTTTACCCTCGCATGCCAGATCCATAAGACGCTGAGATGAAAACATTACACTCTCCTTTTTCTATCTCTCTCTTGATAGGTGGGTGGGGGGGTTTTGCTCTGAAATATCCTGCTCAGCACAGAGAGATAGCAGCGCATGCATTGTAATCCTCTCCCTCCCTGTTGGAAGGAGTGACGAGGAGAAGAAAAAGAATAATAATGGTTTCTACAGTTCAGCATCTGCTCATTAATCTTTCATACAGACCGATCTGCCAGCAGCGGCAACGCAGTGAGATTTCGGGTTACGCTATCAAATCTCAATTTATAAATAGAGAGAGTTATAGAGAGTGTGATGGAACACAATCATTCATCTCTCTTTGCGTGTGCTACTTTCATTTTTTACATCTGTTCAAGGGTCAGTGTTTCTATTGCACTGATAACAGGTAATTTGATAAACTGCTGAAAACCACTGGCATGATCAATAGAGAACATCTAATCTAGAGAGTTAGTCTTTGAAGAACACTTACAACTGAGTTCATTTTTAAAACTTTGTGCCTAATTACAACTAATTAATAAAACTTTTAATTTTGCTTTCTAGGCCTTAAGGTGAATTGAGAGGGCAGTTGAGTGGCTTCTTCAATGGATCACCATGTAGTGTCATTTTAAACAGTATATTATTCATTGTAGTGACTTTTTGTAATATGTACTGTAACGTGAGTGTGTGTGTGTGTGTGTGAGTTTAATGTGCAGAGGCAATTTTAAGACGCTAATAGGTCAATTTTCTTGGAAAGAGTAAGCACAGTCTCTATGGCTCTATGAAGCATTTCTCTGTTTGTTAGAGCATCATGATGATGCATTTCCACAGTTATTAACATCATAAATCCTAGCAAAGCTTTATTTAGTTTTTTATTTGTTTTAATTTATTTTTTTATTATGCACACTTATGAGACTATAAATTAAAAACCAGTTAACGCTGCCACATGACTGTTTCTAAAACAATAGTGTCTGCAATTTTTGCATCTTTCTCTGTTCTGACCAACATATTCAATCTCTACATATTTTTGCTCTTTTGTGAAGTTGTAGAAACTTAATTTTTTATTTTGTTATTGTATCAAAAGAAAATGGAAGTTCATTAGAAGTTTGCTTATGTCAACTTCTGCTTCAGAGAAGCCCAGAAATGTGAATAATGTCCGACATTCTTTCTTTTGTGCATACTGTATATAGACACGTGAGATGGAAATGGTGCTTTATTCACAAGTTTTATGCGGTATTCTTATTTTCACTACTTTGGATGGTAACATAACTATTGAGACTTTCTCCAAAATATCTTCTTTTATGTTTTGAAGAAAAGACAGGGTCAAATGATGAAAGAATATTCATTTTAATTGAATTATCCATTTAAGTTCTTTATGGAAGTACTTGACAAGATCATGAACTAAATAATCACAGTGAGTTTTAGCTTGGTAGCTATTTGTGTTGATCAAACCTCTGAAGTTCAAGCGTTCCTCTCTTTTTTATGGCAGGCAGATTCCCAGCGTTCACGATCATTTAAAGGTGATTATAATGGCATTCAAAAGCGTATGACCTGCAGGTCATCCAGCTCTGCTGCCCAGATCAATAAACTGATGAAACGAGGACTCCTTAGCCGCTCACTGTGTGCACAGGAGGAATACTATCCTCATCTTCCAGGAAATTTGGGAGTCTGAAGGACACCCGAGTCACATGATCAATAACCCGGGCTGTTTAACCAGGTCATACGCTTCTACTCCCTCCCCTTCCTTTTCATCCAGAAGAGCACTGGTGACAGCTAACTCTCCCTATTGATTAATGTTGCAGCTCGTCAAATCACCCATTCCAGACACGCACGGGAAAACACAATGCCACAGATGAATTACCCTGCTGAGAGAGGAGGCTAGGCCGACCCGGCATATTTATGCCTCACTCTGAGCGCTGTGGATCATTGTGCAACATTTTGTCTCTCTCTCCGACTGTTGTATTGCAGATGCAGATTTTCTTTATGCTCCATTATAGTTTGCATTGACTCTGTTGACTTTGACAGTATGAAGAAACTGGAATGGTCTTCAGGCCACAATTTGGATGACTAAAAAGGCTAATTTACATTAACCTTAGGCATGAGGAGATGAATTTTTGCTGTAAAACCTTTACAGTTTAAGTATCATTTTTTAAAAAAAACGGCTTAGTCTGACATAGAAAACTTGACAAAGTGGTGGAATGGACATTGGAACTGACTATTAGGACTGGACAGGACCTGGGCCACAGGTCAGCACAGTTTTGTGGCAGTCATGTCTTTTAAATTCTAATGAAGTCCTGAATTTGGATTGAATTTGAATTTAAGATGCAGAGTTGTAATTTAAATACCCATCAACATGGCACAGGGACACACAATGGGCTTCCAGAAACATTAGATTATAATTATAATCAATGTCTAAAATGCCACCTAAATATTATTATAATAAATATTATAGATGTGTATTTTATAGATGTAGTTTGAAAAAACAACAAAAAAACTTAATAATAATAATAAATATTTCTTAAGCAGAATGATTTCTGAAGGATCATGTGACACTGAATACTGAAGTAATGATGCTAAAAATTCAGCTTTGCCAGAAGCAATCAATTAAATTTTAAAATATATAAAAGCATATAGAAAGCAGTTATTTAAAATTGTAATAATATTTTACAATATTACTATTTTTACTGTATTTATAAGCAAATAAGAGACGTCTTTCAAAAATTCCAAGCCTTTGAACAGTAGTATATATTGATATGTATGCCTTTATACACATTTATATACGTGAGTGCTTTAACATTTAACACAAATTTAACATCTTTCTCTCCATATTTTTTGCTCTTTTGTAAAGTTGAAGAAACAAAATTTTTATTTTGCTATTGGATCAAATGGGAATGCAAATATATATATATATATATATATATATATATATATTTGTTGTGTGTCGACTTCTGCTTCAGAGAAGCCCAGAAATATGAAAAATATCTAACTTTCTTCTGAACTGACAATTTTATGCAATATTTATGCAATATTCTAAAAGCAGTTTTATATAGTTTTAGATTGCATAGACCATAAAAGAGCAATGTAAACATTTGTTTGCCTCTCATGTAGCCTTGCATTTTGTACAAGAAAACAAGCACTTTTCTAATCCTGATATATTTGTGCCTTTATGCATTAATATGCGGCAATGAATTATGGATGAATGGAAAGCTCTTGAACATGGCGGCGGGTTTCTCACCATCATAAAAAGCACAGTGCCCTCTCACCCCGTCACATGCGCACAATGTCGGCGGAAAATAACAGCGGCGAAATGCAGGGCAAGGGCTGGTCATTTCTGTTGTGACAGGCATCTAAACAACCTGCCGGATGGATCGCAGTAATTGGGGTTAAATGCCCTCAATTAGCAGCGCGTTGGCAGAGCTGCGTCTCTCTCTCGCTCCTCTATCGTTCGCTCTTCTATCTCTCCGTCGGTCCTGCGGGAGGGGAGGAGGGGGGCAGGTACAGGTGTGGGACTCGGCAGACTCACTCATGTGGCGCTAACGCTCGCAGCGGTGTGGAGAATGAAGCGGCGGCTCCCTTACAAAATCGATTGCCATATCATCATTGGGTCCACATGCTGGGCGGGAGGGGGTGATGCTGTTGCAGATGGTGGAATGGGAGAGGCTTCTTTTCAACGGTGCCCTCTAATGGGTTTTTCTCTGTGTGTGAGAGTGTGTGTGTTGAGTCTGCTACTTATGAGAGAGAGAGCTTTTATAATCATTGGCCACTATGATGGCTAGAGATGCCAGCGTGAGATTGATTATGAGAGTGACTCACATCGACTTTGATAGTTTTACTGTGGTGTCGAACCAAAAGGTGTTGATGAGTAACAGCTTCAGTAACCTCCAAATGTGGGAGTAATTATGTTTTTGTTGCTTATTAAATTATTTTTTTCCGATCATCACGCAAGGCTTTGGGCAGAGATGAACATGTATAGTACTACGGTATGAGTACAGTAAATTGGATGTGCGCTGTAACACACACTAAAAGTCAAACCGATCAGTTCCATTTCAGTTGCTTTGTTCGTTATTTGCCATTTAACAGATGATAATAATGCAACTGGCAGCACAAATGCATGAAATACGTTGTTTCAGGATGTGAGGGTTTTACACTGTAAGTTGATAGTGCAGAGGGAAGTCAGAGTCAGAGGGAAGGTAAATTACTTTTTAAATGGAATATTGAAACAGATAACCAAAGTTGTCTGCACACTGGAAAATGCAATCAGACCAAAAAAGGTAAATTTTATTTTTCATATGCAAAAGGGAAAAGGCGACAAAAGGGCAAGGTGTCTTAAATAAAACAGAAATTAGAAGCCTACTTTCTTCAGTGATTTTTAATGGAATATTCCAATGGTAACTTGTATTTGTATTATGTAAGCATCATGTTCATGCTATTGCCATAGCTACATTAAGATTTAAAATATTTTGTAAAATATTGAATAAAACATATGACATGCTGTATACTTGTCCGCCCTGGAGGCAGTATATGACTCTGCCCCCTTACAGCCTCCAGGGCGCCTACCCTCCCTCCCCATTTTTTTGTTATTATGTATGTTTATTTAGGCGCGAGGTCGCGCCTTTCCGGGGGGGAGAGTAATGTCAGGTAGTCTGTCTGTTTAGTTTCGTTTTCATGTCTCCTTGTTTTGGTTTCGTTTTGATTTCCACGTGTTTATCCTTATTTGGTATTTCCTGTGGTTAATGTGATTATCAGTTAATTATCTTCCAGTTGTGTCTCCCAGGTGTTTTGAGTTCTCCTTGTGTTTGGTTTTTGTATTTAAGTTCAGTGTCTCCAGGGTTCCCTTGTCGGTCAATGGTTGTACATGTTGTAAGTGTTAAGTGTTCAACTCCGCGTTTATGTTTGTTATTAAAAGATTTATGATTTGCATTCCACGTCTCCTGCGTTCTCCATTCTCTCCTGCACGACAACGTACAATACAATACTTAGCATATATGGTAACATTCAAAAGTCTGGGGTGTGTAATTTTTTTTATGTTTTTGAAAAGTGTTTTATAGTATGCTCACCAAGGCTACATTTATTTGCTCACAGTACAGTAAAATATATTTTTTTGCTCAAAGTATATTTTAAAATATGATTTATTCCTGCTGAATTTTTAGCAGTCCTTACTCCAGTCCTCAGTGTCACACGATCCTTCAGAAATAAAACAAATATGCTAGTTTGCTGCTAAAAAAACATTGATTTATTCATAAATGTTTTGAAAAACAGTAAATTATTTTAATTTTTAATTTAATTTTTTTTTTTTTTGGTTTATGTTTGCAGGCACTTTTGGTTCCTTTTTTAATTTACATTTATTTAGTCAAAATTAGTCATTACTTTAGTCAATTTACTAAACATTAATTTTTATTTATATTAATTTGTTTATATCATGTTATATATCTTTATATTATATATTAATTATATATCATTATCATTCATGTTTATATCATTATATTATGTTTATACCAGTTTATATTTATAATGATTAAATTATTAATATTTATATCATAATATCAATATTTATCAATATGCATGCATGCAAAATATGCTTATTACATATAGGAATATTCTAAATAGCTGTGAAGCATTTAAACCTCTTATATGGACCTTAATCAATAAATTCTGTGTATGTATGACTTAAAATGCTTTAGATCTTCCGGGATATTCTAGTCCTGCACAGAAACTAGACCATTTGAAGAAACATCTCTGATATGTAAAATGCCACCCAACAGTAAAAGCATGTTATAAAGATGGCAGCGCTCTGGAATAACAGGTAATAAGCCTGATATTTCCCAAATGCCTTTATGAATTAGACTCTCAAAACACAATTGGTGAGTCTTAGCCTGTCTGGGGTGTATATTATGCTTTAATGAGCTGGGTTTGTGTGTGTACCAGCCTAGCATTCCTCATGAGCAGCAGATCGTGCTGAGCTATCATGCCGAGTGCCAAATGCCTCTCTTGAATACTGAATATCAAAAGCATCGTTTGTGTGGTCTTCATGATCCTCAGCAGCTGATTAAACCCCTTCCCCAGTGTGAATATCCCCACCATGAATATCGGATCTGTAATGACGTAAACAGGATTTATCCTTTTCGTGTTGACTTTGTCTTGCATGTCTATGTTCGATGACGCCTTGGACTGCCACCTGTCCTCATTGTCCTGCCACCTGTCCTGATGGTAAATATCGGGATAGGGAAAAGCATCAGTGCTGTTTAGGGAATACTGTTGGGTCACTAATAAACACTGACTTTAAGGCAACTCCTTACTAATTGTGTATTATTGATATCCCATGAAATCCTTGCTTCAACTGAACCAAGTCTCAACACTTTAACAATTGAGGTGATTAACATTTTGTAATATTTTTGAAACATATGCTCATCAAAACTTCCTTTATTTCATAAAATAAAAAACAACAACAAAAAAATAATACATGTTAAGTTAAAATAACTGTTTTCTTTCTATATATATTTTATAATATAATTTATTTCTGTGATGCAAAGCTGAATTTTCAGAATCATTACTCCAGTCTTCAGTGTCACATGATCCTGCAGAAATCGTTTAGACTCCCTTCACTTCCTTCATATATATATATAGTTATTTTGGTAACACTTTGTAATAACTACACGCTATGAATCATTAGTTAACCATTAGTAAATAGTCAGTTCAGTTCAGTTCAGTCCTTTATAAAACATTGTTCCAACATTAATAGTCATTAGTAAGCAGTTTATAAATACAGCTATAAATGCCTTGTTCT
>JAUMHE010000072.1:7914832-7927934 GCA_032359235.1 Enteromius mattozi
AGTAAATATATCTATCTATCTTTGTCAATCTATCTATCTGTCCGTCCATCTGTCTGGAGTAGTAATGACAGCTAAAGGCTTCTTTATCCTAAATAAAAAGTATTTAATAATGAACCATTTACTGTAAAATTGAAAATTTTGGTGTTTTTATATATTACTTATCATTTTAAATATATATTTATATATATATATATATATATGTAGACCCACACACACACACATCCACATTCATCCAGGGTGTACAGCAGTAATTAAATGCCGATGTTTACAGGGATATTTTGGTTAGTGTGACTGTCTCACTTGCGTCACAGACCAAAGGATCCTCATCTCGCTCACCGTCCTCTCTCCAACTAAATGTGTGAAAATGACATGAGAAAGCGAGTGTTTAAAAGAGGTCACCATATGGTTTCTCTACTGTACATGCTATGTCCTCTGTTACACCAAGGTGCTCCATTAGTGACCTATTGGACACTCTCCAGCAGCTTCAGTAATGGGGCTTTAATCAGGTGTATATGTGTGTATGTGTATGTGTGTGTGCGTGTGTGTATAATGAAGTTTCTGCTTGTTTGATCACTGATTAAACATTCAAGCAACACAAGCACAATCGGCTGGCTCAGCCAAGCTAATTGCATTCCCTAAGGAGATGATCCAAGCACAAGTCATCCAATCCTCCCTTCACGTATCGGACCTCATGGGCAGTCCTATCTGTGCGCATCAGCTCGTGTGCATGCATTCGTTGGCCATTGTGTTGTGCTTTGTGCCTGTTCGCGTCTGTTTCAGTTTAAAGGCTCATTAAAACCGGTGCTATAAATAGATGCATATGTCCCCTCAGCTGCAGCGGTGCATTAAATGCGCCGGCTTTGTCTCGCTCTTCAGCTGTGTTGTGTCTGACCTATCCTGATGCGTTCTCTGCTCCTGGAGGACGTGGGAATCCCGATGCTACTGCACAATCCAGTATAGACTTGTCCACAGTTACATCAGGCTGAATATGTCGTTCTCTCGCATCTGTCCCCCAGAACACAGGTGCATGAGGCTGCTGGGAGTATTTCAATACAAAAATAACACATGGACAAAGATTAGTGCACACAGGATGTCTGTATTTAGGCATGAAGGGCCTCTTTTCTTGTCTTTACTTGTTTCAAGGGTGCATGTTTTTTCAGAAAATGCGTTTGTATGTTTACTTGGCTATACTTTAGGGACAAAACTGTCTACAGAAGCTCCCCTTGGGCATGTCCTCAAAGGTAAAATTACAAATATTTATTATAGTGAGGTGTGTAGAGTTATAGTTAGCTATATATAAAAGTTGGTAATGTTGTCTATAATGATGTATCCTCATTTAGATATTAGAGTTTGTAAACTTTTTGGTCTTAAAATATAATGACAGATATCTAATATATTATAAAACATCAAAAAAATATACAGAGAGAAAAAATATATTAGGTGAAATATTAAAAAGAATAAATGTGTGTGTGTATATTTGATATAAATGATTAATCATGATTATTCACACCCAAAATAAGTTTTTGTTTGCATAACATATTCATGTGTATTGTGTATATTTATTATGCATATATAAATACATACATATACTGTATATATTTTGAAAATATTTACATTTATGTACATTTAAATATTAATGTTCTCATATTTTACATTATATACAAATATATTTAATATATAAACATAACATATTTTTCTTAAATATATACATGCATGTGTTTGTATTTATATATACATAATAAATATAAAGAGGAAACACATATATTATGTAAACAAAAACTTTTATTTTGAATGTTTGACAGCACTAATATATATATATATATATATTTTTCCTAATTGTAAAATAAAATTATTGCAAAAATATTGTTATCTAAAGATAATAATATCTTAAATTTCTAAATTATTGTCTTGTTATATTTGAACATATCTAATTAATATCTTAATAACATTGTTTTTGAAAACCTTAAAAATACATTTGACAACGTCTTTTCCCCTCTTAAATCTTCTCACAGAAACTGAGAAAGAAACCTCTTCTTATTCTCACAATTATGACAATCAAAAGCAACAACATAGCAACCACTTAGAACACCCTAGCAACCACAAAACCATTCCTAATCATTATCAATACACTCCAAATATTTTAGCAACCCTATAGCAACATCCTGACAGATAATTATAGCATGTGTGCAAAAACCTTGTTAATTAACACATTTCAAATGAATAAAAAAGTATACTCTTAAAAACAATTAAAAATTCATCTCTGAGCAGCTTTTCTAATCTGAGTTGAAACAATATTAGCTTGTGTCCTCAGTGCCCATATACAGATGAAATTTGTCATATTATGAGGGCACTGTCCTCTGTCAGACCTCATTGTGCCGTCAGCATCAGAGAGCAGATCCCGGCTGACATTTACACACCTTCCTATATATCTCCACATGCAGCCAATCATAGACTCACACTGCTCGGCCGCTCGGGGACCTGAATAGCGCCGAAATGTTGCTGATGATGGACTGCCGTGGGTTTAGAAAAAGAGGGAAAAATAAGGCAGTGACACAACAAGCTGTGACCCAAGCTAGTCCTATTAATTCATCATCTACACGCCTGGCAGCTCTAAAGAAACAATATAACTGCTTGGAGTTATGATGACTGCTGGGTATCTGTGATGCAAAGAAAAGGATCACTTTTGCAACGTGAGGAGTTCAAATAATGTTGAGACTAAAGCTAATTAAATTTACAAACAAAAATGCCTTTTTAGCGTATATATATATATATATAGTATTATATGTATATATGGTATTAAGTTTTAGTAATTCTGTTGTGCTTTTGTCAGTTTAGTCCATTTTGTCATTCTTGTTTTCTTAATATTTTATTTTCAGTTAGTTCCCAAGACAGCGTTTCTATTTTTTTTTCTTTTATTTTTTTTTACTTCTGTTTTTAATTAACATTTTATTAATTTAAAGTTTAATTGTATTTTTTAGCTTTTCAATGAACAGAAAACACTTGTATAGTTTTGTGTTTGAAGAACAATAACAACTTCAAGCAATTAATATAAATAATAATATTAACACACTGTCAATTGACACTGGGACAAAAAATTGTGTAGAAACAATTTTCACTCAGAAATTGCTAGTAAATTTTACAATTGCATTGAATTATTATTACAGTTTCAAAATATGATTTTAGTTTTTACAATCTAGTTTTCCTAAATGTATGCATGCATGGTCGCTAATATTTTGGTGTGTCTCTGTACAACCTTTGGCCTCTTTATTCAAATTACAAAAAAATACACATTCTTTTGAAAACTGGACAATGGTCTCCTTTTAAAACATTAAATTGTGGGCATTTAGCCAGTATACCAAGGTGGCTTTGCGTGTCCGGGTGAGATGGAGAATAATGTCGGGTTTATGGTAAAT
Organism: Enteromius mattozi; assembly: GCA_032359235.1. Taxonomy (NCBI): domain Eukaryota; kingdom Metazoa; phylum Chordata; class Actinopteri; order Cypriniformes; family Cyprinidae; genus Enteromius; species Enteromius mattozi. Next base: position 7,918,246 of record JAUMHE010000072.1, read on the forward strand.
TAGCCCGCAGAGCTTCTTGACACCCAGTACTGTGCTCTTGTTTCTCTCTGACTGATTCATTCGGCTTCCTGTTTACCTTTTTTTTCTAGGTTCATTTGACAGGTCAGTGCATAAATGCATTATGCATTTCACATCACATCATGCTCATTTCTCCTCAGCTTTAGGACAGCTCTCAAATCCCATAATCCTTTGGAGCTCCTTTACTGCACAGCACCCACCCGTCCCTCTCTGTGTCTCTTTCTCTTTCTCTCTTTCCTCTTGCTTAAATCTTCCCATCAGGTGGTCTCTTGTGCTCACACACAAGATTGTGTATTGTGTATACATGCTCATGAGATTCACACGTACAGTCACACACATTTGCTCATGTGGAACTGGGTTTCCAGGATCTGCCAGTATTAAGCTACAAATATGCTCACCGCATCAGTAATCAAGACAATGTGGATCAGCCAGGCTTTTCAGGTAATGTCTGGCAGAATGAGTTCAGGTTTCTGTCACAATCTGACATTGCCCTGTTTTTCCAGGTTTTAACATCCGTCTCGGGTGATCAAGTGGTCAGGTTATTGAGATCGCCATCTTGCAAACCATGTTTAAACAAATTTAAATATTTATATTTGCCAAATATTTAAAAATAATTTTAAGTTGTATAACTGTTGTATAAATAACTTTACAGTTTGAATGAAATGTAATGAATATATACATGATTCTTCTGAACTCATTGTAATATGATGATTTGGTGCTCAAGAAACATTCCATCTTATTATTCATGTTGAAATCAGTTGTGATGCTTAATAATTTTTGGAAACTGTAATGGCATTTTTTCAGGATTTTGAAAAATTATAAATACACGGTTTGTCCAATTCATACGTCATTAATACTGGTTCAGTTCCTTGATTTAGAATGAATATTACCAGAGTTCAGATGAACAATATCACCCTTTTTAGACGAATTTGGGTACAGATCATGAGTGTACATCCATGTTTAGAAAACATTATGCAAATTAACTAAACTGCGAAATCAAACCTGAGTACTTCTTTGTTTAAAGTCATCGTAAAACAAAGTAGTTATGGTATGAGATGCTAAAAAAACCTCATGAAACAACAAGCTAAGATGTCCATCTTAATGGTTTTGACTGCATTTTAAAGAATGAGTTTAAAGATGTGGGTCTTACCACGTACCATATTGTACTTGTGATCTTAAACCATGTTCATGTGAATTTTTGGGTGATTTGTGTGACCCAAATGTCTTGTCAATGGGTTGGAATTTTTGAAGCTATAGATTTGAGAGTATGTAAAGATCCCTTTGTGTTACACAATACACCGGAGCTCAATATAGTATATGCTTTGATTCTCACACCATACATCTTTGTGGAGGGCGGGAGGTATTGAGAGTTTATTTGCAAGGAACTGGTCCATTTTTCAAAAGCATCCATGGACAAAGATGGATGAAGTCTGTGGGGAGCAGAGCTGGTTGGAGTCGTGTTTTATGCAGGGCCCAGTGGGACCTCTGGAGGAACGGGTTCTACGGATGCCCCAGGCTGATTGAGATGCAGGGGGAACGTCAGATCGGCAGGAGATTAGAGTGAATTGAGACATGTATCAGAGCAAGGCAGTGCTGCCTTTGATTGGGTACTTTTCTGGGTGGTTCGCCAGCCACAAACCCTGCTTTCATTCAGTTCTCTTTCATTTCTAGTTCCCTCTCTCACTCATTCTCTCTCTCTCTCTCTCTGACAGGTGCGGAATGATTTGACCAGTGAGCTGGAGAAGGCAGACATCCAGATTGCAGACACTGAGAGTTTCTCTAATGATCCCTGTGTGAATGTGAAGAAACTAAAGGTAAGGGAACTCACAGGCCCTGCCAACATTTTAGGTGCTTTTATCACTACAGTATACAAATATTCTAAACTATCCTTTCAGTATTCTATTAAATATTATACATTAAAATCTGGTTAATTATTGCTGCCATTGTTACTTTTTTCCACTACATTTCCCCAAAAACACATTAATATGCAAATTAGATTTGGTTTATAGAGATATTGTATATAAAGAGTAAACCTGTTTACCATTAACCATTTTACACACATTTTGCATAAAGAAAAATTATGTATCAAATCATTCTGTTATAGTTGAGCATGATCTTTATTCAAAGATTGGTAAAAAAAAAAAAAAAAAATTGGAAATAAAAAATGTATTGGTGGTTTCTAAAAAATCAATTGTCAATTGTTTTTACCTATGTATATTTATTCATGTCTTTTTATTGGACATAGCATAACTTATGAACGAAATATAATTTGTAAATTATTTAATTATTAAATGCTCTAAACAATGTAAATGCATGAAAAAAACCCTTTTTTTCTAAAACCTTTTTCTCGGGTCTTAAGAGGTTAAAGAGAATGGTAAAAAGTTGTCTTAGTCATCACCATAAACACATAAAGTGGCAGGAATGCCATGATCAATTTGTCCAGGTATGTTTCTGATCTAAATAGCCATTGTTGTCTTCTGCTTCTTGTACTTTGCAATTTCCACCTTAAGGCTTGTTCCCACCTTTTTTGCTGAGTCATTTTTTTTCACTTCACCGTGAAACTATTATGACTTCTATTACCTGCCTGACTTAGTACCTCCATTATCGCAATTCCCCAAATGGCGAAGAACTGCTGAAGAACTGTTTCTTCAAATTCTGCATGGTCAGATTTTTCACCAGTTGACAGCAACTATTAGAGTCTGTAAATTCAACATTATACTTTACATTGACACGGCTGTGCACAAAGTCCAGAGCGACAGGACCAGTTTTGCAATAGATAAAACCCATATAAACAAAATGTATATTTTTGACACTCACATCCACTGTAGGTGGGCTACCATTCGCTGTGTAAATGTGGGAAAGTCTCACAGCCATGGTCTTGATAAAAGCAAAGCGAGTGGTGACCGAGGTCCTGGGGCAGCCTGGCGAGGATCCAGCCTGAATTTTGCCTGGCTAGAAGAAGCTTGTGTCTGCCAGGACTCCAGGACAGCTGGAGCCACTTACACAGCTGGAGGGATTCAGGTTAAGTGCCCACGCCGTCGGGGGTGGCAGCAGGCTTTGTAACGGCTGCTGATTGTGAAGCAAGAAGCGCCTGACCCAAACGGCTGGTCCTGAAAAGGGAAGCGGGAGTATTTCACACAATAGTTCCAATATCTCAGCATGTTCCTTGGCACTGCCGAAGTGCAGAGGGTGGTATTGTGGCAAATGAGACAGACTCTGAGAAACGTCTCAAGGAAAGCATTTATTACAGGCCACACATACACTTTCAAACAGCGTTTGAATGCGGCCCCATCGCGAACGCTGTTTATGTCAGTGTTCCTGAGTTTAGAGCAGGTCTGGGATCAGATTTAATGCATCTGCTGTGATCTTACCTGTAAACGCTACTGTTTGCAGAGCTGTCGACAAAACGCTATCCCACCCACCGGAGTCATTATTTTCATTCCCGCTTGAACATGATAGTTTTCATCTTGAGCAGCTCATTAGCTGTGCATGTTAAATGCTCTTCCTGTAGCCTCGTGCTTGAGGAAGACATCCCAAGAGGGAAAAGCAAAAAATTGATTCAGAGATGATTTCTTAAAGTCGCTGCTGGGCATTTCAATATCCCAGCAGCTGTGACACATCTTTTGATGGATTGGGCCGTGGCACCCCTCAAACAAGACCGTCTGACTTCCACCTGAAATTTTCATTGGCATTTACTGGAATCAAGGGCAATACAGTTAAGAGGGTGGAGAGGGATATTATTACATCCTGATATGCAGAATGAGAAAAAGGATACTTAATAACCTCAGGAGAAGATGTAGGTTTCTTAGTGTTAGCATGGCCTTTAACACATGAAAGATGCATTCTGAGCTTTTATTCATTTTCATGGGTTCAGTTTTGGCTTCATGGACCTGCAAAGCACATGACTTTTTGATGCGCTTTTGAGGAATTTATACGGCAAAATGCATTTCCATCTCCCATTATTTGCATTAGCCCTTTTCCGCACAAGTTAAAAACTATACCGATAATTCAAAATGTGCTTTGGAACAGAATGATGAAAAAATAGCTAGTGATGCACAACTGGACGAGGTGGAGGAACAATGCTGAAGTGGGCTGAATTATTTACGGACTCAATCATGCAGCGTGAATGCTGGTTACAGATGCAGATCTCTGTTTCTCCCTGGATATAAAGCAATTCACACTGCTGATACTGTAATAAACTTAAATATGTCTCACCTAGGTAAGCAAACACATCCTAACTGCATTTTTGGAAGATGCTTACATATTTTTTGCAGCTTTTCTCATGAAAAGATTGCTTACTTTTATTTTGGGACATTTTATTAATAGAGATGGTGAAAGAACAGACAAAAAATGTTCCGGAAGAGATGGATAACAGGACTGGGAATTGGCCCAAGCCGATGCAAGTGGAGTGTGTGAAATAAGTCATTTTATGCAGTATTGTTGGGTGCCTCAAGTTGTGCAGAAATTAAACATTTTGCTTGTAATTCAGACATTTGCAAATATTTTGAAATGTTGTTTTTAAATTATTATGAGTAACGATTATTATGATTAGAATAAACTAGTGGTCAACCTAAATGGATTTTTTGAAGGCCAATACTGATATCATGGAAAGCAGATAGCCGATATTAGGTCGATATAACTTTGTTTATTTTAATTAATAATATATTTAAAATAATTCAATAATAATAATAATAATAATTATTATAAAAATAATAATTTTAATATATAAAAGTGTAAAATAAACAATATAAACACTTATACTTTAAGACAAAGTATTTTTTACAAATTAATAAATATTTCATACATTTCATACATAAAATGATGTAACTGCTGTAACCAACAGGGCACTTAGTCTTCTGGGTAGTTTGTGTGGTTTGGGAATGATGTTTTTCAAATAAAACCAAAATAACACTCATATTACATATAGCACAGTGAAAATGACATGAATATGACAGCATAAAACACAGCTCAATTTGCAATCACTAGTTTAAAATTCTTTAATCACGCATTTCTAGTGAAGCTGAACTCTGCTCCTGTCAGCATTCAGTTCACACGGATCAACGTCACAGAACACGTGATCATACAGGATACACATGCACACTTCACAATATCTCAACTAGATTCAACTAAGTCTGCAAGTTTTGTGAATTTAAATGTTGAAGCAAGAGAAAGAAATGTGAGAACTGTGCGCCACATCGAACATACCGGCCTAACAGAAAAAATTATCAGCCAATGCCGGTATTTGAAAAATGCTAAATATTGGCCGATATATCAGCCCTGGCAATATATCGGTCGACCACTAGAATAAACCATTTGTGCTTAGCAACCACCTTTTATCATATGTTTTATTGATCACACTTCAAGGTCCAATTCTTCGCCTCGATGAACTCTTAATTTGCTGCTTATTAATAGCTAGTAAGGATGTTGTTAAGTTGTTGATGTTGTTATATTACATCGTTGAGGTATTGAGTTGGAAACAGCCAACATGTTAATAATAGGCATGCTAATAAGCAACTAGTTAATAGTGAGAATTGGTCCCTATACTAAAGTGTTTCCATTTTATTTAATCTCTTTAGCGATTAACTATCTGTTTTATTTTGTTCTCTTCCTCTCTCTACAGGATAATGATGTTCGGATCATCATCGGTCAGTTTGATGAGAATCTTGCCGCTAAAGTCTTCTGCTGTGTAAGTTATATGGCTTCATGTCTCAGATCATACTTCAGACTGTGAAAGGCCTGTACATTTCTTTAACATACTGTACATGTTCCGCAAAAAAACATTTAGCTGTGTCAGCATTAAAAGGACTGAAGTCGATATATTCTTTCTTTGGTTGAAATGAGATGTGTGTTGAGTCTCTGATCTTGTGTGTGTGCTCCAGGCCTACAACCTGAACATGTATGGCAGTAAGTACCAGTGGATCATCCCAGGATGGTACCAGGGGAACTGGTGGGAACAGGCAAACTCTACAAACTGCACCACTAAAAAGCTGCTGACAGCCATGGAGGGCTACATCAGCGTGGATTTTGAGCCTCTCAGTGCCAAACAGATTAAAGGAATATCAGGAAGAGTGAGTGTCTGCAATGCAGTGGGATCACGGGAGTTATGAATGACATTTCTGATTTCTGACAAAAAAAAAATTCAATATGTGGAATAGGAAAAAAATATGCATTGCAGTTTCACCTTTGAATTTTAGTTTCAATAGATTCTTACACTGAGCGTTTCTCAGTTTTCCCTGTTGAAATGGTTTATGTTGGTTAGCTTTTCTACCTAACGTATTGATATTCATGACCACATTTTATAATCATTTTTTTAATCTTTCACAACCTTTATAAACATTTTTGTTAATTCAAGATGCATCGACGCATTTTTCTTTTTATTTGATAATTGCACTGCTTCTTTAATAAATTTTATTTTAACATTACATTTTAACATTAAATATTATAAATGTTTTATTTACCATATAATAAATTCATTACCATTTTATTATTGATAATTATAAGAAATGTTTCTTGAGCAGCAAATCTGCGTATTAGAATGATTTCTGAAAGATTGTGTGACACTGAAGAATAATAGCTGCTGAAAATTCATCTTTTTATCACAGGAATAAATTACATTTTAATGTGTAAAATGAATAGAACACTGTTATTTTAAATTGTAATAGTATTTCACAATATAACTACTTTTACCATATTATTGATCAAATAAATGCAACCTTGGTGACACTTTAGAATAGAAAACACTTATTCACTTATTAACTATGACTTTTCTCTCAAAAAAAATTCTAATTTAGTGCTTATTAATTGTTAGTACGCTAGTTTATAAGTTCATGTATTGGGTAAGATTAGGGATGTGAAATAAGGTCATGGAGAATAAGGCATTAATATTTGCTTAATTACTATTAATAAATGGCTAATATTCTAGTAATATACAGAACATGCTATTAAGCAACTACTTAAGAGAAACTAAAATAAAGTGTTTCAGAGACTTAAACCAGCTGTTATTTTTGTAATTAAAATACATTTTCATAAGTAGAAAACAATGGATGGTTTTAAAAATGTTTGAAACCACCATGAACACAAATATCAGATTTCTTAGAACATGTTTCAAGGTAGATTTCATTTTTAGACGCCGCAGGAGTACGAGAGGGAGTACAACCGCGAGCGAGAGCAGAAAGGAGTGGAGACAAGCAAGTTCCACGGCTTTGCTTACGATGGCATCTGGGTGATTGCGAAGACCCTCACACGCGTCATGGAGCTCCTCAGACACAAGGAGAGGCACGACACATACCACAACTTCACAGTGGATGACCGCGAAGTGGGAAAAATGGTTCTGGATGTGATGAACGAAACCAACTTCTTTGGAGTGACAGTAAGTTTGTGTTAACAGATGATCTACAGCTCTTCTTGGGGCCAAATAGTGTATGATCGACCTGTTTACAATTCAGTAACATGTTTTACTGCAAAAGCTGCTGTGGCTTTCACGATTTCATTTTAGATTGAGCCGTCATGTGACTTTTCCTAAAAGCTGAAAAGTTGTAAAGGCTATATTGTGATCTCAAAGTCAAAAGAGGGCTACATTTATTGCTGCAATCTGCCTGCGAGAGGCTGAGGGAGGGCAGACATTTGAGAATGCATCTTGGGATTGGAGGCTAGTAATGCTAAACATGCGATGTAACTGACAGAATAAGAGCCAGATAAGAGGTAGGGAGATAGTTGGTATGCAGGGAGTGTCCCGTCTGCAGACATCACTGAATGTGTGTTTGTTTATGAGAACACACTGCTGCAGGCTGCCAAAAGCGAGAATCACAGAGCGCAAAAAGAAGGCAAGTCAGCAAATCTAAAGGAACGCGCTGAAGCTGAACCAAACTATCTCTCTTAACAAAAACGTAAGGGGTTTCGATATTGCAGTAAATGCTGTTGGTTTGGGAAATGAATAGGGGTTAATGGGGATTTTTGGGTTTTAGTACAGTATGTCCTCCAGCCCTCCATCTTCAGCTTTTATCCAGCAGTTATCTCTCATGTGTAGCAGAGTATGTTTTACTGCTAACAAACAATGCATGTGCCGCGAGACCTCAGTGACGAAGCTTAATGGAGAGGAAGGAAAAACAAACACACATAAAAAAGAAAAATACTGCTGGAAGACCAGTGGAAACAAATATGAGCAGAAAGGCAAACAAGAGCATGTGGTCATTCTTTTCCCTCGCTGTAGAAAAAGCGAAGATATATTAGTAAAGTAATGGTTACTGAGCAACATTACAGCATTTATTTATTGATATCACTCAGTATTGTATATTCAATTGATGAATTTCCTTTATTTTAATATTTAAATCACTTTTGCTGACATCTAACGTTCACTTGTGAATCATTTAAAAACACTAATTATTTCGTGATACTGTAAAAATGCAATCTTTAGCAAAACTTTAACGCTGAAAAATAACTGTTAATAAATCATTTTTGAATTTTTCGCTATTTAAAGGAATAGCAAATTCGAAGACAAATTAATATCAACTCAGTTTTTTTCATAAATTCCTGAAGTAGCATAGCTATGCTAATGTCTTTTACCTACATCCTAGATTTGTAGTAGCGATATGATCGTGCTATATATGCATGTATGTATGTACTGTATGTGTATACGATATATTTATTTATTAATGTGAGAATACATTATTACAGTTTTTTATGTTCAGGAGCAATTAAACAGACTAACCCTACTTTAAATAAATATCCTGTTTTATGTGTGTTGTGTTGCTTAAATTCACTTTTAGCATTTGAAATGTTAGTGTTTTTTATTTCTTTTTTCTTTTTTAGACAAAAAATTGTTTCGATTCATCGGTTATCCTCCATAGCATGAAAATAATTATCAGCATTTTGATATTCAGATTTAAAATAGGACTTCTTCCTATCAAAGCTGAACGATTGCAGAGAATCGTCTGGAACATAGTCCCATAAAACTAGATTGCAATCTGACTACAACAGATTTAGTGGTCCCACAAGGATCAGGTTTGTCTCGTACTGATGGCTGGGTCTTTGTCCAACAGAACGGGCTGTTCTAGCTTCTCCATCAGACTTTGAATCCTCTGAGAAGGGCTATCGATTGAGTGCCAGCATGCCTCAGGAAGTAAAACATTATCTTAGAGAAGTCTCTGTGGATTATTTTGAGTAAAGAGTGGCGCTGTGCTGCTTTTATTTGGTTAAGAGAGGGTTAGCACAACTTTCTTGATGGTACATTGTAAAAGCGAAAATACTTTTCTAATCAAAAGTTTGGGGTCAGTTAGTATATGTGTTTTTAAAACATTCTTGAGTAGCAGAATTGCATATTAGAATAATTTCTGAAGGATTAAGCAATACAGAAGACTGGAGTTATGGTACCGTTACAGAAATAAATTACATTTTAAAGTATATTTAAATAGAAGACATTCTAAAATGTAACAGTGTTACTCAGTATTATTGCTTTTGCTGCATTTTTGACCACATAAATGGAGCCTTAATAAGCATAAGACACCTTCAATGTTTATTAAAATGTATACAATTTAATGTGTTTACATTCTAGCATACAAAAATACTCAACTGGAGAAATAAGGAAATGAAAATGTAATCTAAATTTCTAAACCAAAGCCTCTTTTTGTAGATATAACAACTGATGAAAATTTAATTTGTAAAGCTGTTCTCAG
>JAUMHE010000072.1:7928034-7943328 GCA_032359235.1 Enteromius mattozi
ATCTAAATTTCTAAACCAAAGCCTCTTTTTGTAGATATAACAACTGATGAAAATTTAATTTGTAAAGCTGTTCTCAGCATTTGCAAAGTTCACAAAAATGTGTTGCACTTGTACTGTAGGTTTAGCATTGCTTTCGAGCGTGTGTCCAGTTCAAAATGCTGTGGTAGTCTTTTTGGTTCAGGGTGACACTTACAGTACTGTGTAAGTCACAGACTCTGGATCCAGCAACAGAGTCAGAGACCATCACGCTTCCTCCTCTGCATTTGACAGTTGATGTCACACTTAGAGCAACCATCTTTTCACCTACTCAATTCCATATACATTTTTTATTTTCCATTTTTTTTTTACAAACATTTTTCTTGGCAGTTTTACCACTTACTTTTGTAACTTTTCAAGTTTCTCAGTGTACTTGGTGGACTGCTTACATTTAAATAAAAACAGGAAACAATTTTAAAATGCATTACTGTTGTTATGGTTACGCCAATTGTTTACATTACTTTTTCCACCCACGAAAAATGGAGCTGACTTGCTGCCTCGTTGCCTTATGAGGCAATGACTTTGAAAGCAGTTTTTGAAATTTATGAAAAGGCACCTTATTAAAATGATTTTGCACAGGCTTCTGAGGCAGTGTAAGGATTTCGTGATATACAACAAAATAGAATGCATTAAAGTGATAACTAAAAGAAAATTTAATCACTATAAAACTGATTTCTCACTAGAAATAACATTAAAACTCCCAAGGCAGCGTTTTAGAGCTTTTGGATGCAGCCGGAGACTTTTGAAAATGCTGCAGACCCTGTTTTAGTTTGAAAACTTCAGGGTTGCGTTTCAGTGTAAACGGACCAAAACAGAGACCTTTGGAACAGCATGGCTGCTAACTTTCACTCTGTGTATCCTTCATGACCGTTTAAACAATAACATCATGCTCATTGTTGTACCCATAGATACTGTACGTATAGGTAGATTCCCCATTCCATCACTCCAAGCACGCAGATGCATTCACTATCATGAATGGTCACGTGACATGTGTTTTTGGTCATGTGGTGTAGATGGAGATCAGAACAGGAACACCAGTATAGACAAGAATCGTTTCTATTCTAAAACGCTGTTTTAAAAAGAATGCACAAGTGCAAACAGGGCCTTAGAAAAGTTGAAAATAGACAATTGCACTGCTGATGTGGACAGGTGGGACTATATATATATATATATATATATATGTGTGTGTGTGTGTGTGTATATATATATATATATATATATAAGTGCTGTCAAACGATTAATTGCGTTTTGCCACATCCAAAATAAAATTTATGTTTGCATAATATATATGTGTGTGTTCTGTGTATATTTATTATGTTTATATAAATACACACACATACAGTATATATTTATATGCAAATAATTTATATTATAAATAAATATATTTAATATATAAAAAAATTTCTGAAATATATACATGCATGTGTTTGTATTTATATAAGCATAATACACATACACAGTACACATACATGTATGATGTAAACAAAATCTTTCATTTTGGTTACAATTAATCGTTTGACAGCCCTTTGCATCATCAGTAGACAGTTGATATCACCGAATATGTGTGAGATATTTCAGGACAAAACTAGCTTCTATAATAAGTGGCTGTTTGGTTTGCTTGGCAGCTACATCATCATTCGGTTTTATCACCTTCATCACCTCCACCCACAACCCCTTTTACAGGCCTGAGGGTGCCTTGCACACCTGTGTAACCTCCATAAAGCTTCCTGCCCGGCCTGTCCACACCTCTGCACAGACTCACGCTCACACACACTGATAAAAGGTGCCATCAACATGTTTGACCCATCAGCCCACACCTGCAGCGCAACACAATCTATTTTCAGCTGATCTAATGTTACAAAACCAGTCTAAAAAAAGAAAGAGAAAGAGCGAAGACTTCATTGATTTAGAAAAATTCTCCAACTACAGCTTGAGTCTTAGTCACAGTTGATCTTTCTTTCTTCCATCAAACACAAAAGGACATGTTTTGCAAAACGAATAATGAAAGCGATGGTCCTGAACAACAAATTATGACCAACGTTTCTCCTTGCTGTCTCTACAGTGTGACATCCTGCTCAGCATATAAATCAAAATGATGTTTCGTAAACTATGAGGGATATGTAAATTTCCACAGGTAGGGCTTTAGAGTCAGTAAATTTCATTTGACAAAGAGTACTGCAGTTCACATTATATATTGTTTACACACATAATTCTGAATTGCAGCTTTAATGTGTTTTGTGAAGGCGAGCATTTATCCAGTGCACCCACATCAGAGCAGCTAAACATATTGAATCATATTGCACTGGGACCGGAGTCTGCTCTACACTTCAAAGACAGCTGCTTTTAGAGATACGATCGCTTCTGAGTTGCCTCCCATGGTTTTAATGGGCTTCTAATTATTGCCATGGTAATGCAGTATGCCTCTCACCTGTTATTTTATTGGGCCGAGTGATCCCAAATCCTTTTAAATGGCTCATTAGGCAGCTTCGGGGGCAGACAGACAGCAAACCACATTTACACATTTTCTTTTTTTAAGATATAATGAGCAAACTAGGTAATATTTTGATCCAGTGTTGGAGCTTTTAAAAACTATTTATGTAAAAATGCTATATACCTGTCTGCGCTTTGATCAGTTATCCATGATTAACCTGCATCATCTGATACAATATGACGTACTTGAATTCATGATTTTGCAGGAAACTGCTGTGTTAATGATTGTGTTTTGATTGAGTTATGTGGTTGATAAAGGAACTTGCAAGTTCTCGTTAGCCTTTTTATATTTCCTGCACCCATTTCCTTTGACCCATACAATGTATTTTTTTTGCTATTGCTACAAATATACCCCAGCAACTTAAAACTGGTTTTGTGGTCTAGGATCACATATAATAAATATTATGCAGAATTTACCAGTTTTATGATACTGATATATGTTTTATTTTGAAATATATGATAAATAATATTCAGAATTGTATTTTACTTTTTATTTTTCATTGTATTATCTTATTTTATTTCATTTAATTTCTTTTTTATTTTATTTTATATGCACACACACACAAATATATTATTTTATTTTGTCAGTAAAGCATCCCAGTCCTCCTCAACTGGCACAACCTGACAAACTGTCAGACCTTTGTGTGCTCCTTTAATTTAACAAATCAATTGTGCTGCAATTAATTATGTTTGCCTCAAGAACGCAATCAATTCACAAATCTTTAATCTAATAAATGGCTTAAAAAATAAGCCCTGTGCCAGACTTCAAACTATACACTCCCAATTTGTTGCTGTGCCAAGAGTGAAGGATATGGCAACAAGATGGAAAATCGATCTTTGTAAGATATATCTGTCCAACTTGGATTACGTGCCATGATATAAATCATCTCAACTGTGCAATCGAGACTTCTGCAAACTGTCCATTTACACGTGATAAGCAGCTCTTGTGAAGGTTCATCGTTGTGTGTTTCTGCAGGGTCAGGTGATGTTCAGGAATGGGGAGCGCATGGGAACCATAAAATTCACCCAGTTTCAAGGTAAGCCCATTAGATGGTCATTTTTCATGGTTAACAAGCCTTTTTATAGGAAATGCTGGATCAAATATAGGTCCTTCAGTTGATCATCCTCCGTCTTACATGAACATCTCACTCCGTGATGGTGCCGTTTCGTAGAGTATGTGCGACAAATATCTCAGCATGACAATTGTGCCATACATCACGTAGATAGCCGGCATGCTCAGCAGCAGCGTCGGCGCCGTCCTGTAGCTTAATGGGGTCAGAGAATTCCCCTGCTCGGCCCTCTGATGTGATTAATCCAGTGTGTGTGTGTGTGTTTCCTGAGGGCAGGGAAATTAACTCTGGTTTGTGGGATTTAATCTCGGAGCAGGGATTCCCCCCTCGCACCCCACGGCAGCCGCAGGCCACCGTTCCCCACCCTCTTCAGTCTTATCTGCTTCAGCGCAGAGGCTTCCCCTCCATAGTGTGTTACATCACCTCTTCAGACTGTATTTGTGAGCAGGCCGCAGGATCGGAGAGCTGTTTGGCTAAAGGGTGATTGAACTGTCTGTCAATATGAGGGCGAATGGCAGTCAGGGAAAAATAATGAAAAAAAGAAAGGGGATGCTGTTATCAGCAGTGCACTAGAGAGCGTCTCTTTCTACACAGAGAACAATCACAGCTCACACTGGCTTAAAGCACAAGCTTGCTTTGGGCTTCTTCTTTATTTGGGGCTCACACTCTATTACTGTGCTTTCTGTCTTTCTTCGTCACTCACTCACACTCATATCACTCTCAGACACTCTCTTTCTCCTTAATTTTTTACTCATAACTCACTCATTAGTCAACTATTTAAAAAAAAGTGTATTTCCTTCTCTGATTGTTCGCATTAACCCTTTCTTGCAAAAAACACTCATGTGAGCGTAAAAACAAAATTTTGATAATTTTTGTTTTCGGAATTTAGCATTTCGGTCACTCTTTTATTTTCAGTGGAAACATAGCTACACATTAATCTGTTTGTCTATTTACTCATTCATTAACAAGTATTTATTTACTTTCTCATTTATTAAGTGACTTATTCATTCAAAATATACTACATGACTTTTAAAGGGCTACTCCACCCCAAAATGAAAATTTGTTCATTAATCACTTACCCCCATGTCGTTCCAAACCCGTAAAAGCTCATTTTTGGAACTAAAATGTAAGATATTTTTGATGAAAACCAGGAGGCTTGTGACTGTCCCATTGATTGCCAAACAATTGCCACTGTCAAGGTCCAGAAAAGTATCAAAGACATGGTCTGAATGCTCCATTTTAAAAATGGCGATACAGTGAATTTACGGTACTGAATTGTTAAATAAACATATTATTTTTGTTTTCCTTCCGTACAAAACGTATTCTAGTAGCTTCATACTATTACGGTTGAACCACTGATGGCAGATGGAGCATTCAGATGGCGTCTTTCATACTTTTCTGCACATTGACAGTGGTTGTCATTAAAAATATCTTAAATTGTGTTCCGAAGATGAACAAGGCTTTTAAGGGTTTGGAATGACATGGGGGTAAGTGATTATTGACTTTGCATTTTGCAGTGGAGTAACCCTTTACAATATAAGCAGATTTTGACACTAGACATCACAGTTGTTGACTTCGTAAGTAGCAACAGAGGAAATCTGATCATCACACACTTCCAGACTTTCAAGTTGTTCCAAACACAAAGCACAATGTGCCTAATGGTTATGAAATGCATGACAAATGAAAGCAATATTTTAGTTTTAAAACTGGCTTAGAATATCAACATGTTTGATATTCTAGATGGAATTATAGTCTGAATCCACACTACATGGTTTTGTCAAAATCTGCAGCATAGATATGAACTTTATAAACTAGGAATGTAAATGTAAACTGGGGAAAAAAATCTAGGGGAAAATTATGTAGCATATTTCAACTTTGAGTCATTCATTCACTCACTCGTTTTCTTGTTTATTCACTAAATGAAAGGGCTGTATTTTCAGTCACACACTGACTCAGTCTTTTTACCATTCACACAAAAAACACTTCTTAATGAGTTTTTAATTAGTCTCTTTAACTTTTTTCCAGTAAAAAATATCTCTGAAACAACACTGCATATGATTTCATTCACTAGATTTCAGAGAGTGCATCATTAATACAAGTGTATTTTATCTTATCGTACTGGCAAATGTTTTTTCTTTTTTTTTTTTTGCTATTTTGTTTATTTTTCTAAATTGTTCTACTTGTTTACACTTAAAAAGAAAATAAAAAATCTGCCAGTACAGTAAGACAAAATAAACTGGTATTAAAGATTTTATGATTAAAGTATCCAATTTTAGGAACTTAAACTAAAAAATAAGACATATTTTAAAAATAATTCTGTCAAATGTCCTTGTCAAGGTTCCATTCATTTCCAACCTCTCTTCCTCTCTGCTCATTTCTCTCTCTCTTCCTTCCTCACTGTTAAATGATAGGAAGGGGTAGCCCAGGCTGAATATTTAAAGACGCTCTGATCCTCAATTGAGCCTGCCATCCATCTTTAGAGTCCCAGTCCATCAGCTCCTACATCACACTCACTGCCACCACACACCAAACCATCTGGACAAGACACTCAGAGCCATTTCTTAACCTAGTTATTTGACAATGACCTTCTGGCAAGATTGTGTTCTGGCCAAACTGTTTCTTTCTCACTGCATTTATGATAAAGACTTAATCCTGACCAACATATGAGGCTTTGGAAGTCATTGCAGTTGACAACTAGTAACTAAACACTGTCTATTAGTTTACATGCTTACGGTCTTTGTAGTGCCCCTTTGATCTCATAGTTATAGGACCTGAACGATGGCATTCTCTGCAGCAAAAACATGTACACGGACAGTGCTAATTATTTACCGTCAGACCATTGAGAGCACAAAACCTAATCTAGTTTGGTGTTTAAATTGTTACTGATGTTAAAGTTTGGCCTGGTTGACCCCACAGCAGTTATATGGGAAAACCTGAAACATCAGATGAATTGCAATGAGCAGAATGTGGGTTGACATCCCAATTCATATTCATGTGGTAAATGTTTAGCATTAGCGGTCTTGGAAACGCATGTATTTCTAGGAGCCAAGTGATAAATATCTTATTTCCCATGTTCTCTGTTTTTAAGTGAGTTTTTTTCCCTGTGAGTGTGACAGTCAATACACAAGCAGTTGTGAAGCGCACACCAGGGAGAAATATTGAGTTTTAAGATGGCTTTTGGAATTGACTTGCTTTGTATTTGGCCTCTGAAAGTAAGTCTTGTTCTGCTGGGAGGTTATTGACACTAAGCTTTATTTTATTGCATCTGTGGATACGTAACCTTAAATTCCACCTAACCATCCTGTTTTCATCTTTAATACCCAGTTCAGTGTTATTCTTGTCAACAAGGCTTTTTGTTTTATCAGCAGTAAAAAAATATAACAAAAAAGACGCATCAAGGTGAAAATTACATTATTTTGTCTTTTACAGTTTGGCACATTTTCATGTTAATTTTTCAAAGGTTTGGAGTTCGTTTTCAACATTGATAATAAGATGAAATATCTCCTGAGCTCCTTAAAACCATTGTTTTAAACTGTAATAATGATTAACAATATTACTGTTTTTACTGTATTTTAGATCAAATAAATGCAGCATTTGAGTGGTAGGGTATGTGTTATTGTGAACGATATAACATATAATTCATGGTATAATGAGCTGAAATAAATAAATATAATAAGTCTAAATATTGACTAGATTTAAAGGACAAAAATGTACTGTCTGTGTCCTTGTCAGTGAAGCTGTTATGTCTTCTGAATACCGTAAAGCTGTTTTTCTGAGTTAGAATTCATGAGACAGTGTTTGTCTCAAATCATTGTTTTTGCAGATTTGCTAATCTGGTGCCTTTTAATGGATGTGCAAATGTATAAGGTTGCAATTTACATAATTTTAGGTCAACATCACCCCCTGAGCATTTTGGGACAATATGTTGGGACTAGTTCTGCAGTGGAGTGCACAGAAACTAAATTTACTGTCCATTGTCTTGTTTCTCTCTGGGGGCCGCCGGCTTTGAACACACTGCTCTTATCGTGGCTGTGCTCTTGTTCTTGCTGTCTTTCACAGAGGGTCAAGAGGTGAAGGTGGGAGAGTACAACGCCATTGCAGATGTACTGGACCTTATCAACAACACCATCAGGTTCCAAGGTAGGAAAAGCCCGTTTGCGGGTCAGCGTTTGACTGAGAGAGAGACGGAAGGTTCACACGCCTGCCAATGTTGTGTACTCACTGTTCCATGTGTGGTCATCTGAATAATTCAAGAGTTATTTTTATGTTTGCTCACATTGACATTCTTTTGTTGGTTTTTTTCAATAATCCCTGGATATTTCTTTTCTTTTCAAAACTGCCTTTGTGGAAAACGGCGGTAGACAAGAAGTAAAACATTTTATTGTCTTTAATCGTACTTGTTAAGAGGAATCATTTGGCATAATTACCCTGTAAAGCCTGACATATGAAATAATATGAAATGTTTTTTTTTTTTTAACAAATTATTGAACCTAAAATCTAAAAAAAATGCATATGTGTTCATCATTTTTGATACATTATGGATCAAATAGATTAATATAGGAAAATACTTAAACCCAAGGAGAAAAAAAACCTTTTTTTTCTAACACAATTTGAGCAAAATTTTGAAAAACATATAATCTAATGCAATTTGATGAAGATTGTACAAGTAAGTGTTCCTCAAAAGCCTGTTGAATCATATATGATGCTCATATTTTAGCATGATTTTCCATACACAGTTTTTTTACAAAATCCAATAGCAAGTTGCTTCAATTCAGCAAGTGTTCATCTTAACATATTACTATATAAAAGCTATTTTTACATTTTCTTTATAAAAATCAGTTAATACGCTCAGACACACATTCACAAGAGTACCACATCATATGCATGTGGTGCTGCTGATGCATTAGCCAGGTTTTTCAGCAATGTTTTGATTATATTGTTAATTTAAAGTCCCATATTAAATGTGGCACTAAAGGCTTTATAGGGTTAAGTGGAGAAAAAAGTTCAAACACTGACCCCAACTGAGTTTGCTTTCTAAATTCAACTGAAAAAAGATTCTAAACCATTTGCTTTTTAGCTAATAGCAGCAAAGCCTCACAGCAGTACTTGAAAACACCCAGGTTGTCAAGACATTGAGTTTGTTCATGCAAGTCATGCAAACAACTCTTGACTCATTTTGGTGACTCATTTGGTTTAAGTGCTCGACTGTCTTCCAACTTCTCATTATGATGTAAGATCTAATCGCATCTTACATCACGATCACCGCCACCGTTTTTAAACCCGTCCACAAACATTATTATGTAACTTCAGGCAGAAATAGAGCTAATATGTCACATTAGTGACTAGATAACCCCATCAATTCTCTCTCTAGTTGGTATGGCATTTTAAAACCTGAGCCATTTAAATTACACAGGAGCGTCTTCCGAGGAGATGTTGAAAGCTTTCTCAGAGGTGACGTTCTTAGAGGTGACTGACTGTAAACCATCATGACTCTTGTAGGTGTTGAACCACCGAAGGATCGGACATTTGTGCGTCTACAGCGCCGGCAAATAAATGTCCCCCTCTATAGCATCCTGTCTACCATCACTATACTGGGCATGCTCATGGGAGGAGCCTTCCTCTTTTTTAACATCAAAAACCGCAACCACAGGTCAGTGCTGAGCAAGACTATGAAAATAATTAATTCCAGAATAAGACCACATTGAAAATCTGGGATCATTTGTTTTTTATGGAAATCAGTATTTAAGATTTTGCTAAATGTTAAGATAGGAAAAGTATATATTTAAGATTCTACATTAAGTCAATATAGATACACTACTGGCTTTTTTTATATAAATAATTTAATTTATTATTTAAGGATGCATTAATTTAATCAGCAGTGGTGGAAATTTATAATTTTTGAAATTTGAAATTTCAGTTTCAAATAAATGCTGTTCTTTTAAATGCTTTGTGCATCAAAGAATCCTGAATATTGAAAATTCAGCTTTACCATCATAAGAATAAATTACATTTTAAAATATTAAAACAGAAAAGGGTATTATAAACTGTAATAAGATTTCACATTCTGCAGTTACTGTATTTTTCATCAAATATATTAGATCTATCTGTGTATCTATCTTTTTTTTCTTGTTTTATTACTGTTCTTTGTCCTGCACCTGAGCCCATTTGAGTTTTAGATGTGTGCACATATTTTTTTCCCCCCCAAAAAAATCCTGATTCCCAGAAGATGTTCTTTGATTTTAAACTATTCTGATTCTATTACTTACAATGGCATACATGTGCATAAGATTATTACAACAGTGGAAAATACATTCTCTTCTACTATCTGTCTGGTTTCAGACTTTTAGATCGGTATATGATACAGTCACAGGTGTAGAGGCACATTTAATTGCTGTAGTAAATAATTAATGAAATGTGAATATTTAATGTATCAGACGTGTGCTTCCTTCCATCTGCAGGCTGATCAAAATGTCGAGTCCCTATATGAACAACCTGATCATTCTGGGGGGCATGCTGTCATACGCATCCATTTTCCTCTTTGGTCTGGACGGATCCTTTGTGTCAGACAAGGAATTTGAGACCCTCTGTACTGTGAGTAATGACTGATTTCTGTGAATCAGATGTGAACATGGTTAGACCATGGGTTAGTTGTCATACTTTTTACTCCCATAAGCATTTTTTCCCCCTGGCTACAAATATCTATAATGGATAAACTGTCACAATAATAAGCAATCATAATGATTTTAGTGTGAAGAACACTCACAATTATTATAGTATAGGACTCATTTATGACATTGGTGTTTTAAACATGCCAAACCAGTGCTGGAGAAAACAATCTTTGGTGCAACTGGACATTTGACACAAAACCTTGTAAAGATTGAGACAATTTCTCATGAGACAACTAGCCTTGGTCTCCTCTGTGTTTGAATCTGAATACTTTTCACCTCTGCTACTCAGACTGTGTCACCAAACTGAGTAAGCATGATTGGATGTGTCTCGTCACGCTTCCACTGCCTGTTTGCATGTGACCATAATCCACCTTTTAATTACGAGGCTTTGGCTACTGCAGTAGCTTGAGACTCATGGGAAATAGCTCACAAATGTGTTGAGCAGGACACATGCTACCTGCCTGAAATTGCTCTGTCTTTCCGGCCTGTGAAGATGAAAGCTTGCTGCGCCATATTAAGAAGAGTAAAACTGGACATTTTTTATTCATGCTTTTTTATTAAATAAAGTTCAACCTTCAGTAAATAAAGGTTGAACTTATCAGGGATCAACAATAAGGACTTTTCTGCTAATATTTTTTCAACATTATAAACCTTTTTTTTTTTTTTAATAAATTGATTTATTTACAACTATTCAGAAATTAATTATTATTTTAAATTTCAGTAAATAAGTAAAACAGGTTATAACAATGTAATTCAGTTTTTTTTTTTAAATGTGTCAAATAAATTAGAACATGGAAAGAACATATGATGATTTTATTCTGATTTTCAACCCTTTTATGTGTCCAACATCATAAAAGTTCAGTCTCAATTTTAACATGGATTTGGTGACAATTTAAATCACAACAATGCTCAACACGCCACACCACACATAGAAACCATATAAAAACTTAAAATTTACACAGTCTTCAAAGCACTGCAGTTCCATAAACTGGCTCCAAACTTTCTACCACTCTCTCCAGGCCAGCAGGCCATCCTTATCGTTGATTCCTGTCTTTTACATGCTAAAATTTTCTTTCCCAGAGGAGCTCAGAATAAAGAATACTAGATCTGTGGGAGAGAGAAAGAGAGACAGAAGATGAAGGGAGGACAAAGAGAAAAAATTATGCCTCGGGAGCTTCCACAGAATTCACTACACACCCTGGCACCCAATTTGCTTTCTGATAGCAGGCGTGGGATCATTAGATTTTATGGTTTTGCGGTTTCTGCTGCTTTGTGTTCTATAGACTGGTGTTAGAGTCCAATCTTATTTCAGTGCCTAAATTATAAGAACTTCTGGTTTGTAGAAACCTTGTTTTACTTTCTCATTTAATGTTTTAGGTCCGTACATGGATCCTTATTGTGGGTTACACAACAGCGTTTGGTGCCATGTTTGCAAAGACCTGGAGGGTGCACGCCATCTTCAAGAATGTAAAGATGAAGAAGAAGGTGAGAAATGGGCTTTCAAAGCATGTCAGATACAACATTTCACACTATCTTCATCTTGAAGTAACTGTCATGGAGCAACATTGCATGCTAATTTGGCCAAAAACACTGGTGCATGACAATGAAATGTCTTACAAAAAAAGATGAGAATAGATTTAAATAGTCATTATCAATATTTGAACTATTTGTTTACTGATCGAACATTTGGAGTCGAAATAAGATTCTTTTGTTCAGCAAGGCTGCATGTATTTGATCAAAAATACGCGAAAACAGTATTATTGTGAAATATTATTATACTTTAAAGCTTTTTCTAATTGAATACATATGTAAAATATTAACATGCAATTAATTCAAAGCTGAATGATCCTTTAGAAATCATTCTAATATGTTGATTTGGTACTCAAGAAACATTATTATTATCAATGTTGAAAGCATCATATTTTTGTAGAAAGTGTGATAAACTTTTTCCAGGTCTCCTTGATGTATAGATTGTTTTTATTAGAAGTAGAAATCTTTAGTATCATTGTAAATATCTACACTTGATCAATTAAATGCATCCTTGCTGAATAAAAATATTCATTTTGTTTTAAAAAATCTTTCTGACCCCAAACAGCAGTGTATATTATCACCTTTAGGCATAACTCATTGGGTTCCAGTGAGGCAGAACACACAGGAACTGGAATAATTTGTCATCTTTGACATCACAATTGTCATACTTCAGTGCATTTTAATAGTGGTTATTATATAGAAGAATTATAATACTAAAATCAGAACAGAACAATACTGCAGTTTATACATGGGTGTTGGAATGGAAATGTTCTGTAGATAATGTGATGATTAAATATCGAAAGAGAATTAAAGAAAGAAAGACAAATTCCATGCTTAAAACATTACAGGAAAGCAGCGTCGCCACTGGGCTGTCAGCTGTCTCATTTTTTGACTGCCAAAAAGCTAAAATATAGAAATGCTGTCTTCACTGAAGGTCAGTTTGCAGTCTCAATGCTCAGTTTCCTGACATCCAGAATAAGCCAGCACTGCAAGTGCTAACCAATGAATCTCTGATCTCTTTTAAAGAACAGCGCCTTCCTGCTCTGCTAGACACGGTCTTCACAAGTCTGTGTGTGAATTTCCTCCACAAGAAAAAGCATCGCACTGCTGTGGGGAATAGTGCAGTGGGATTCTTTTGAACAGAAGCTATGCACAAGTGCATCCACACAGCTCTTTAACACAACAGATTCATGTGTGCATACTGACCTCTTTTCATACGCTCTTTCTCTCGCTGCTCTTGTTTTTCAATGCGGTGTAAGAATGTGGTGAGCGAAGCAGCTGATACTGTATGACAGTGCTGTAAAGGATGGCTAGCCACAGCTCCAGCACCCTGCTGGCCATCTTTATTTATAGAGTTCGCAGCCTACTTCCACTGCTGCAGTCAGAATCAGTGGGATGAGATCAAGAGAAACACACACAGAAAGAGAAAGTAAGACAGAGGGGGATAAACATTGCTACAGAGAGTTAGTTGTAACTTCAAAGTAATCTTCCAGGTTCAATACAGTGTTATTTTAGTATTATTTATGTACTATTCAAATATTTCATATTTTAAATGAACTTATATTTTATATTTTCATCAAAAAGTATGCTTAATTACCAACTTAATTTTTTATTTCTAACCTTATGCATAAGGCTGGAAATAAATTATGTTTTTATTTTCATTTTTGTTAGATTTTGGTAATTTTATTATAAGCTTCTGGCATTTTTTTTTTTATTTATGTTTATATTTTTTAGTATTTCTATGTACAGTAGCTTTTATTTATTTATTTATACACCTTACTTTATTTAGTTTATTTCCTCTAGTATGTATATCTTATTTTATATTTATAACAAATAATATTAATAGTTTTAAATTTAGTTAACAATAACAGTACTGCTTCAATAACAGTACTTCTACATATTTGATAATCTTGACAGGAATTGCAGCACACTAATTTCCAAGCTTGTTTAACACAAAAAATTAAAGTGGCATGTTTGCAATGTAAGTAAAACAATCAAAAGGTTTTTAAAAGCTGAGATGCAAAGCTTGTATTTTTTCAAGTTTTTCACACATTTAAGTATATTTTAATATTTTCTGTTCTTACATTTTAAGTGGCGTATTGAAACTTTTTACAGCAGCCATTATTTTATAGTGGCCATATTTTACACTTTCAGCTTTTCAGCAGTTTTTTATTTATCCACGGATAACGTTTCCACATAATATAGTTATTAATTTAGTTAATTATTGTAGTGCAGTTTGTACCATTTTAAAATGTTTTACCGAGTTTCTAAACAGATTGCTGTCCAGTTATTGTCTTAAAAAAATTATATTTTGCATCTTTGATCCAATGTTGTGCAAACGTGTTAACATTTGCCACTATGATCAAATGAAATTAAGAAACGACAAATCCAGTTTTCCCTGATAATGTAGATCCAAACTAAGGTTTAGGAGTATGTGATATAATTTCAGCTTGATACAATGAGTGTCATTTTTTTTTCCCCAGTGTATTCTCTTCAGTTGCACATTCACACTCAGTTAGCAGTTCTTAACTGGACTCACTACATATAAATAAATTCAGAGACAGGTAATGCCCAGGCTCAGGGCTTTAATTCCCTCTGGCACTTCAGTGTGCAGGAAGCTGGCAGTGAGCTGACTCCTGCTCCACGCAGTGATGGACTGCTGGGCTTTGGCACTCTAAAGCGATGGCTGCTGTCAGGACTGTGTTTTGTGAGTGTGCATGTGGGTGTGCCATCTCTTTATCAAGCTGAGAAGCAGTTTCACAGTGTGTAACTCCGCAGACAGCCCGTCGCAAATCAGCCTCCGTTTGATGCAGGTCCGGTGGTCCGAGGGGTCCGTTACAGTCTCTCCCTGCCTTGGGGCACAGTGAGGGCAATGTCAATCACCTCTGAGGATCTAGCTTCTGCTAGATTTAAACCTGAGATAAGAGCATAGAGAGATGGAGCAGATACACACTCAAACACATATGCAATATTATTCAGCTTGTTTCTTTGTTGTTTCTCTTGTGCAGATTTCAGTTGACTGATGATTGATTTATTTTCTGTAAAAGCAGTCTGTATGAGTCTGTGTGCAAGTCTTCTGAACTCATATGATAGCTTTGAAAGAAAAACAAAGAAAAAAATACGCCATTATTCACTAATTTTTCCTCCAGAGAGCTATTATTGAGTCAGTGAACTGACTTGAGATTGAATCATGTAGAGTGGTTTTGTAAACCAAGCCAGTTGATTCTTTAAAAAGATTCAGTTCTAAAGAATGATTCTTTCACGAATCAGACAATAGCCGAGTTTCCATCCAAGCCGTTTTTGCGAAAAAATATTTAGCGCTTTAAATGTTTTACCTAATAATAATAATCTAATTATCGATAGAATTTTGTAGATGTCGACACAGTATTTTTCCGTTTAACTTTAGCGCATAAATTCTATATCGATACTTCAAATGTCGCAAAAAAATGTTTGGAAACACCTTTTGTCGAGAAAAAGGGCTTTAACGCAAATAAATGTAG